>ML677353.1:3372641-3497416 GCA_007922305.1 Dermatemys mawii
TCTGTGGACGTGTGGCGGGTGTGTGCGTGTTTGCTCTGTGTGTGCGTGAGTGCGGCTGTGTGGCAGGTATCTGTGGACGTGTGGCGGGTGTGTGCGTGTTTGCTCTGTGTGTGCGTGAGTGTGGACGTTTGGCAGGTGTCTGTGGACGTGTGGCGGGTGTGTGTGTGTGGCATGTGTCTGCCTACGCACCACCTAGCACAGGGGAGCCCCATTATTGGTCCGCGAGTTGGGTTATTACTGTAGTACCCACATTAAATAACCTTGTTGTGCTTGGTGCCCTGGTAACTGAGGATGGGTGTAATTGACAGCCGGGGAACTAAGGGATGTTGAGGGATCTCTGCTTGTGAAAGCTAAGACCTCATGTACCCCTCATACTTAGATCCACCTAGTTATGTCACTCAGGCATGTGAAGAAAGATGTTGTTAAACTGACCTAAGCTCTGGTGTAGACACCACTAGATCAGTAGAAGAATTCTCCCCTCAACCTATCACCTCTGGAGTGGTGAATTTACTATAGCAATGGATACCCCCTCCCTCTGTTGTTACTTTAGTGTCTATAGTACAGGGGCATGACTGTAGTTGTGTTGCTGTAGCACGTGTGGTGTAGGCATACCCTCTGTTTACAAAATAATCTGAATAGAAGGTGACTTCACCCACTTCTAAACTCCTCTTCCAGGTCTTCCTGCCAAAGAGGCCTACATGCAGGTCTCTCTTCATCTGCCAACCAGGAGCTAAACTCATAAGAATGGCCATACTGGGTCAGACCATCTAGTCCAGTATCCTGTCTTCTGACAATGGCTGGTGCTAAATGGTTCAGAAAAAATGAAGTGAATAGGGAAATTTTTAGTGATTTAACCCCCATTGTCCAATCTTAACTTCTGGAAGCTGGAAATTTAGGGACACAACCCAGTTGTGTTACCTCTCTGACCATGTTGTGTTAACCCAGTGTTACCTCTCTGACCATCTTGGCTAATAACCATTGATGGGCCTATTCTCCATGGACTTACCTATTTCTTGTTTGAACGCTGTTATGCATTTGACCTTCAAAACATCCCCTGGCAACAAGTTCCATAAATGTATTGTTCATTGTATGAAGAAGTACTTCCTTAAGTTTGTTTTAAATTTGATCCCTATTAATTTTGGCAGGGGACCCCTAATTCCTGTGTTATGTGAAGGGATGAATAACACTTTCCTATTTGCTTTCTCCACGCCACGGATGATTTTTAAACACTTGTATCATATCACCCCCCCCCCCAGTCATCTTTTTTCTAAACTGAACAGTCTGTTTTTTTTAATCTCTCTCTGTATGGAAACTGTTCCATGCCCCAGTTGTTTTTGTTGCCCTTCTCTTTACCTTTTCCAGTTCAAATCCATCTTTTTTGTTTTTTCCTTTTTAAGGTGGGGCAGCCAGAACTGTACACACTTTTCAATGTGGGGGTGTACCATGTATTTATTTAGTGGCATTATGTTCTTTTTTAATCTATCCCTTTCTTAGTGGTTCTTAACATTCGATTAGGTTTTTTGACTGCTGCTGCACATTAAGCGGATGTTTTCAGGGAACTACCTACAATAACTTCAGAATCTCTTTCTTGAGTTAGAATAGCTCATTTAGACCCCATCATTTTTTGTGTATAGTTGGATTATGTTTTCCAGTGTGCATTACTTTGCTTTCATCAGCACTGAATTTCGTCTGCGATCTTATCACCCACTTATCCAGTTTAGTGAGATCTTGTTGTAACTCTTTACTGTCTACTTTGGACGTAACTATCTTGAGTAATTTTATACTGTCTGCAAACTTTGCCACCTTAATGTTCACCCCTTTTTCCACACCATTTATTAATATGTTGAATAGCTTAGGTTCCGCTACAGATCCTTTGGGACCCTTTTATCTACCTAGTCTTTCTTTCCTATCTTTTAACCAGTTACTCATCTGTGAGAGGACCTTCCCTTTTATCCCATGACTTGTTACCTTAAGAGCCTTTGGTGCGGGGCCTTCTCAAAGGCTTTCTGAAAGTCCAAGTACACTATATCCACTGGATCATTCTTGTCCATATGTCTTTTTAACCCCTTCAAATAATTGTAATAGATTGGGAGGCATGATTTCCCTTTACAAAAGCTGTGTTGACTTTTTCCCAACAAATTATGTGTGTGTATGTGTCTGAATATTCTGTTGTTTACTTTAATTTCAACCAATTTGCATGGTACTGAAGTTAGGCTTACTGGCCAGTAATTGCCAGGATAGCCTCTGGAGCATCTTTTAAAAGTAGGTGTTACATTAGTTACCCTTTGGTCATCTGATAAAGAGACTGATTTAAGTGATATATTACATACGACAGTTAGTAATTCTGCAGTTACATATTTGAGTTCCTTCAGAACTGTTGGGTGAAGGCCATCTGGTTCTGGTGACTTTTTTTTTTTCTGTTTAATTTGTCAGTTTGTTCCAAAACCTCCTCTACCGACACCTCAGTCTGAGACAGCTCTTCAGATTTGTCATCTAAAAAGAATGGCTTAGATGTAGGAACCTCCCCTTCACCCTCTGCTGTGAAGACCAATTCAAATAATTCATTTAGCTTCTCTGCAACATCCTTGTCTTCTTTGGGTGCTTCTTTATCACCTCGATTGTCCAGTGACTCCACTGATTGTTTGGCAGGCTTCCTGCTTTGGATGTACTTAGAAAAAGTATTTTTGTTGTTAGTTTTTGTGTCTCCTGCTAGTTGCTCTTAGATTCTTTCCTGGCCTGCCTGTCTTATATTTCTACATTTGACTTGCCAGAGTTTATGCTCCTTCCTGACACTTCACTAGAATTTGACTTCCAGTTATTAAATGATGTCTTTTTATCTCTAACCAACTCTTTTTTACCTTTTTATTTAGTCATGGTGGCATTTTTTTGGTCCTCTTACTGTTGTTTTTATATTTGGCATATAGATTTAATTTGACTCTCTAGTATGGAGTTTTTTAATAGTGCCCATGCAGTTTGCAGGCATTTCACCCTTGTGACTGTTCTATTTAATTTCCATTTAACTAACTTCCTCATTTTTGTGTAGTTCTCCTTTCTGAAGTTAAATGCTTCTGTAGCAGATTTCTTTGGCATTTTCCCCCAATTAAGGATGTTAAATTTAATTACATTATGGTTGCTATTACTGAGGTGTTCAGCTATATTCACTTCTTGAACCAGATCCTGTGAATTCAAGAATAGCCTCTCTCCTTGTGGGTTCCAGGACCAGATGCTCCATGAAGCAGTCATTTAATGTATCTAGAAATTTTATCTCTGCATCTCTCCCTGAGGTGACATATTCCCAGTCAACATGAGGATAGTTGAAATCCCTCATGAAACTGAGTTTTCTGCCTTTGTAGGTTCTGTAATCTCTTTAGCTTTCCACAATCACCATCCTGGTCATGTGGTCCGTAGTATATACCTACTGCTATAGTCTTATTAGTCAAGCATGGGATTTTTATCCATAGACATTCTGTGGTAGGGTTTGATTCATTTAAGGTTTTTACTTTATTTGGCTCTCTGCTTTCTTTCACATGTAGTGCCACTCCCTCACCAGCACGACTTGTCATTCCATATATTTTGTACCCTGGTATTACTATGTCTCCTTGATTATCCTTATTTCACCCAGTTTTCATGATGCCTATCATATCAATAACCTCCCAGCAAGTATCTCTTAATATAGGGTTTTTCTATATTTATATTTCTAAAATATAAGTCTGACTCGCTTGGCTACAGATCTGGACAGTGCCTTGTGCTATCTGTATATTTCTTCTTGATGGACCTTACCTGATCAAAATGTAGTTAAATTTATATTTTAATTTTTGTGATTTTGTTTTCAGACAAGAAGAAATCTAAAAAACGTCATTACGATGATGACGGCGATGATGAAGATGAAACTCCTGGTAGAGAATCTCAGGAAGCTGTTCCATCTGCAGCAGGGAAGCAAGTGGAAGAGTCTGGGATCAAAGTGGATGAATATGGAGCAAAAGACTATAGACTCCAGATGCTTCTAAAGGGTGATCATTCCTCACGTCCACTCTGGGTGGTAAGTCTAATCAAACAGCTTTGTAAAAGACTTCTTTTGGTTTTGGCAAAGAACGAAGGAGAATGAAGGGTAGTACTGTGCAGTGGCTTAGGTGTGAGTTTGAATTAGGTAGACTTAGAAAGGGACACTGTGAGGAGGGAAATTTTGCATAAGAGCCAGCAATACAGACAACTGCTGTGCAGAGCCTAGGTAGTGAGACTATCTTTGCCTTAGATTGCTAACAACGGGAATAGGATGAGATGCACTGGAGATCTAGAGGAGGGATTCATGTTATCTAGACCAGGGGGTCTCCAAACTTATTTGCCCACGCACCCCCTAGTAGAAATATTTTTTGAGCAGATCCCCCCCCACGGGGGAAGCCCGCCCTAGCCCCGCCCCATCCATCCACTCCCTCCCACTTTCCCCCTGTAAATCTCCCCTCCTTGTCCCCTAACTGCCCCCCTGGGGCCAGTCCCTGCTGCGGTGCTGGGCTTCTAGAGAGCCCATCTCTGCCGCAGCACTCGGCTCCCGGGCCCGAGTGTCAGCCACGGGGCCTGACTTCCGGCTCCCAGGGCCGGAGCCACGGCTTCCGGGGTTGGAGCCGCGGCTCTTGCAGAGAAACAGCTGGGGCAGCCCAGCTCCTCCTGCCTTATGGGAAACCTCCTGGGTTTCCCATAAGACAGGAGGAGCCGGATTGCCCCGGCAGCTCCTTTGTAAGCGCTGCTGTGGCCCCTTGCGGCAGGAGGAGCTGCCTTGCTCCTCCTGCTGCCGCAGCGCTTGCGGAGAAGCCGCCCGGCTGCTGCAGCTGCCGGGGCCGCGCACCCCCAGGGCTGGTCTCACGCACCCCTGGGGTTGCGTGCACCCCAGTTTGAACACCACTGATCTAGACAAAAACCTTTCTCTGTAATATGATACAAACGAGTTTTGAGGTAAAAGGTTAAAACTGAAAGGCTCGTCAATATTTTTTCCCCATAGAGAAGCTAGGAATACAGGAGGATTCGTAACCATTTCAAAATATTTTCACTTACTGCAATCTAGTAGAGAGACATAGGCTACAAAGGGTAGGACTATCTTTCAACCAGTTACTGATCCATGAGAGGACTTTCCTTCTTATCCCATGAATCAGTGTGTATTGCTGTTATGATTCAGCACTTTGATAACATAATGACTCCTCCCGAACAGTTAGTATGTGTCTTACCAGAAAATTAATGTCAGACTGAAAAAACCTCATCAGTTCTAGTGATGTTTACACTTGAATGTATTAAAGAGAGACTGACAAGTTAGTATGTGGTCACATGCAGAAAATGAATTAAAAGTAGCTTCTGGTACTATCCCTACCACCGAGTCCCTTGTCAGTTATTGTGGTTTTACAGCCCAGGGTGAATTGATGTAAGTTAACACGATTCAAATCAGCAAACTGGAAATCTTGATTTAAATCATCAGTTTTAATCGTGTTTTGCATTTGTAAGTTTTAGGTTTTTTTCCTAAAGAAAGATTTATTTTTATTGGTTGGTAACCATATTGATTTGCAACTAATATAGCCTTTGAACTACACTTGGTGCTTCTTATTACACATTTATTTAAACAGTTATAGAATATCAGGGTTGGAAGGGACCTCAGGAGGTCATCTAGTCCAACCCCCTGCTCAAAGCAAGACCAACCCCAACTAAGTCATCCCAGCTTAACTTACATGTATTCGCATTCTCAATTTTAATTTTTGTATTATGTTAAGAAATGGTGAATGACACATTTCCTATTTAGTAGACAGTTAACTTTTTACTTGTAATTTGTGTCAAGCTGTCTTTGGATGGAAATTCAATTAAAAAAGCACCAAAACAGCATTTTATTTTGTTTTATTAAATTAAACTACTTTAAATGTGCTGGATGCATAAGAAAAAAGTTTATCAAAACAGATTTTATTTTTAAAACTGATTTATTAAGCAAAGGAACTATGATCTGTAGTTAGCGAATTGAACTATTTCTGGTCACCATGTCCTTCAAGCCTTTAGATCTTTTCCCAGTTTTTATTCATAGACCGGAAGAGGATAACAAGCTTTCTTCTTTTCAGCACCTATTGGTTTCTTAATTTTGAAAGAACTAGTCATTAAACTGAACAAGTTGAATAAACTGAAATTAAGAAAATATTCCCTCTGCTACTGCTGTCCAAAACTCTTTTAACACTTCAGCAAACTATGGTTTCAGATGCTTAGCCAGTGACTTCTATCAGTTCAGTGGCTGGATTTTCTTTAAAAGTTGGCAGCCAATGTTATTTGTTGTAGTTCATTAAATGACTTTAAGATTCTGATAGGTTTTGGCCTTAACATAAATTGCCAATTTAAAATTTAATTCTAACTAGATTTATTATTTAAACAATAAACCCATATTTAATTTTAAAAGATCTGACTTTTTAAATCGTTTCTATTTTTACAAAGTTGTTTGTTTTTTTTTTTCACTTGGTGCTCTGTGATGGGGAAATTGGTAATAGTGAAACTGATTAGATGAACCTCAAGGTGGTCTTGAGTTTGTTGCTGACTTTTTTCTGTTTGCGCCTTTAACATAAGATTAGTTTTCTTCCATATGTGGCTCTCGCACTGAGACAGCAGCACCTTTTTGATGCCCCATGATGTACTGTCAATTAAATAGTAATGGTCTCTTTGCATAGTGTGTCCTTAATCCTAATAGTAGAGAGGGCTTTCTACCTTTCTCACACAACCTCATTATTTCTTTAACATCTTTTCTTTTGCTGTCTTATAGGCCCCTGATGGCCACATTTTCTTGGAAGCCTTTTCTCCTGTTTACAAATATGCCCAGGATTTTCTGGTTGCTATTGCTGAACCTGTGTGCAGGCCAACCCATATACACGAATACAAACTCACTGCTTACTCGCTTTATGCTGCTGTCAGTGTTGGTTTACAGACAAGTGACATCACTGAATATTTGCAAAAGCTGAGCAAGACTGGTGTCCCAGATGGAATAATTCAGTTTATCAAGGTAACACCATTTCAGTGGAGAGTCATTCTTCATTGTTTTTTCATGTCTCTAATACTCCTGTTCTCTTCCACTGCTCTGTTTCAGAATTCAGGGAAGCACTCTCTTTATCCTATCTTCTTCCTTTACCCTTAGGATAGCATCAGAAACATAGTTTTCAGGCTGTGACAGATTGGAACTGGGCATCAAAATTTCACGTTTCTGATTGATTTCTCCATGCAACATGTATGCATGTCCTAAATACTGAAAATACCTTATGAATAGGTTTGAGCCACTTTCATGTAAAGGTCTTATCTTGTAACCATTATTCTTGTAAATAATTTAATTGGCCTCAGTAAGTGCTGTGGCATTTGGCCCCAAATCTGGAATCTCCTCTGCCGTATGCATTAAAACTTCACATTGTTAAAAGGTACAAACTTGCACTATTGAACAGTGTCTGAATTGCTTAAGGTTTTGGTTTTTTTTCTTTTGCATTTAATAGTAACTTAATGTGTAGTGAGGTTGCTCTATTAAAATCAAAGTAAGAAATACCAAAGTCAGGGTTCCAACAGATGTATTCACACCTGTGCTATACGTCCTGTATGCTTTTTGGAATGTATTTTTTATATTAACAGAAATACAGTCATCTACATATTTAGCCATAAAAGTACTGTAGAAATTACACTCTTAATCAGGAATTAGGAACTAAGTCTTACTATTTTTGATAGAAAGTATTCCATAGAATATGGAAGCTGTGTGCAGTGTGGCAGAGTTAACATTGCTATAAGAATCTTAGTTTAACTGAGCAATCATAACTTTGCATTAATTACATATGTTGTAGTTAGGATATGGATTGTGAGAGTGTAGGAGCATTTGGAAGACATCATGGTGTAGCCCTAAATATTTGTGAACATGCTGCTATTTGGGCAAATATTATTAAAGATTCCAAACTTGACAGTAGAACTGTTGTCCTGGAGTCTCTGACTACTATATAGTGGGATAGATGAGTTTCCATCTCTTCTGTATTCAAAGCATCCAGTTCTTAATGGTAACTAAGATGTGGGTTTTATTGGGTAATCCATAATAGGCTCTGAAACCTCTTGAAGACCTCTCGTCTTGGATACCCATCAATTCTGCAGCTGCACTCAGCAGTCCTATGCATGCAGAGTTTGACTGATTTCAGTTCTCCCTTATAATTCCCATTTGTTCTGATGCTTATTGATCCTGTACTAGTGTTGGTGAATCATTCTGATTACACAGCAAGGGTTGTGTGTATGTATTTCTATATATACACACACAAACATGCTGTCACTAAATCAGCCATTGCTTTATTATGCTGAATCTGAATTCCTTGTTCCTAATGGATGTTCTTATCTGTTTGTAGCTGTGTACTGTCAGCTACGGAAAGGTAAAGCTAGTGCTGAAACACAACAGGTAAGCAGCTTTTCACCTTTTGAGAGGGGTGTGGAAGAAGGTAATAATTTTTTTTTTATTTACCCTGCTTGTGGTGCTTTAGTATAGTAGTTATTTGCTTTAATTTTGACTGTTCTGAGTTCACTCTAGTGGTGGTCATTGTGTTAGCATAGGTATGCTTTGGGGTTTTTTTTAGAAAGAGTCTTGAAACCAAAAGCGCTGATTTACATGAATTGACTGGTCCATCTATGGTCTCAGACTGCTGAACTGACAATGTTTGTTTTACTGCGGTAGATTGTCTTACTGTGGGAAGCGGCATGGGCCGCAGGGATGTGCTTGCCACTGCTTTCCGCAGCTCCTGTTGGCCAGGAACAGCGAACCATGGCCACTGGGAGCTGCGGGCAGCCGTGCAAATATAAACAAACTGTCTGGCGGCCCACCAGCAGATTATCCTGACAAGCCGTATGCAGGATGCAAGTTGCCCACCACTGGGCTAGTTGATCTGAATGGTCTCTTTTAGCCTTAAAATCTATTCTCTGTCCTGCATATGAGGAAACCAAGGGTCAGAGGGGAAGTGACATGGCTGAGATGCCACAGCATGTCTGTGGCTGAGCCATGAATAGAACCCAGGGCTCCTGACTCCCAGTGCCCTGTCCCTGTTGCCTCCCTTTTAAGCTGCCCCTTTGGGTAAAACAGATCCACCAACCTGTGGAACTCTTTGCCAGAGGATGTTGTGAAGGCCAAGACTATAAAAGGATTCAAAAAAGAACTAGATATATTCACGGAGGATGGGTCCATCAATGGCTATTAGCCAGGATGGGCAGAGATGGTGTCCCTAGCCTCTGTTTGCCAGAAGCTGGGAATGGTCGACAAGGATGGATCACTTGATGATTACCTGTTCTGTTCATTCCCTCTGGAGCACCTGGCATTGGCCACTGTCAGAAGACAGGATACTGGGCTAGATGGACCTTTGGTCTGACCCAGTGTGACCATTCTTATGTTCAATACTAGCAAACTCTTTATTGCAGTTTTAGGAGGCCTCCCTGAACCACCACCTGCTTCTCCAGTTCAAACTTTTTTCAGCTTCTGTAGATTCACATTTTAATGAGACTCTCCAACGAGCATCTTTATTTGCAAGCTTTAAGGGAAAGAAACACTTCTGAGGCTCACAGAATGAGGTTTTCATAGCTTCTGCCTTATACTGAGGGCCTCAGTTAGCACACCATGTGTATACAGATTCCTTTCCTGGCCCCACCCCAATTAGGCTTCAAAACAATTGCCTCCTTTTAGAAACGATGGACTGTGAAGTGGGGAGATTTTCAGGGTTATCTAAATGGTGTTTTTGGAATCTTTCTAGTCTTAATCTAATTTTGAAATGGATTATTCAAGCATTGGAATTTTTAGCAGCTAACTATTTGCTGTGAGAGTGTCTATGAAAAGTTCTCTGTGGTAGCAACAGTTGTTTAAACCTTCACATACACAAATGATGGCAAAGATGCTAGAGGTTGAGTGACTCCATCTGGAATCCCTGTCAGGTAGATTGAAACGTCAATTCCAGTGTTCCAGTAGGTGCTCCAACAGATTCTCTGTTGATTGGTATAACGTGCTTTGAACTTATTGGAGCTGCTTGTATAGTTCTTGTTCGTTCTTTCCATCTAGGTATTTTGTAGAAAGCACCCACCCTGAAGTCATCCAGCAGCTTCTTCAGGACCAGGTCATTAAAGAGTGTCGGCTGAGAAACGCTGAAGGAGAAGAAACAGAGCTCATCACGGAGACATTCACAAGTAAATCAGCAGTACGTTGGGATCAAGGGTCACCTTCTAAAACACTGGATTCTTCTTTGTGAAACTACATACTGTTGAATATCTGCAGTGGTGATCACTGCATACTTCCTTCTGTTGTAAACGTTGCACTTGCTCTGTGCTTCATTAATGAACCGTTGCTCCGTGGGAATCTCTAATGACGTCTGTTAAATTCCTGTTTCAGATTTCCAAATCCAGTGACGGAGGTCCTTCAACATCACAAGGGACAGATGCTCAGAATAAATCCGATGTCCCAGCTGACTTATTTGAGTTTTACGAGCAGATGGACAAAGATGAGGAGGAAGAGGAAGAAACGCAGACTGTCTCTTTTGAAGTCAAGCAGGTAAATATCTGTTAACCCCTTGGCATCTGTGGTCCTAGTGAGTCCCACTGCAGGCAATTGGATGTGGGGTTGCTAAATACCACATCCTAAGGCTTTTCTATCGGGCAGGGGGGAGGGACTCTGAGCTACAAAGATTTCTTTCTCCCACCTCCAAAAGTCCCACATCACAGATTCTGTGGGAGGGACTAGACACTGCCCCGTCTGTGGCTGATGCGTGAACATTGTTGACAGGCTAGGGCATATGGGAGTCTCCCTTTCTGCAGGATTGAATGTGCTACCTCTGGGTTAGGTGCCTCTTGGGCTGTTATGCTGACCAAACCTGAATGAGAGAATTACTTGGAAATATTAATAGTTTGAAGGCAGACTCTAAATCTACCTGGAAGCTTTGTGAGACTTCACATCTCCTTCCAGCCCCAGCAGATTCTGTCAGCTGTGAGACTGTCCTTAAATTTACCTTGTCTGTTTTATCTTGTTGGCTGTTAACTTTTGCTGAATAGTGTAGCGTAATGTGGCTTGCATACATATCCTATGTGTTTGAAGAGCTTGATAAGATCTTGTCATTTTTTCTTGGATGCTCATTGTTGTCATTTCTGAGCATGTCACAAATACTAGTGAATTTGGCTATGATTTTCAGAGGAGCCTATGGAAGTTAAAAGGGAATTGCGTGCTTAACTCCCTTGGACACATTTGAAAATCCCAATCTCAGTCCTCAAAAAACCCAGTCTTGTGTGAAGTAGAGATCATTGTTTGTTCCCTCGTGCTGATGGACAAAGTTCATGAGTTCCACTTTAGTGCCTTAGCTACAATACCATTCTTACTCTTTATGCAAACCTAGCCTATGTAAAGAGATTCACTATTTCTGTTTGCAGGTGTGAAACCTTTAATATTAAGGCTTCTGTTTGTTTGTCAAGTGCTGTCCCCATCTCAGCAGTGTGTTAGTGAGGTGTGATGCAGGAGTTTGAATCAGATTTTGCTGGGTTTCTTGGAGTGTTTTTTCTAAATCTTTTGGATTATGAAAGCCTTGGACAAAAATGTTTTTTATATTTCTGTCATGTACAGAATGGAGCATATCGGTGCTTAACAGGTAGCCGGTGCTGTATATGAATTGACTGTATTAGATCAGACTTATTTATGAGGCTTTTTTGTGAAGTTTCTGTAGTTTTATCCTAGACTTGGCAAGTCTTTTTTTGCCTTATTGGAAACATAAAGAAGATCAGCAGGCTGTTCAGGTCATTTTTTCAATGTCTCAGATAGCAATTAAAAGCAACATGCTGTTGTGGTAGAGTAACTGTTACTGAGGAGAAAGATTTTTCAGTTATCAGATGTGTAGCTTTTGTGGATCTTCTGTTACAAAACTGTGACCAGATATGCTGTATTTTAATTTTTTTGTGTTTGAAGACGGGTTTTGCTACTTCAAAATGTTGATTTGTCAATAGTTCTATTAAAAGGACATTATCAAAGGCTTTCCCTACAGAATAACACTTTTCAGAGATTTGTATATCTCACTCTCTTCCATTTGTCAACAATTTCCCCCCTTGTTTCTAATATACAATACTTAAATTGTTGTTTTTTTCTGCTTTGGTCACGAGCAAGATTCCGGGAATAGGTTTTAACTCCTGCGGTTACAGATCAAGCAAAGGGTATAAAAGAACAATTAACTTGCCTTTTTATAGGTAGTGTATATATATAACTGGGCGATTTTTTTAAAAAATCCTCAGCAGGTTTTAGAAATCTAGAATGTGCTATTAGAAGCTTTGTTTCCTTTTTAGGAAATGATTGAAGAGCTTCAGAAGCGTTGCATCCACTTGGAGTACCCCTTGCTGGCAGAGTATGACTTCAGAAATGATTCAGTGAATCCTGACATTAATATAGACCTGAAGCCCACAGCTGTTCTCAGACCTTATCAGGAGAAAAGTCTAAGGAAGATGTTTGGGAATGGGCGTGCTAGATCTGGTGTTATTGTCCTGCCATGTGGTAAGTAGTTGGTTCCCCGCCATACCCTCCAGGAACTCAGTTCTTCTGATTGTCCCAATAGAGTCTTAAAATGTTGACACCCTGAATGATTGGGGGGAGTAGCACTATATGTGGTGGGGTGGGGGAGTGGCACTATATGTGAAAGAAAATGTAGAATCAAATGAATTAAAAATCTTAAATGAATCCACATGCTCCATAGAATCTCTATGGATAGTAATTCCATGCTCTAATAAGAATATAACAATAGGGATCTATTATCGACCACCTGATCAGGACAGTGATAGTGACAATGAAATGTTAAAGGAGATTAGAGAGGCTGTCAAAATAAATAACTCAATAATAATGGGGGATTTCAATTATCCCCATATTGACTGGGTACATGTCACCTCAGCCCAAAATGCAGAGACCAAATTCCTCGATACTTTAAATGATTGCTTCTTGGAGCAGCTGGTACAGGAACGCACAAGGGGAGAGGCAACTCTTGATTTAGTCCTGAGTGGAGCGCAAGAGCTGGTCCAAGAGGTGACTATAACAGGACCGCTTGGGAATAGTGATCATAATATAATAACATTTAACATTCCCATGCTGGGAACAAAACTGCAGCAGCCCAACACTGTGGCATTTAATTTCAGGAAGGGGAACTGTGAAAAAATGAGGGGATTAGTTAAACGAAAATTAATAGGTAAAGTGACTAAAGTGAAATCCCTGCAAGCTGCATGGACACTTTTCAAAGACACCATAATGGAGGCCCAACTTAAATATATACCCCAAATTAAAAAACAAAGTCAAAGAACTAAAAAAGAGCCACTTTGGCTTAAAAATCATGTAAAAGAAGCAGTGAAAGATAAAAAGGCGTCTTTTAAAAAATGGAAGTCAGATCCTACTGAGGTAACTAGAGAGGAGCATAAACACTGCCAAAGTAAGTGTAAAAATGTAATAAGAAAAGCCAAAATGGAGTTTGAAGAACAGCTAGCCAGAAACTCAAAAGGTAAAAATAAAATATTTTTTAAATACGTCAGAAGCAGGAAGCCTGCTAAACAACCAGTGGAGCCCCTGGATGACAGAGATACAAAAGGAGCACTTGAAGATGATAAAGTCACTGTGGAGAAACTAAATGAATTCTTTGCTTCGGACTTCACGGCTGAGGAAGTTAGGGAGATTCCCAAACCTGAGCTGTCTTTTGTAGATGATAAATCTGAGCAATTGTCACAGATTGAAGTGTCACTAGAGGAGGTTTTGGAACTAATTGATAAACTTATCTGTAACACGTCACTGGGACCAGACGGCATTCACCCAAGAGTTCTGAAAGAACTTAAATGTGAAATTGCAAAATTATTAACTAGGGTTTGTAACCTGTCCTTTAAATCGGCTTCTGTACCCAATGACTGGAAGATAGCTAATGTAACGCCAGTATTTAAAAAGGGCTCTAGGGGTGATCCCGACAACTACAGACCAGTAAGTCTAACGTCTGTACCGAGCGAATTAGTTGAAACAATAGTAAAGAATAGAATCGTCAGGCACATAGAAGAACATAAATTTTTGGGCAAAAGTCAACATGGTTTCTGTAAAGGGAAATCATGTCTTACTAATTTATTAGAGTTCTTTGAAGGGGTCAACAAACGTGGATAAGGGGGATCCAGTGGACGTAGTGTACTTAGATTTCCAGAAAGCCTTTGACAAGGTCCCTCACCAAAGGCTCTTACTTAAAGTAAGTTGCCATGGGATAAGAGGGAAGATCCCTTCGTGGATTAAGAACTGGTTAAAAGACAGGGAACAAAGGGTAGGAATAAATGGTAAATTTTCAGAATGGAGAGGGCTAACTAGTGGTGTTCCCCAAGGGTCAGTCCTAGGACCAATCCTATTCAACTTATTCATCAATGATTTGGAGGAAGGGGTAAACAGTGAGGTGGCAAAGTTTGCAGAGGATACTAAACTGCTCAAAATAGTTAAGACCCAAGCAGACTGTGAAGAACTTCAAAAAGATCTCACAAAACTAAATGATTGGGCAACAAAATGGCAAATGAAATTTAATGTGGATAAATGTAAAGTAATGCACTTTGGAAAAAATAATCCCAGCTATACGTACAATATGATGGGGGCTAATTTAGCTACAACTAATCAGGAAAAAGATCTTGGAGTCATCATGGATAGTTCTCTGAAGATGTCCGTGCAGTGTGCAGCAGCAGTCAAAAAAGGAAACAGGATGTTAGGAATCATTAAAAAAGGGATAGAGAATAAGACGGAGAGTATCTTATTGCCCTTATCCATGGTGCGCCCACATGTTGAATACGTGTACAAATGTGGTCTCCTCATTTCAAAAAGGATATACTGGCACTAGAAAAGGTTCAGAGAAGGGCAACTAAAATGATTAGGTGATTGGAACGGGTCCCATATGAGAAGAGATTAAAGAGGCTAGGACTTCTTAGCTTGGAAAAGAGGAGACTAAGGGGGGATATGATAGAGGTATATAAAATTATGAGTGGTGTGGAGAAAGTGAATAAAGAAAAGTTATTTACTTGTTCTCATAATAGCAGAACTAGGGGCCACCCATGTAAATTGGTGGGCAGCAGCTTTAAAACAAATAAAAGGAAGTTCTTCTTCGCACAGCGCACAGTCAACCTATGGAACTCCTTGCCTGAGGAGGTTGTGAAGGCTAGGACTATAACAGGGTTTAAAAGAGAACTGGATAAATTCATGGAGGTTGAGTCCATTAATGGCTAGTAGCCAGGCTGGGTAAGGAATGGTGTCCCTAGCCTCTGTTTGTCAGAGCGGGGTGATGGATGGCAGGAGAGAGATCACTTGATCTTTACCTGTTAGGTTCACTCACTCTGGGGCACCTGGCATTGGCCACTGTCGGTAGACAGGATACTGGACTAGATGGACCTTTGGTCTGACCCAGTATGGCCCTTCTTATGTTCTTATTTATCTGCCAAATAGAAAGAAAAGAAATAAGAATGGTGGCAAAGCAGGAAACATAAGAACAACCATACTGGGTCAGATCAATGGTCCTTCTAACTCAGTATCCTGTCTTCTGACAGTGGCCAATGTCAGGTGCTTCCAAGGAAGGAAGAGAACAGTGATTGTTTCCTTGTGTCCACTCCCAGCTTCTGGCAGTCAGAGGCTAGGGACACCCAGAGCATGGAGTTGTATCCCTGACCATCTTGGCTAATAGCCATCGATAGACCTGTCCTCTATGAACTTATCTTATTGTTTTTTGAACACAGCTATAGTTTTGACCTTTACAGTTCCCTTGACAATGCATTCCACAAGTTGACTGTGTAGTGTGAAGAACTATTTCATTTTGTTTGTTTTAAACCTGCTGCCTATTAATTTCATAATATGCCCGCTGGTTCTTGTGTTATGAGAAGGCATAAATAACACTTTCTTATTCATTTTTTCCACACCAGTCAAGATTTTATAGACCTTAATTAGCTCCCCTCTTAGTCATCTCTTTTCCAAGCTGAAAAGTCCAAGTCTTTTTCATCTCTCCTTGTATGGAAGCTGTTCCATCCCCTTAACCATTTCTGTTGCTCTTCTCTATACCTTTTCCAGTTCTGATATCTTTTTTGAGATGGGCTGACCAGAACTTCACACACTATTTGAGGTGTCCACGTATCATGGATATATACAGTGGCACTATATTTTCTGTCTTTTATTATTGATCCCTTTCTTAATGGTTCCTAACATTCTGTTCGCTTTTTTGGCTACTGCTTCTGCACATTGAGCAGATGTTTTCAGAGAACTATCCACGATGACACTACTCAAGAGATTGTAGAAACAGCTAAGTTAGACCCCATCATTTTGTATGTAGTGTGGGGATTATGTTTTCCAGTGTGCATTACTTTTGCATTTATCAACATAGAATTTCATCTGCCATTTTGTCACTCAGTCTCCCAGTTTAGTAAGATACTTTTGTAGCCCTTTGCTTTAGACTTAACTATCTTGAGTATTTTTGTATCATCTGTAGAGTTTGCCACCTCACTGTTTACCCCTTTTTCCAGATCATTTATGAATATGTTGAATAGGATCAGGCCCAGTACAGACCCCTGGAGGACACCACTATTTACCTTTCTCCATTCTGAAAACTGACCATTTATTCCTACTGTTTTCCTGTCTTTTAACCAGTCAGTGATCCATGGGAGTCTGGGGGAACACAGAGCCCTGGCACGACGGAGGGGGTGGCTGGGAAACTGCCGGGAAGTCTCTGAAATAGAAGGGGATGGTTCACTTGATGATTCCCTGTTCTGTTCATTCCCTCTGGGGCACTGTCAGAAGACCGGCTACTGGGCTAGATGAACCTTTGGTCTGACTCAGTAGGGCCTTTCTTATGTTCTTATAAGGGTGGCACAAAGGGAGCTTGTAGGGGTGGGGAATAGAGGGAATGCAAGTAGCCCCTGGAGCGTGCAAGGGTCTCCAGCCTATAGGAACAACAAAGACCCTCTAGGTAACGAGCAGCTTGCTGAAGCCATCTGGTCCAATCTTAAGGCTTGTCTACACATACAGCACTGAAGTAGTGCAGCTGTATGGCTGCAGTGCTTTAGTGAAGGCGGTTCTACACCAACAGGAGAGCTTCTCCCGTTGGTGTAGTTGATCTACCACCATGAGAGGCGGTAGCTCTGTCGCCAGGAGAAGTTGTCTCATTAACGTAGCGCTGTCTTCCCAGGGATTAGATCGGTGTAACTAGGGGAGTGGATTTTTCACAGCCCTGAGCAATGTAGTTATACCAGTCTAAGCTTGTAGTGTAGACCTGGTCTAAGTTCTGGATCAAAGAAACTATTCAAAGCAGTTCATTTTGCTGCAAAGAGAAGATTAATTGCAGTGGTTTTGCTGGTATTTTTCATTAGCATATGACAAGCAGCAAACACAGATGTGTGGTTTCATATGCTAATATGTAAAGGCTGCTGCTTCTATTCTAGTCTTGAAGCTGTGGCTACTGAAAAATTTCCCCTCCTCTAGGACAATTCCTGGCTAACCACGTCACAGTGGTTTTCCTCCCACTCCCTCCCTTTTTGTCCAAGGAATGATGGGATCTGTCTGTCAGGCTGATTACTCATGACAGTTACTCTTTATTTTTCCTTCCCTCTTGCAGGTGCTGGCAAGTCTTTAGTTGGAGTTACAGCTGCGTGTACAGTCCGTAAGCGTTGCCTAGTACTTGGCAACTCTTCTGTCTCTGTGGAGCAGTGGAAAGCCCAGTTCAAAATGTGGTCCACCATAGACGACAGCCAAATCTGTCGATTCACGTCAGATGCCAAAGACAAGCCTATTGGCTGCTCTGTTGCAATTAGCACCTACTCTATGTTGGGACACACAACTAAGAGGTCTTGGGAGGCAGAGAGAGTAATGGAATGGCTTAAAAGTCAAGAGTGGGGCCTTATGATTCTTGATGAGGTGCACACCATACCTGGTAAGGAAGGATTGTGCAAATTCTTAAGTAGTCTCCTCCCCCCAGACCCTTTGTTAATGCTACTGTTGCCATGCAGTTTCTTGCTGGCTTTCGCATAATGTTGTTCTGGAATTCTAGAATAAAATCACAGCTTAGTATTTGAGGCTTATACATGTAAATGATCATAGACTCTGATACAAGCTTGTGCAGTACTGCAGTATTTATATGAAGACTGCTTTCCAGAGATCTCTTAACGCATTAGGGTACCAGTGGGAAATTATTATAGTAATATTAGTACTTTCTTTCCTAATTACAGTAGTAAGAAGTGTCCTCCCTAGAGCTTTGGTCCAGAGAATGGCATGGTGCAGGCTTTCTTCTGAAGCTGCTTAAACTTTACTAAAAGATTCCTGAAATACTTAATGCCCATTTACTTTTTGTGTAACAGTTGCTAAAGTTTCCATGTAGCTATTACATGAACAGAAGCAAGAGAGGAGTTGGTCTGCATTCTCTTAAGTGGGAAGGCAGGTGTCCTGATACAATCTCTTGAAGTGTGCTTCCTGCGAATAAGTTAGGGATCCCTTGTCTGTGTATGTATTTTACTGGGAGGAAATACATTTATGCTAATTTGTTTCTGAAATAATTGTCGATAGGTGTGTTGGCTTCCAGAGAGGGATATGTGGTGTTGGAAGGAAAGAATGGAACATTTCAGTTTACAGGAAATAATGCTGGTTAGAAATGCTCCACCAATCCAGTCCAAGTCGCTGACTGCTATATCTTTACCTTTGTTGTTTTTCTCCTCCCACACCCATGAAGAGGGGAGAGGCACACATCTGCATCCCATCGCAGTTTGATCTTTGTGGGAAAGGAATAAAAATCCCTCACTGGGAGGATTGTATCACTATGCTGCTTGGAATTTGGCCAGCGCAGTATTTCTAAGCATAAGCAAGGGGATCCCCAAGGTGCTTAGTTTGGGTTAAAGGACATATAGAGCTTGTGTATTACAGGAGCTGCTATTACTTTTTGGAAGACTGTCACGCATTTGTGTATATGTTTACCTGCTTTACTACTACAAATAACTCTAATTTCTTTTTCCTAGTTAACAAACCTTTAGTTAGTTGAATATAGGAGTGGCTATTAGCATTGTCTCTCATGAGAGATCTAAGGTACAATTGACCTGTGGTAAGTGACTGGTCCTTCTGGGACTGGAAGTAACCTGTACATTGTTGTGACTTTTTTGGTTTACGTGTCCTTCTATCACAAAGACCAGCTTGTGTGGGTGGGGAGATAGTCCCCTTGGCACCCCGGTCTGTCTGTGACTCCATGTTAAGGCCATTATAGTGCTCAAATAGTTGACATTTGATACTGGGTTCATGAAATCTAATTCTAGAACGCAGAGCCAGTTTGGTGTTAGCACCCTGGTTTGTAACAGTCTGCCCCTGAGGTTGGACCTGCGTTTTTGAGCCACTCTGGACAGTTGACACGGATAATACTGGGGTCCGAGGACTAGTTAAGGTTTGTGCAGTGCTTTGAAGATGTACAGACAGTGAAAGTGCTTAAGTAGAAGTCGAAAGCTGAAACCAATCTATTATTTGGTTTTAATGTAGGAGGAATATTAGATTAGAGTCCTGTATTTGCTTAACCATTTATACTGTGCTCATCCATGGCACATAGCCAATACAACAAAATCTACCCACTTGCAATGTGTGTCTTTTAAATCCATTTATGAAATCAAAAGGAAATCTCACCTTGTCTTTCTTAGCCAAAATGTTCAGACGTGTGCTCACCATTGTGCAAGCTCACTGCAAACTGGGACTGACTGCTACTCTTGTCAGAGAAGATGACAAAATTGTTGACTTGAATTTCCTGATTGGACCAAAACTCTATGAAGCCAACTGGATGGAGCTGCAGAACAATGGCTACATTGCTAAAGTCCAGTGTGCTGAGGTGATACTCTGCTTTTTACTATCACAAGTACTGCAGTCTATATTCTCTTGAAGCCAGAACTGTCTAATCCCATTTATGTTTAATGGGGGCAAGCAATCTTCTTTATAGATCTGCAACACTATTGAGATACTGTGGTCATGTCTACACTACCTGCCCGATCGGCGGGTAATGATCGATCTAATGGGGATCAATTTATCATGTCTAGTGTAGATGCAATAAATCGATCCTCAAGCGCTGTCGCTATCGACTCCAGAACTCCACCGCCACGAGAGGCGGAAGAGGAGTTGATGGGGGAGCAGCAGCGGTCAACTCAATGCAAAGGTAAGTCAGCCTAAGATACATCGACTTTAGCTACGCTATTCATGTAGCTGAAGTTGCTTATCTTAAGTTGACACTCCTCCCTCCCCCCAATGTAGACCTGGCCTGTGTATTTCAGACAAGACTGCCAGTAACCAACATAAATCCATGGTAATTCCTGTATTGTGACTCTGTCATTGCGTGCTAATAGAATGGCCAATGCTGACTGCTGATACTGTGGTTCTTGGTTGGCTCTCTGTAGTCTCACCCTCAGACATGCACACACTGGCTTCAATACTAGTGTAATGCTTTGATCATAGATTTTAAAGTCAGAAGGGACTATTATGACCATCAAATATGATGAGGTTCAATAAGGACAAGTGCAGCGTCCTGCACTTAGGAAGGAAGAATCCCAGGCACTGCTACAGACTAGAGACCGAGTGACTAGGCAGCAGTTTTGCAGAAGAGGGCTGAGGGGTTACAGTGAACAAAAAACTGGATGTGAGTCAATAGAGTGCCCTTGTTGCCAAGAAGGCTAACGGCATTTTGGGCAGCATAAATAGGAGCATTGCCAGCAGATCGAGGGACATGATCATTCCCCTCTGTTCGGCATTGGTGAGGCCTCATCTGAAGTACTATGTCCAGATTTGGACCCCACATTACAAGAAGGATGTGGAAAAATTGGAAAGCGCCCACCAGCCACCCACCAATCAGCTATTCGGTGCTGGTCAGGAGATTCTGGGTGTAGGGAGAGTGAGGTTGGGAAGAGGCGGGGTCTTGGAGGGAGAAGAGGTGGAGCAGGGGTGGAGCCTTGGGTGATGGGGTGGAATGAGTCTGAGGTCTTGGGGCAGAGCACCCACCTGGAAAAACGTGTGCTTCTGCTGTTCCATTTGGGGTCTCCATACAGGGAGTGGCTGGCAGGAGAGGGGTTGTCTCAGAATGAATGACAGCCAAAGGTGCAAACTTAGAGGCTTTACTCCTGCTTTAGTGTTGCTTTGTGTTAATAACCCTTAAAATTGTTGTCTTAAATAAAAAAGTGTAAGGGGGGGGACTAATGACCATGGCTTTTCAGTTGAAAGCTGCCACTCTACTGCCTTAGAGAGTGAACTCAGTCTCCTTATGGACAAAATAATTTTTCTTAAAACAAAATAAATAAATCTCCAAGCAGACTGAACTTCCAATCTCTCAGCTATGATAATGTGCCTACCCTTGGTCTTGTGGAGCTTCCACTAATCTTGCCCCTCCGATGGAGCTGTTAGGAGGACGGCTGTCATGGAAAATGTGTATGCATGTACACTGGTAGCACTGAAACTGTAGTATTATAGGGACAGCGATTTGAAAATTTCATCCTATCTTTGTACCCATTTAATTACAAGTAACACCCAAGCTTACCAAAACCTTGTTTTGTTTTAGTTTTAAGTTTCACTTACATTTGTCAGCATTTTTCCAGCCACCTTTCCCCAAAGAATGAGTCTTTTTTTGCCTTGCTAAAAAGAACCTTGAGATTTATAAGTCTCATACCAATTACTTTTTTTTTTTTTTTTTTTTTTTTTTTTGAGGCCCTACTATGTGGATGGTGCTCTGTTGGGAATTGGAATGTCTGGAAATTAATCAGGCTAAAACACAAAACCAAAAAATCCAGGCTGACAAAACCATGATTCCAAAACCAGGCAATTCCATTTCAGGAGTATGGTTTCCCTTGTGCACTGGCTAGTAGCTCATAGACTCTTAGGTCAGAAAGGACCATCATGATCATGTAGGCTGACCTCCTGTGCATTAAATATGGCATGCAAAGCAGAAAGAATGTTCCCTGTTGTGAACTTTTCTTAGTTACTTGCAGCTTTGTGTGAGCTCATGTTCTTTAAGAGAGTATTAGATTTTTTGACATTTAATTTAGAATTTTCATTAGTTTAACCACCAACCAAAAAAGGAATGGTGGTTTCTGGGAAGTAACGGATGTCTGTGATGGGTATGAAATTTACTCATGTTCATGTAGTGTGTCATTTCATAGCTTGCCTTATCTATTCTGGCCTGAGAAAGCAAACTGGTTGCTCATGAATCCAGATCTTCCAAGTGCCAGTAGAGGGCAGTGCTTCCCAATGATGCAGCAAATCGTATTCACTGCATATATCGCTTGTTCATTCACTGCTTCACTATGTGCGTTACAGAATGTAAAATGGTATCAGTAGTCGCTGCAGCATGTTAAAGGTAAATGCTGCTCCAATCTCATATTATTTTTAATATTTCCACTAACTCAGTTTCCAGAGGTTTCTGCTTTGCAATAAACTTGTCCCCAGATGCTGTCCTAGGTTTACACCTTGGAGTGCATGCGATGCGAAATTTTAAAATTAAAAGATCAGTGGGGATGAAAGTGTATTTTTACTAGTTCTATTCTTGAAAGAGTGCATAAGACGCTTAATGGCAAAGATCCTGTGTACTCTATGGCAGTAATTCCTAAATCCTGTGGTTTTTAAATTATTCTGTTGTCAAGAAATATCCTTCATTTCTATCTTCCCCTTTCTCCCCTAGCAAACTCACACATCTGTTGGTCCTAGCTGAAAATGCTCATTATTGTAAAATTTCTTGCCCCTTTCAAGTAGGAGATGTGCAAGAGCTATGAAGCCTAATCCAGACTAGTTCCATTGTTACACTCTATCCTGGTGGGAAAGAAAACTTCCTTTAAACCCATTGTATAGTCTATTTGTTTAATCTGTGCACTGAAGACAGGATTTGAGTTAAAAAAAAAAAAAAAGAAAATGACCATTAAGAAAGCAAGTAATTATTCAGTAGTGTCTCCTATATTGTTTCCATACCATAAGGCAAATGTTCATTTAAATTAATGCCAGATTTATGTTTTTAAACTTGATTTATTAAACAATAATTATAAACTATGCTTTCATTTACAGTGTAGTTGTTATATGTTCTTAGCTTTTATTTGCAAGTGTTCTGTTCCTGGGTGCTTGGCATCTGGGTGCTTGGTAATGAGCATATGTAGAATAGAAAAAAAAATGAACTTCTACTTTAAACTGTGGTAATATCACTGCATTTGTGGCAAATTCCTCAAATTCAGTTAATTATATGCAATAATATGTCAATAAATAAAAGTCTCTTGCTAAATATAAAATCATGTAATGCTAAAAAAAAGTATTGTAAGGAAAGACCATAAAGAGCGAAAGCCTCCAGAACCCTACTAATTTGAGCTAGCGGTGTTAGTTGAAGCTTATACTTCAGGATTTGCAGAATTTACATGTGCACCAGCAAAGCGATGAACTCTTTTGAAAAAAATATCTGGAAAATAGTAATTAAAATTAAATGAAACTTGGCATGGGCATGTTAAAAACAGATTTGTGAGTTGCTACACTTATACACCAGTGAAGACTAAATGTCTTTTTCAGCTGACTGTGATTTAAGAAATGATTTCAACTATGGTGGGAAGTCCAAAAGAAGACTCTCTTTATACCAAGACTGGATGTCTAAAATATGTCCTCTAGTTCAGCCAGAAGTTAAGAGCTTGTTGCAGGAATTATTGGGTGGAATTCTCCAGCCTGGTTTATGCTGGAAATCAGACTAGATGGTACCTTCTGGCCTTAAAATCTATGAATATCTGTTTTCTCCTACAAATGGAATCTCATTATGGATTACTGTGTATAATTTGTTTTTTCAAAAATTCTAGGTTTGGTGCCCAATGTCTCCAGAGTTTTACAGAGAATATGTGGCTATCAAAACAAAGAAGCGGATATTGCTCTACACTATGAACCCAAATAAATTCAGAGCATGCCAGTTCCTGATTAAATTTCATGAGCGAAGGAATGACAAGATCATTGTATTTGCTGACAATGTGTTTGCGTTGAAGGAGTATGCAATCAGACTGGGGAAGTAAGTATTTGTGAATGAGGAAGGTACCCGTGCCCTTTTCCTTACTGGAAAATTAATATGTTTGACAAATTTCAGTCACTTCAGGCATTTTTGTAATAAATATTAAACTTAATAAAGATAGGAAACATTGAGGAGCATTTCAAGTAAATTTTAGTGTGTATTACAATATATTTTTCCAAGTGTCATGTTCTAAGATAAGATAGGATGTGTGTGTTCTGTAGTGGCTACAGAGGAATTTAAATCATTACTTATGTAGAGACTTGATAGTCACAATAAAATGAGCTGGGGATAAAAGCACTGTAGGCAAGTGACTAACTAAGGGACTGTTTGGATGGTCAACTATCTGTGCATGTAACAGACTAGTCTCCCTGCCCCCATGTTAAATGAGAAGGAAATTTTGTACCAAGGAGCCTCTAGATCCTTCAAGGCGCACAGAAAGCCATGACCTTCCCTGCTTTCTGGCCTGTGACAGTCTTGTCTTAAAACTAAGATTTTAAGCTCTTTAGGGTAATAGCTCTTTCAACATGTCTATACAGTGCCTAGTACATTGTGCTTCCAAGCACTACTGCAATACAATTAATAAACAATAGCACAGCTTCTGCAGGAGCTCCTCTGTGCTCCTCTGTTGCCTTGGAATTGCTCTTTGGAGCAGGGTTCAATTATAAAAGCAGAGGTAAAAATTAAAATTTACTTGCCAAGGGATTAGCATCAAAGTGCTTGCAGGATTAATGAGGGAATAGTAAAGGATATTGGTTCTTCCCTGCTTGATACTGGAAGGGTTTCCTCCTTGGAGCACGTGGAGAAGCCAGCCTGACCCGTTCAATCATGAATCGAAATCATGGCTTTCCTATTCCCCTCCCTTGGCAGAAATGTTGAGGAGCATTTAGCCCTGTAAACTTTTTCAGCTGTCCAGGAGTTTCCAACAGTATTTCTTCCAAAAAAACCCCCAAATTCCCTTATCTCTTTTTCCAAAATTTGTGAGGAGCTTTGAATGGCAGTGCAATAGCCATTCTACAGCAGTTTATTGTGACTTCAAGCAATAAGCTGGGCTGATGCTGTTGGCTGACTTCCAGAGTCAGAACTCATGGTCTCTTTCATCATTATTCTTAAACCTGTCCTGACAGAGATTAGCTAGAATGGTGCTTTTGGAATGTTAACAACTGTGTTCGGTGTTCCGTATAAGATAATGACTAAAATGGGTCTTTGAATAAAGAATAAAAGAGAGATGGGTGTGAGGGGGCAGTCCTGTAGCCTAGTGACTGGTGAAGATGTTTGAGAAGCATTGTAAGTAAAACTACTGAAGGTTTTTGGCAGAGTTAAGTTGCAGGAAGATGAGGGCGGGCAGTTGCTTTTTTAAAATGAAATCTCCATCTTCCAAATCACTCTCTTCGGATCTGGAGTGGAGCCCAAGGTTACACAACTGTCTGTACCACAGGGAAGGCACAATTACAATGCTTGGCAGTCATGTGGGATTGGCATGGGGCAGAAAAGGCGGAGTTTCTTAAAACTCATGTTAAGTGCTGAGATTAGGAGTCTCTTGAGTTGATCCTGGCATCTTGACCATCATTCCGTGCGTCATCCAGAGCAAGAGCTAGTATAGCTTGTATGAAAGCCGTTCTTTGCTTATAGACATGGTGCTTATCAATACATCTCAATCATTGCTTTATAGATGCCACGTCCAGCCTTCCTGGGTTTGACAGTTTGACGACATAGGTATTGATCCCTGAGGCTCATTATCTTCCCATTGGTTGGAAGAAGAATTGGTTTTCAAGTTGTTGATGTGTTTTGTTCTGCGTGGAGAAGTGTTATAACTTTTTCATCACAGTAAACCCAACTGTTGGGAATCAAGGGGAGATTGAACACCCAACAGTTTTAGGTCATCCCATTTTTTTGGTTTAAGTACAACAATATAGAGAAATGCATGACGAGCTCTCTGTTTACAGCTTTGGGAAGCAGCACCTGCTGGACGTGTGAAGTTCTCATGAGTTTTTTCATTTTAGTTCAGTCAACAGCAGGATATTTTGTATGTTAATTTTGTTTGGGACGAATATCACCTTCACATCCTAAAATGAAATTATAAATGAAGGCTTAAAATAGAAATAGTCGCAGACTGTCAACTATAGCTGCATCACAGGATCTCACTAGCTATACAATAACAGTATTGTTTAAAACAATTTCTCTCTCATTCCTATTAGCCACTTCAGCTTTGGCTAGGAAAGGACTGTTTATAAAATGTACCAAGTAGAAGAATTGGATTAGAGGAGATTTGGCAGGACAGAAACTGGAATGACGTTTTCAGTAAGAGAAGGCATTAACGGCCAATACCCAGGGGAGGTAGAAGGCTTTGGCATTCTATGAGTTGGGTTCTTGTGCTCAGATACCACAGTGATGTAAACTTGAGCTAAACTTTTGGGGCTGATACTCCTTTTAAAAAAAAAAAAAACTAGGGAAAAAACTTCTTAACATGAATTATGAAACTTGCTCCTCTTGGTTTGTGAAGGTGCTTGTTAACAAGCTTCTCCAAAGAATGGGGAAGAGATGGAAAAGCAGCAGCTACACATTATTGCAGGTTTCTCTTGCATTTTCAGTCAGGCCCTGGAGATTGCAGCAAATGCTGCACATTCCCAGCAAACTTTAAAGTGGGAGGGAGTTGATGGAGTCAAGTTTTATGCAGTGTTATGAAAAATTGCTGCTAATATAAGGTAGTTGGGAGACTATGTGGAATGAAGGCGATCCGAGGCAATCCAGCTCTACCAGTACAAAGTCAGGGTATGTCCCATATTCCCACAAAATCTTCCTGTATTATCACTTTCTCTTCGGACTCTGGAAAGAGGTAGCCTGTACAGTCTGAACTGCGCTGCTGTCATCTTGAGACTGCAGACAGAAATATGAACTTGCCACATCTATCTTAGCCTTTGAGTGTCAGCTTGCCAGGTAGACTAAGGAGTCTCACATAGCTTACTCCACCACTGTAAATACCAGGTTGTGCTGCTCTTTTCCATAGAACCAAGTGGACATTGTATCCTGGTCACAAACCGTATGTCCAAAGGTTACCGGAGAGGAGAAGAAAGGTGTTGACTTCAAAATATAGACCTCATTTCCAGATAAAATGCCTAACAGCCAGCTTGAGACACACTGGGAATTTAATTAAAAGGGAAACTTGGATTATTAAGGACTCAGGTAGGAAGAAGTGAGAAGGGCACAGCTGTCTATGTGCTGGCTCATTGGTTTTGAGAAAAAAACAACCACCACCCACCTTTTCTATTTTAACAGCTGCATTCAACCTTTCATCTAGGATTAGCCAATGTTTTCAGTCCACTGATCTGCAGTTCAGTCAGAGCACATCAAACAAAAAGCGTTTACCACTGCCAGGATTTATTTATGCAGAAAGTGGAAAGATGTCTGCCTCTGGCAGCTTGGGTTTGCCCCAGGTGGTGACACATTTGGGCAGGGTTACAATAAAGAGCCGAAGGATTAAAGATGAGCGGCAAAACTCTTTTTTTGTTTTTAAACAGAACCCACAGCACTCCTATTTATACACTGTTGTAAAATTTTAAATGGTTATACTGCATTCCCCTCCATGGTATCCTGATACCTAAGGATAAATTGTTCTGAGAAGTCTTGAGAATGGATGATTTTCAATGTTTGTTCTGTCTTAGACCTTACATATATGGGCCCACTGCACAAGGAGAGAGAATGCAGATTCTACAGAACTTCAAGCACAATCCAAAAATCAACACTATTTTTATTTCCAAGGTAAGTGAAGACATTCTCTCTGATACTGCATCAGGTAAAGGGTGCAGATTTATTTTAAAAATGCAGTAAGTTACATGTGCCATCTTATTTTTGACATATTACTTGTTGCATCATATTTTTCATTATCTGCATTTCTTAATGTGGGAAAATAGCTTATTGCTCAGAGGCTGCTTCTGTATTGCAGGTAGGTGACACATCATTTGATCTACCAGAAGCCAATGTTCTGATTCAGATTTCGTCCCATGGTGGGTCTCGAAGACAGGAGGCTCAAAGATTGGGACGAGTCCTGAGAGCCAAAAAAGGTAAATGAAGTTGTTCTTGGGCTCTGTGTCTTGGGTCCTGGTACAAGATTAGGAATTCTTAATAATTTAGGTTGAACACTCAAATGTTGGTGTAACACAAAGCATCCATATAACTAAGAAGGCAGATTGCCATAGTCAGCAGTGACCCAAGATTACATGTGAGATAAAAATTGAAGAGTAGCGATTAAACTGTGCTGCACTAAGGAACCATCTCTTTTCTGCTTCTTTCATTTTCTCTACTTCTTATTCTGACTCTTTCTTTCCTTCCTTTATCTGATCTTAGCCATGTATTTATCTTTCTCCTTTTCATTTTTTTGGTCTTTTCTCTTATCCTTTCCTGTCTGCGGGTTGGAACACTTTATCACCCTTTGTTCCTGCTTGGTGCTTTCTTCTTCTTTCTTTATTTTGCCTTTCCTTTAAGAACTTACTACATTCCATTTTCTTCAGGACACCTCACGTGCACATTCTGAGCATCAGCAAAGTGCTGTCTTGAAACACATTTAATCAGTATTCTGGAGACTGGGTCTCATTGCAGTTCCTAACAAACAAGTGTCAGCATTACCAACACCGCTGTCAAAATGAGCACAAATTGATAATCTTTTTGAAGGTATCTGCAGAGGTCAAGTATTTGTCTGTGCGTGGAGACCAAATTATCTTATCACTTGTCTAGATAGTCCTTGCAGAGCAGCGGTCAGACACTGGCAAGGTGGTATGGGAAAGCTTGCACTAGAGCTGCTTGGTGGTTTTTCTCTTCTGTAGAGGATAGGTGTGGATGGGCATGGAACCACCAAAACTTCACAAAATGGTTAACAAACAAGTCCTCTGTTTTCCCCTTAATACGCTCCTCTGCCTCCCTTCCAGGCGCCTGGGTGGCATGACGTGTAGCATACTGTTCTCCCTCCCCACTGTCTCGAGTAGGACCCTCTTCATTCTTCCTCCCTCTTGGGTAAAGGCTTTTTTCAAGCTATGTGATTTTTGGATGGGATGGGATCGGGGAGTCTCAGTTGCTTCTCTTCCCTCCTACTTAGAGTATTTTAGGATTGACTTTTTGTTGATACATCTTGGGTTTCTCACCATTTTATATTTGGTGGGAGAATGCTTTCATAGCTTGAGTCTACTACAGCACTGGGTACTGATTAGCTCCCATTAAAGCTGAAGGCCACTATGGCACGAGGACCTGCAGGCTCAGTCACTGCTCCCATACCATGGCACATTCATGGACAACAACTTTTGAGGTCTCCTCTGAACTTATGAATCAGATCTTGGCGCTTTAGATGTCCTCCCTTCTTTAACCACGAGATGGACAACTGACTGGTATCTTCCACCAGCATAATTTTCACATTTAAAAACTTGACATACTTTCGTTGTCTTGCAAATACGTTTATTTTCAAGTAGTCTTTGTAGTTGCATAATCTTAGTACTTGAAACTGCCAATCTCTGAGCTGTGGATTTTGAGTTGAGAAGTTTGAGTGGCAGCCCTCAAAGCTCAGTGCTTAACACTTACAATCACTCTCCATCTCAAACCTAATCTGTTGAAAATCAGAATGAACATCTTTTTGGTCCTGAAAGCCTTTTTTTTTTTTTCAAATGTAAATTTAAAAACTTACTAAGTTTTGGCTACAATTCTGGAATGGTGGTTTCCATAACTAAGGAAGAGGAATCTAACTACTTAACCTTTCTGGCATGCTGTAAAGCTCCCCTCCCTTCCAGCTACTGAGGAGAAATGGGAAAGTTGCATATTTATGGGTATTCCTTTTATATGTGGTGCCCTTCAGTTCATGGTCTAGGCACCCAGAGCATAGGATGGGTGCATATATTTTTATAAATTTTGAGAAATATGCTGTATGTATTTGTGCTGCTTTTCATTTGGGTAATCCCTATTAGATTCAGTATCTAATTTCCAAGTGGACTCCAAGTAATGCACATTTTTATCTACAAGTTCAGAATTCATCTTCCTTTTAGTTTTTCATTCCTCAATGGTCTCCTAACCGATAATCCTAGTAAAAATATACCACAAATAAATTGTAGCATTACTCTAAATGCACATATCTAAGTCCCATTGACTAAGTGCCTAGGTTGCTTTTGAAAACAGAACTTGTGTTCCTCAGTGCTTAGGTGCTTTTGAAAAATGTACCTAAAGTGCCTTGTATGTAGACAGCAGTTACCTGGAGCACTGTTTCTGTTTGACATTAGACAGTGCAGCCCTTAGTGCCTGCTCAGGATGTGGTTCCTTATTGCTTAGATGCACAATGGAACAGCATGGATTTGAAAATGAGTCTGAAATAGATATAACATTTGCACTATTGTGTTAGCTGCTGGGGGGTGGGGGACTTGGATTCTCTAATAGTTGCTTTGTGCTGTTTGAGCCATAAAATCTATTACCCATATACAACTATATAGCATAGGTTATTCTGAATTTTGAATAGCCTTACTAATTCCTAGCTAAATATCTTATTGTCTCATCTGGTTTTGTGCCATATCAGTGCAAATCTCTACATTTACATTTACAAAACTTTTCCTCTGGTATCTTGTTGTTGTTCTATATCTTGACTTGTATTGCAAGCACAATTTAAGTTGTTTTTAAGATTATTCTGTATAGCACCCTGGTGAATTTTTTGTTCTCTTCTTGTTGGGAATACACAATTCAATAAGCCATATTTCCTCCAGGAGTTAGGTCTCCAATATCTCCAGTTGTCTCTTCCCATATTCTTTGCAAGCTATCAATAGTTCTCAGCAAGAACTTCTATGCTATGTAGATAGATGATCACTCACTTCAAGTATGTTCAGAAAAGCAATTCTGTAAAAATAATTTTACATTCCTGCTCTGGATGTTATCTTTTTAGCCTTCTATTTACACATGTAGGCTAATTGTCCAAACCTCTTGTCTCCTAGGGACGGTTGCAGAGGAATACAATGCTTTCTTTTATTCCCTTGTATCGCAAGATACTCAGGAAATGGCATATTCAACCAAACGACAAAGGTTTCTGGTAGATCAAGGTTACAGCTTCAAGGTAATTTTGTCCCTTTAATGTGGAACACCGATGACGTGTGCATATAATATCAAATTTGCATATCTTGGAATCTTAATGTACCTCATAAACTTCCTGAAGATAATGAAGGATGCAATTGGGTAATCAGTCGATGCTTACGGGCAAATATTGTTGCTTTAACGTTACTACGTTATGGTGCCTGTACTGCTGTAGAGGACAGGATAAGGTAGCATTAATTAGCGCATCTGACATGCAAAACATTCTGACTTTTTATAGCAGGCAACAATTAGGGAGCGGGGCCGAGGAAGAACACTTATGGGAAAAATTGCCTGTTTCTACAAAAATGGGATGGCCTTAACCTGTACTTGGAAGTTTTAGAAGCCTTCCCGTTTGAGAGTGTGGAGAACAGAGATTCAAGTAAACTAGCTTTGTGTCCCCAGTTGGTCAAAGTCCTCCTATCATGTCATTGCTGTAGTAGGTGATATTGTGTATAGTGTACATGAGAGTCCAGTGAATATCTTGGTATATTTTACTTCCTCTGGTGTTAGCTTAAGAACACTACTCTTTTTTTTTTAATTTTTTTTCATTTATGACCTTTTCCTTCCCTCCACTTCATCAGTTCTACTTGATGCTGTCATGAGACTTCACAATTGAATTGCAGTTTGAACAGCCTTGATTCCTGAAACCATATTGCCCAAATTAATGATTCAGTGGTTGTTATCTTTTCTCTCTGGGTTTGTTTTCAGCATCCACACTTAGAATAATACCTCTGAGTCCTTACTATCAAAGACAGCTCTCAAAAATTTGTAAATGAAGCAGTTCTGATTCCTTATCATTGGACCAGTAGCATCAGTAGGGCTGCCATAGTTATCAATAACTATCCCAACCACAACAGGTTGGTATCAACATCTCATCAAAGATTAGCACCACCAATGGAAGAAGTCTACTCCATCTTCCAGCAGAGAACCTTCTCACCATTCAACAGACAGATCTTGAGCCACTTGACCAACATTCTTCATCATGTCCCCAAGACTCATCATCATCTCCCAACAAGGCAGTCGTCTTGGCACTTATACTATCTCCTGATGACTTTATACCCTTCCAGCAGCTGTTTGCCTGGAGTTTTAATGAACCAGAAACAGATCTCATTGACTAAGGATATTTATTTGACATAATATATTATTTCGGTTTTGCTATAATAGCATTGAACAGCAAAAATTCTATGGTGAATGCAAGCAACATTACCACTGACTGCTAAAAGAGCAGGAAAATAAGGTACCAAGTAGCCAAAGGGGTTTTAAGCAATTATGCACCCTCTCAACATTGGATTCTTTTGTGGACTCTGCAGTTCATGAAAAAATGAAACAGTCTAAGAGTACACCAAACGACAAAGACCTAAAGAAAGTTGATCTCTTTGGGAGGAAGGCTTATTCATCAGCATCACTTCAGCTACAAATAGTGAACTAAAGCTTTGTTTGAAAAATTGAATTATGTAACCTGGGACATAATATCTTTCTGCCCAAACTTTATAGAGTAGAGTTAAAAACTATTATGACTGAAAAAAACTAATGACAAAGAAGCTATAGGCAGCCATGGATGCATCAGACTCAGGGCCGCTGCAGTGACTATGTAAAAGAGCATCATGCCTCTAATATTCCTAGCAGGAGACAGAATACAGTAAAACTTCTCAGTTTTGGGAACAGATTTATTAATACAACGTACTGATGATGATGATGATGCTTTACATACCCTAAAAGACTCTATAGAGTCACACTGTGATCACTGGGCCCTCAGCCCCAGACTGCAAGCTATAAAGAGACAAAAGGCAAACTAGACAGAAGGCACCTAGCTACTCTCAACAACGGCCTTCTGAGTACCCGCCTAGGAAGAAGTCGAGACTATCTCAAAAGAAGTAAATCTCTTTTGCAGTCAGTATTCAGACTACACCTGCTGCCAGATAGCAGATTTGACACAGGAGTTGAAAATCACACTGAAACTGGATGAGAGTCATCCCCAAACTCCACCTTCAGGTGCCATCTTTCTCCTTTCTAACAATTGACAAATGGGTGCTGGAAATTGTCTCCACTGAATACAAGAACCAATTTAAATTCTCCCCCTCTTCCCCCAATCCCTTCCCATCCCTCTTCAGGGATCCTTCTCATGAAAACCAACTAAAAGAAGTAGTTTCCCTGCTTCATCTAGGGGTCCTTAAGACGCTACATGTGGAGTTAAGGGCCTGAGGCTTCAGATCCCAAAAATATCCTTATTCTGATGACAAAAGGGCATCTTTGTCCTATCCTAGACCTGAGCAGACTGAACAAATCTCAGTGCCATTTCAGGTTCAAGCTGAAGTGATTGCCACCATCATCCCTTCCCTTTAGTTCAAGATTGGTTTGCAACAGTCGATCTCCAAGACATTACTTCAATAATGTGATCCAATACAAGATGCTACTGATCAGTCTCTCCACAGCACCGGTAGTCTTCACAACATGCCTAGTTGTTGCAGCAGCATATCCAAAGAGACAAACCTTTCACATCTATCCATATTTAGACAATTGGCTGGTCTCATCAGGAAGTCACTACAGCCTGGAACTATGTCCTTCCCCTATGTAGTCAGCTGGGCCTCATGAGGAAAGACTCCCAACCCATCATAGAGTTCACAGGAACCCTACTTGATTCCAAGTCCATCCAAAGCGTACTTCGCAAGGACACCTTTCACCCTCCCTAGACAGTTCTCACCAACATCAAAGTGAACTCATCAGCCACAAGCAGAACTTGCCTGAGATTTAACAGCCACATGTCAGCATGCACCTATCTGACACCACTAGTCTATCGCAATGCTGGCTAAAGTCTGTTTATCACCCCACAAGACATCAAATGACCACACACATTGTGGTTCTAGTTCGCATCCTGTTATCTGACCACCAGTTCGGTTACATCAAGCGCGTTCAGAAGAGGTTGGAGTATCCTCGTCCAACCCCTCCTACAAAGACTAATAGGGCATCAGTCAGAAACAGGCTGGCTGCACAGCTGGACCACCTCCAGTTACAGGGACTTTCCACTCTGCATATTTCCCACTCTGGGGATGAGATAAGAGAACAAACACAGGAGAGATGTGTATTCATGTTGCTTAATCTGCTACTGGAAGGTGCTCAGATGCTGTGGAGCTGAATGTGATAGAAAAATCTAGATAGAAGAGAATAGGGGTCTGGCCCCAGAAGAACATGAATCTATACATAACTCTAGAAGTACGAGTGATGTCGCTAGCTTGCATCATAATCCAATCTGTTAAAAAAAATTTCATAGTACAGATTCTCACAGGCAACACACCTGTAGTGTATTATGTAAGCAAGCAAGGGAGGTACCTGCTCATCACCCCTGTGGCAGGAGGCAATCAAGTTATGGACATAATGTTAACTCCATGGAATAACCCCAGTAGCTTTTCATCTCCTAGGAGCCAGCAGTGATTTTACAGGTGTCCTAAGAGGACAATCCATTACCAACCACAAATGGTCACTGAAGAGTTCCCTTCTCAGACAGATATTTCATCAGTGGGGAAATCCCATTTTAGGTTTGCTTGCCATCAAAAAGATAACATACTGTCCAGTCTCTTGCACTAGAGGAGATGTGAGCCTGGGATCCTTACAAGACATCATTTTATACAGTGGGATTAGTGTCTCACTTAGGCATTTCAGTGGATCTTACTAATTCTCAGGATGACATGGAAAAGTACCTGGGGTACAGCCCCATTGATCCTGATAGCTCTATATTTTCCCAGACAGTTCTGGTTAATAGAGCTCAGAATGTCTACTTAGCCTCTGATAGCACTTCCAGACTGTCTAGACACAACACAGAAACAAGGCCAATATTACACCCAGGCCCACCAAAAACCACTGCACCTTACAGCCTGCATGTTGGCTGATTTGAATGCCACTAGCAGAAATTTCTCACTGGAAATATGAGAAATTCTACTGCAGTGCAGCAAGTTCTGACAAGGCATACTTATTCCACAAATTGGACAAAAATTTGTTTGGGCAGCCCAGCACAACTGTGAGCTTTTGGAGGCCCCATACTTAAAATCCTTGATTATATTCTACATTTAAAATACTTTGAACTTTCATTCAGTTCCTTTGAGGTCCACCATGCAGTGACTTTTGGCATCAAAATGCCCTCTTCCAGTCATGTTCAGTTTTCTTACCCCACTGTATCTAGATTTTGAAAGGGGTTACTCCATATTTACCCACCAATTAAAGAATCGCTGCAATCTGGGTTCTTAATATTGGCCTTTCAAGCCGCATGGAGGCTTTGTCCCTCCACCTTTTTGACATCAGCCAGAAGAGTCAGCAAACTCCAATCTCTCATGGGTGACCCACCTTAAACAACATTCTACCGAGAGCTCATCCCACATTTATCCCCAAAGTTGTCAGACTTTCATTTAAAACAATATTTATCTCCCCATTTTTTCCCCCAAACCCCATTTCTCTCCAGGGGTAAAGAAACTTAACACCTTAAATGTTTCTAGAGTCTTACTGTAGTATCTTAATAGGATAAAGCTCTTCAGACGGACTCCCAAACTGTTGCCATAAATAGTGCTGCTAAGAGGTGAATGGCTTCTTTCCAGAGAACATCAGTGCGTATGTCTACACTGCAGTTGGGAGGTGCTATTGCAGCAGTTGTAGACATACCTGAGCTAACTTTGATCTAGGTGGATCGTAGCTAGCTCAGGTAACAGGAGTGAAGCCCTGCCCACACCGGACATCTCAAGCGACCACCACCCATGGTGCTGCATCTTCTCTAATACTGCTATTCTGGTCATCTTTGATCTAGCTTGGGTATGTTTACATGTTGCAATCACACTTCTGAATTGCAACAGAGACATATACTGAGTTATCCATTTAGGGTATTTCAGCCTGCTATCACATGGCTGGTATACTTCCTCCAGATGTCAAAGCTCATTACACTAGAGCACAAGCTTGTTTTACAAACCTCTCCAGATGAGAGAAGCCTGGTAGCTACTTGTAGAACCCCTTTACTTTTGTTAAATATCATGCTCTCAACTTGTTGGAAAGATCAGGTGCCAAAAATGATAGGGGAATGTTATCCTGATTTAGTGGCAGCTCAGACTCCTCAGTCCCACCTTCCAGATGGTGACTGATAAGCAGCGCCCTAGAATGGGATCAAATACTCTGAGGAAAAAATGGTTATCTTACAATAACTCTGGTTCTTCAGTGGTTTGCCCATGATCCGCCCTCCATCCCCACTTTCTCAGGGTATTTAATTGATATTAAGAATTAAGGGAACTGTGGGACGGTTGTGGCTGCTTTACCCTTTGTCCTCGGGGGAGAGAAGGGGGTCGTTAGGACATCCACAGTGCAGGTGTAGCCCAATGCACAATCTACTATTGAAAGATTCTGAACTTGCACACACAAGCTTGCACAACCTCGAGTGGGGTCTACATGGTAAAACATCTAGAAGAATCTTTTTTTTTTTTTTTTTCCATAGTCTATGGCCAGATCTCACAACTGAAATAATTTCACTTCAGTTTTTATATATGAAAGCATTTTTTGTTGCATATCCAGTTTGCCCAAATAGTTGCAGATAAGTGTTGATCTAATAGTGAACAGGCCAACGTGGTTATAGCCAAAAAGACTCAAAGAAATCGCTTTACTTGTATTAGAATGCTTTGGATTATGGAACTAATTAAAAAAGGCCAAAACCGAGAGATTTCCTTTTGCAAGTAATCCTTAGTTTTAGGAGCCTTTAAATTGGCATTATAACTAGGACAGTGTGAGTGCCAAATGGTTGGTGCCAAACTTAAGGCTGGTACTGTGGGAAATTAAAAAAAATAAAAATTAGTTTTTTGGAAACACTTGCTATGCATGGATAGTTTTATGTACCATTTATTAAATAGTTCCTTGTGTTATATCTGTCTGTCTGGATAAAACTTGAGGCTTTTTTCATCTTTTTGCTATTTTGTGTGGTGCACTTGCTTTTTAAATGGAGCCTTCTTGTCACAATTCCTTGCTCAGAACCCAGTGAGTTAGTTGCATTTGACTCATGTTATATCTTATTAAAGTATATTCCTTTTGAAAAATATTGCTCTACACATCTAAGACTCTTACAGTGAATCTTGGGCCAATAGCAGAAAAACCTGCTAGACCAATGAATCGGTGATAACTTCTAAATTTGACCCTTCTTGAGCAAGACCAACTTGAAACAACTATTGTATTACTGTTGAAAAGCAGAGAGTCTCTCATTAGTTGTACATATAATTTTGTTTTCAAACAGTCGCAAGGGACAAATTAGTACACCTTAAAATCATTTTTCTTCTTTCTACACTTTTTTCTGTTTGAAGCAGGACATGATCTTAGCAGATGCTGTTTTTCATAGATTCACAGATTGTAAGGCCAGAAAGGACAACTGTGATTTAATTAGGCCTGTATAATGGAGGCCATAGGGACTTCCCTGAATTCATTTCTGTTTAAATGTTTTCCTAAAAGATACACTCTATTGTTCAATCTTGATTTTAAAAACTTCCAGTGAGGGAGAATCAACTGCAACTATTGGTAAGTTGTGCAGTGATTAACTACCCTCGCTGTTAAAAATGTGCACCTTATTCTTTATTGTGAATTTATCTAGTTTCGACTTCTAGGCATTGGCCCTTGTTATACCTTTGTCTGCTAGATTGAAGAGCCCATTATCAAAGTTTTGTTCCCTGTGTAAGTATTGACTGTGCCAAGAACCGATCCCTGTGGAATCTCAGTAGAAACGTATTCCCCCTTGATACTGATTCCCCATTTCTGTTTACATTTTGAGACATGTCTGTTAGCCAGTCTTTAATCCGTTTGTGTTCCATGTTGATATTCTCTCATTCTAGTTTCTTATTCAAAATGCTTTATAGAAGTCTAAATATATTACATGAACACTATACCTTTGCAATTTCACAAATATGTATATATAATATTGTTTGACAAGATCTACAGTATTTTCCATAAACCATGGTGACTGGCATTAATTATATGTTCTAAACAGCTATATAAACCAAAGCTTTATAAAATATGAGCACAGTTTGGTGTCCTAGCTTCCTAATGGTATCAAGCATTAACCTCTTAAGTGTAGAAGTTCAAGAGAACTCAGGTGTTCAGAGGATAGCTAGATTGAATGTCTGTCTTGCAACTTGCCATGGCTGGAAACACTGGGAAGTCATAAGTGCACCCAGGACTAGCATATTTTTTTAAAGCAGTAAACTTGGAGCAGTAATCAAAATGGGCGGGGAGGAGTTGATCCTTTTCTACTCTGGATTTAAACAGATTGTATTTGAGTCTGATAGACATGCTGAGGGGAGAGATGTTTCATTAATTGTGAAAGAAACATGAATTTACGGTGAATGGTCATATATTGTCAATGTTCTTTTTTCACTAAGGCCTGGGCTACACAGAGGGGTGGGGATGTCAACCTAAGATATGCAATTTCGGCTACACGTCTTAGGGCAACTTACCTGTCTGTCCACACAGCGGTGAGTCGACTGATGCCACTCCCCCGTCGACTCCGCTTCCATCTCTTGCGGAGGTGGAGTTCCAGAGTTGACAGGGAGCACCCTCGGGGATCAATTTATCATGTCTACAGTAGATCCCCAATAGATCAATCACTGCCCACTGATCTGGCGGGTAGTGAAGATGTACCCTAAGACTAAGAAGCAGAAGCTGGGAGACTTTGGAGTTCTCTAGGAAAGGAGAACTTTGAAGTAGAGTGGTGATATATTACCAGCAGATAGCACATTTACGATATCTGACTAAATAAGAGATATGTGCTAAACTGTACTTGTATCCTCGGTGGTGAAGGCAGATCAGAGTGGGATGCACGTGTCAGATTTCTCATAGTCAGAGCTGGTAGATTGTGCCTCATGAAAATGTAGAAAATGAAAAAAGCTAAAGGAATAAAGAAAAGTTGGTCAGTTCGTAAGAAGAAACTGGAATCTAAAAAGCAGTTTTCTGCCCTCTTTATTATTAACTCAAATATAATTACTCAGCTAAATGTGCTTTGCTCAATTTCCTTGTCAATGTGGTACATTAAGCATTTGGCTGAACATTCTGAAAGAAGCCTGCCTTCATCCTCAGCTACGTGCTTTTGTTCTAGCCTCTTATCTAAATGACATTTTGCATTAGGTTCCTTTATCACAGAATGTAACAAGGCAGGTGTGTGGTATCATTCACCTCGTGTTATCTATATTTAGACTTGGCAGAATTCAATTTTTTTAACATTTATTTTCTTGGATATTACTGGTTTATTTTTAAGCTTTTTATCTTTTTTTATCCATTTAAATTTTTCCAATTATATAAAACTTGGGGGGAGAGGAGTGAGACAATTTAATGACCGTAGATGTTGAGAGTCAAAAATTAGACTCATTATAACTGTTAAAACACAAACTGTCATTATCATGTGTTAAAATATACAAAGTAAAATTCTTAAATCAAATTCTGTGTTCTGAAACGTCATTTATTTTTTTTTGCCCAAATGTAAATTTTGATTATCATTGATGGAAATATTTCAGTCAGTTGTGTGCACAGTGAAATCGAGGTTTACCAACATTTACCAATTTTAAAATGTAATCTTTCCAAGCCTATGTATATTTTTGCAAGCTGTAAACCAAAGCTGCTAGACTGTTAATATGCTATAAATGCAGTAAGGTTCGCTGGGGGGCATAGTTGATTTTCTTGGGAATGGGGAAGATGCTAATTTTAAAAAAACTAAACTGAACACTGAGAAAATGCATATTCCACCACATTCTGCCTCCTAGGTGATCACAAAGCTTGCAGGAATGGAAGAAGAACAACTTTCATTTTCATCCAAAGAAGAGCAGCAGCAGCTTCTCCAGAAGGTCCTGCAAGCATCTGACCTGGATGCTGAGGAAGAGGTGGTAGCTGGAGAGTATGGCTCAAAGTCAACTCAGGTAAATGAAGAATGCTTAGCTTCTGGTAATTGTGCACTACAAATGCTACAGAACTGGACCCTTACTTCTTAGTCTTACTTCTGCATAACAGTGCCAATACGCAGAACGTTGGAAAATAGAATTCTTTACTTTCAGCTATAACGCCTAGTTAGCGATAAGAGTAATGGCTAACTTAAGTACTAAAGAGAAATGAGACAGTTGAGAGGTGTGATCTCTACGGTATCCTTTTATTTTTAGGACATTGGTGGCAGATGGTGGATGAGAATTTCCTTTAGAGAGATCAGTTTTATAAAATATCAAAAATATATCTTAGTGCACTTAGTTTATTTGCTTTGTCACACTGATTGAAAGGTTTCATGCTCCAAGACTTCATCCTCAGAGTATGGTACTTCAAATAGGGCTGATAAGGATATTCAAGAAGATCAATCTTTGTATATGCTATTTTATTTTTACACTTAGAAAATGAAATATAATTTCCCTAAAAATAAACACAAGAAACTAGGGGGTTTTCTACACAGGGAGGTCTAGGAAAGTTAATATGAATTAACCAAACGTGTAAATTTGTAGTGGATTAGTTAAACCACATTAAATCCCTGTATGAACACCCTCAAGGTACGATCTATCAGGGATCAATTTATTGTGTCTAGTGTAGCTGTGATAAATCGATTCCCCAGCACTCTCCCTGTCGACTCCCGTACTCCACCTCCACAAGAGGCGGAAGCAGAATGGTAGTGGTCGACTCGCTGCCATGTGGATGGCCAGGTAAATCGACCTAAGATACGCTGACCTGAAGTTGCATATCTTAGGTGGACCCCCTTCCTTCACCCCCACCAGTGACTACCTCCCCCGCAGTGTAGACTAGGCCACATTCAAGAGGCCTTTATTCGGTTTAGTTTAATTCACTTCTGAAGTTAATTAAACAAAACTGAATTAAGGCCACATTAGTCTGAATGAGGGTGTTCCCACAAGCATTTAATACGGTTTTACTAATCCACTTTCAAAGTTAATTTGGATTAATTTTCCTTCGCGTCCCTGCATAGACAAACCTAAGGCTTGCTAATACATGAGTGAAAGGGACATCATAGTAGTGTAGCTCAGACTGCAGGCTTAACCATTAACTGTGATGGCATTGGGCTGAAATGCCCTTTGAATTCTGAATCCGTTGAGGTATCTTTTCTATAGATCCATTGTTTTTGTTACAGCAGCTTTAACTAGAGAGGCCTATTACTTTTGTAGTGTGTTGTAAGATGCTTTTGTTGAGGAGCATTCCTGGCACAGGAGTATGGGGATACTTACTTACACACTTCGGTATACAGAATTTTTGATCATCCTAATATATTCATTCGATGATTCAGCATTGTTTCTAGCATCTCTAAGATCAGTAGGTTAAGGATATTATGTATATAGTTAAACTGAACAATTGTGATTTCTCTTACTCTAGGTGTCCCGTCGTTTTGGCACAATGAGCTCTATGTCTGGAGCAGATGACACAGTTTATATGGAATATCACTCCTCACGGAGCAAGGCATCTTCAAATAAACATGTCCATCCACTTTTCAAACGTTTCAGGAAATGATGCACTATACAGATGCATTTTGTCAAATTGTGGGCCTATTTATCCTTCCATACAAGGGAATATGGAGCCTAAGTATCCTATAGGCCCTTAAAGGACTCTTTAATGTGTGGCTATATAGATGCATAAATAGTTAGCAATATATCTCTGCTAATGGGTGAGGCTGAAAGAGTGAAGGAACTCTGACGACAGTGAAAGATGTTATAGGAGGACTGAACCCTGTTTATGCCTGTATGGTGTTCCCAAGGTAATAAAACCTTTATTTTTATCAAGTGAATTTAAAGACCACTTTTTAAGCAAATGCTGCAAACGTGATCTTTTTTTGTATATCAAGTTTTTACCAATGTTTACAATTTTATTTATATCATAAATATTCTAGTTGAAAAAAATATAGCAAAGTCTAAAATTCTTGAAGGAAAAGTTTAAATAAAACTTGAATAAAAATAATTCATTGTGCACATTTTATTATTGTTTATTTTTTACATATGGAGAATTTGTAGTCCTAATTTAACCTAGTTTAAATTTATAACAAACTAGCTCAACATGTCATGAAGCTTCAAGAGAAAAAACCTGAAGAGGGACTTTGTCACTGGAGTAAACCTGGGAATAAACCTGGGAAAAAACATTTAAAAGTTAATGAGCAATCCATTTAACTTGTATTTCTGGGGTTCTTACTACAGTTTATCTTCTGTTGTATACATCATATACTGCAACCATAAATACTCCTCTGTTTAACTTTGGCATATTACCATGGAAATTAGTTTTGCATAAAAAGGTAGCATTTCGACTTGCTAGAGGGAGAGTTGGAAGCTGGGCTGCGATGGAGAGCGCCCTTTTTTTAAAAATGCGGGTATTTTTGGTTCTTGACAATACTGGCAAAGAAATCTTCCAAAGTGAGAGTTAATTGATTCACTGATGGATTTGCTGTTACCACTTCAAAAATTCCTGACGAAATAAATGAAATCAGGAAACTCCTAAGACTTCTTTTAAATACAAACCCACCAAACAGCCCACTATTGATATAAGACCAAAACTTTTGATATTGCATTTATTAGCTCCTTTCTGTGTGTAGAAGTAGGGTTTTTGTGAACAACTTATAATGTAATGCTGCCCTTGATCCACCAGTTCACAGATCTAAGGCTAGGATGGGATGCACATTTGTAGCTACCTGAAGACTTAGCCCCTGAGCAGTGGGTTCTTTTGAGGGGGGAAAAAAACAGGAATGGACGTAGTTCCTTATGGGAAATAAACACCAAAGCCCTGTTTATGCTGGCGAATGCTGGTGTTTCCATTTTTGGTTAATGTACTTGGAATGCAAACTCTTCACATTCACACAAATGTTTCACAAATACTTCCAAGATCTGTATAACTGCACCAGATCCAGAAAGATCTGAGAATTGAACCCAGCAGGTTCAATTCAAATTGTTTCATTGTTAGTCCCCCGTAACTTCATCTCACAATGCTCAATTCTCCCTTCCCTGTGCTGTATCTTCCTTCCACGTGGCAAGCCTGGAACCAATCAAGGTGGTGCTTGGGTAGCTTCTACTTAAGATATCTATATAGGAAAAATATGTGTAGTATCTTGGTGCTCATTCCTTTCCCCTTTGAATTCCTCATGCAATAAGCAAGGGCACAGCACTGGAACATTTGCCCATTCCTCATATCTGCTCTCTCTGTCTTGGGCCTTACACAAAGCAGTCTGTTTAATTGTTTGTTTAGCAGAACAGAATAAGGCAGTGGGATGATGTGATCATTATGCAGACAAGTTGCCAATGTTCCTAGTGGGACACTTATCTCTGCCAGGTTTTAATGCTCACTTGCTGCTGTTACAAACTTTGAAAAAGCTGTAATATGCCAAATATGAAGATGGCTGTAATTTACTAGTTAAATTAATCCTCATGATGCATTTATAACACTGGCTAGAGCCAAAGTTGTGCTCTGCACTTTGACAATGCATGTTGGTCCTGACCTCTAGCCCTCCTGCTTACGACACTATGCATGGAGACCTCTGCTGTTCAGACTGTTCTCGGCGCAGAAATAGTACATACAACTGCATGTGTGGTAAGAATTAAGCAAACTGCTGCCAGTCATTTCAAGAGTAGAATGTAGGTCTTCAGAGGTGAACAGCTAGTGTGTATTCTACTATGCTTAGAAAGAACTTTGCTAAGTTTTAAAATAAACAATAGGTTCCCTTGTTTAAAGTTGTGCATAACGGCATCTGGATCATAGTCTGCTAATGTTCCATAAATCTGATTATGCAAAGATTTCAGGTTTTCAAAATTCTTGTTACTAACAGTCTAACAGTATTCATAGGTCACTTACTGATATAAAGAAAAACCTTCACTAAAAGATCACCTTCCTTTATCATTCTACATCTGCCTCCTCTCCACCGTCCCCATCCCTATTCAGGAACCTCTTTCAAGAGAGATCGTTACTCCAAAAAGTAGAATCATTTCTGTCTCTCAAAGCATCAGAAGAGATTCCTCTACAACAGAGGGAAAGATTTATAATCAGATTGTATCCCCATATCCAGAAGTAAGGGGGATAAGGGCCAATTCTGGATTTGAGAGCACTTAATACCTTTATCCACTGAATAAAGTTCATCTGGAGATGAAGAAGATTGGCTTGCGGCTCTCGATCTGCAGGACATCTATTTTCATATCATCATACATTGTGTGCACAAGAAATTTCTGAGATATGTCACATTAAAACCACTGCCAATATAGAGTTCTCTTTGGCCTTTCTATAGCACCAAGGGTATATACAAAAGTTGTAGCTGTACACCTAAGGAGACAGAGAATAAGTGTGTCTCTGTACTTGGATGACCAGCTTATCAGAGATACAGAGCTCCATCTAAAGCATATTTCAGCTATTCATATCCCTTGGACTTCTCTGACTTTTAGGCCATTATTACACCAATGCAAAAATGTATAGGGACCATTTAGTCTCCAACACAGCCAGACCTTAACCTACAGCAGGTTCTAGACTATGGCCATGCTTGTCTCTCAGCTTCAGACAAATTCTGTCAATACTAAGAACTTGTCTAAATCTGGATCACATGGCCTCCTGTATTTTGTCACGCTGCATGCTAGACTGCACCTTTGTTGAATGCAGGACTCGCTGAAATCAGTGCACTGAAATTCTGAGCTAGCAGAACTTAGACATACCTCTGATGGTGCCAAAGACGTTCTCTGCTCTCTTAGTTGTAAAAGAACCATAACAAGGTATGAATGGGAGTCCCTTTCTCCCACCTATCCCAGCAAAGACCAAGAAGTGACTGGTGCTTCATTACTGGGTTGAGGAATCACACTTGGATCACAAATCAGGTACAAGGCAAATGGCGACTCAATATTCAAGAACTCAGTGGTGTGCAAAGATTGCATGGAGCTGTTACCTCCAATACACAGACTGTCCAGTTAATGACAAGCAACATAACTGCCATGTTTTATACAAACCCACAAGGAGGGACTCTATCTGCTCTGTGCCAAGAAACAGTTCAATTATGGAATTAGTGCATTCAGCCTCAGATATCTCTCACAGCAATTCTCCATATGAGGCTGCAGAACACTCTGGTGGACAATTTGAGCAGATACTTTTTCATCAGAGCATGAGTGGACAATTCACTAGTCAGTTATTCAGTTGATTTTCAAGAACTTGGATCATCCAATCAGTCTTATTTGTGACTGATAGGAAGAAGTAATGTCAAGTGCATTCTGCTCCAGAGGGGGACAGAGTCCAGAATCCATATCATATGTGTTCCTTGGTCTTGTGCACTGATGCACACTTAAACACTGATTGTATTGCTCCCAAGGGTAATCAGAAATGTCAGACAAAATGCAGTCAGGGTCATCCTGTTAGCAAACATCATTCTGGGATACATTAGCAGGAGTATTATAAGCAAGACACGAGAAGTAATTCTTCTGCTCTACTCCGTGATGATTAGGCCTTAACTGGAGTATTGTGTCCAGTTTTGGGTGCCACATTTTTTAAAGGTCTAGAAGACATAACCTATGAGGAAAGATTGAAAAAAGGGGGTTAGTTTAGTCTGGAGAAGAGAAGACTGGGGGGCCATAACTGTTTTCAAGTATATAAAAGGTTGTTACAAAGAGGAAGGAGAAAAAAAAATCTTCATGACCTCTGAGGATAGGACAAGAAGCAATGGGCTTAAATTGCTTCAAGGGCGGTTTAGGTTGTTCATTAGGAACATCTTCCTCACTGTCTGAGTGATTAAACACTAGAATAAATTGCCTAAGAAGGTTGTGGAATTTCCATCATTGGGGATTTTTAAGAGCAGACTGGACAAACACCTGTCAGGGACGGTCTAGATCAGGGGTCGGCAACCTTTCAGAAGTGGTGTGCCGAGTCATCGTTTATTCACTCTAATTTAAGGTGTCGCGCGCCAGTGCTACATTTTAATGTTTTTAGAAGGTCTCTTTCTACAAGTCTTTAATATAGAACTAAACTGTTGTTGTATGTAAAGTAAATAAGGTTTTTAAAATGTTTAAGAAGTTTCATTTAAAATTTAAATTAAAATGCAGAGCCCCCCCGGACTGGTGGCAAGGACCTGAGCAGTGTGAGTGCCACTGAAAATCAGCTCACGGGCCGCCTTTGGCACCCGTGCCATAGGTTGCCTACCCCTGGTCTAGATAATAGTCCTGCCTTGAGTGCAGGGGACTGGACTAGATGACCTCTCGAGGTCCCTTCCAGTTCTGTGATTCTTATGGTTAAGTTAAATTACATACTTTTTGATGTGCCTAGGGCCTAAGTCTTTTTACTACAGCAAACAATACCTTTATTTCATTTCTTTTGACAGTTCTTTTCCTTTGCTGAGAAGATGAGTCAATTCTATTTCCACCCAAAGATTATTTAAATGGGTTTGAGGGTGGATTACACTCTGCTATAAACTAGCTAAATTAGCTCCACCCAATATTAGAGTCCATTCCAGTAGTTCACAGGCAGCTTTGGCTTCTTCCTTGAAAAGCATTCTGTAAAGCAGCCTCATTGGGTTCTATACATACATTTACTCAGACATTGTACCTTAGTGACAGCTTCTAGAGCAGATGCTTCCTTTGGCAGAGCTGTTTCTTACAGTCTATCTTTAAGTGAAATTCAGAGCACCCAACACCACAGTTAGATCACTGCTGGGGAGTTTATGTCTATGGACAAGCACTCAAAGAAGAAAAAAGTTATTTATCTGTACAATAAGTGTAGTTCTTTAAGATGTGTTGTCCATGTATATTATACATAAAATTTCATGACCTGCCTTCATTCCTCTTTGCTTCCTAGTCCCGCTTCAAAGTAGTGAAGGAACTGAGTCCCACTTGGTCCCACTCTACCCTTTATTCCTTCAGTGTGGGAATGCAAGGACAATCAGGGTGCATGTGCAGACCCAACAACTACTGCTGGCCCAAAGGCTCCAGGCTTAAACGCATGTGCACCAGGAATGAAATATATGTGTACGAACAACATCTCAAAGAATCCCAGCTTCTGTACGAGTAAGTAACTTTTCTTTACGCAGAGTAACAGAAAAAAATAACCATTAATTGTAAAACTTCTCCACATATAGCCCAGGCACAAGATTAGTGAGTTTAAGTTATATGAAAAGTTTGAGGCAAGTCTAGTGTCCTGATGAGATTGTTTGGGATACAAGCAGGATCTTGATTTCTTAAAGGACCTATTTTTAAATTAATTTTAGATTAAATTAAATTAATTTCTAATTAGAGTTACTTATCAATTCTCAGAAAATTCATTCTATATTCAGTAAGTCTTCATGTTGGTGACCATGTGCTACATTTGTTTATATGTAAAGATCTTAGATCCCTGCTTTAATTGTAATACTCAACTCATCCTTAATTGTGAAGCTGAAGCTGATGAACCAAACATATCTGAATTTATGAAAATAAGAAATAATGCTAGTTTGGTGCTCTGGAAATAGAAGATAATGCTATATAGGAGACCCTGCTTTGGGACTATTTTAGGCTAATGGACTTCAAGATCGGATTAATGTGTGACATGGGCTTGTTCTGTAATGCAGGCCCATTCTGTTTTCTTCAGTACAAAGTAATAGTTTATTAATGTTGCACTTTTTGTCCTTACGAAAGTCTTCTTGCAAAGGTAATGTCCTTGCAGGCAACTCAAGTTTATCTCTGTGGCATAAATATAGCTAGGTGAATATCTGTCTAAATTCAGGACAGGCGTATTTTACTAGTGATGCTGTAGAGATATTTAATTGAATTAATTTACTAAATTAATAGTATCATTTTTCAAAGATTTGTCATAATGGACTGTGAACAAGAGCAAATAAAATGCTCTTGTTGGTAATCTGACCCTTCCTTGGTGATAACGTTTAATCTGATCATTTTAAAACATCAAAATATTTGTCACGTGGCATGGTGGTGAGAGCAATGCAATAATGTATCTCATGTTTGTGAAGAGGCCTATATTTTGAATTTCTGCCTGAAGAAAATGAGGAATAGAAAGTGAAGCTACACCTGGAATAATAGTTCTGGGTATTACATAACCAGGAAATTCCTAACAAATTTATGGGATCTTGGAGAACAGAAATTTTAAAAATGTAGGTGTCTGGAGAGGTTGCTATATGAGAAAGAGTTGTAACCATTAGATAAGCTTTAGTAACAACTAGAAGAGTAAAGAGGACATGACTGATAGGTACATACAAGAAAGATGCAGCTGTCAGAGCCAAAGGTGAAACTCTTGGCCAGATAGCTATGGACTTGCTTAAAACCAAAGATCAGAATGGGTTGGAGCCTTACGACCCCTTAAGAAGGCAAAATAAACAAGAGAAGGGTGAAGAGCAAGAATCTTTTTGGATTGAAGTGTTGCTTTCTTATATTTTGGTACCTGGATGATGCAGTTATAAATAGGTAGACTGGATAGAACAGACTTCCAAATAACTGTTCTAATTTCTAGGCCATTCCCATTCAATACTTGTCAAATAAATACTTTTCACTGCACTAATTTTGTGTGTGTACTAGTTTCGTAGTGTTTCTAATTATCCTTGCTCTTTTCTATAAACTGATGTCCTAACAGTCAAAATGATATGTATGTTTTGTTTGAAATTCATGCTGTTTGTCAGTTTGATTGTAAAAGGGATTATTCTGCTAATCAGGCTTGGATTGAATAGGATATTTTATTATCTTTTATGTTAAAGATAAGATTTTAAATAAACTGTTTAGGAAGAGGCTCTGTAAATGCAGAGAGGGCTGAGTGGATAACCCAAGAAGTCATTTCTGATGCTTCATGAAAAAGCTGATACAGGACACAGTCGGTAAAAAAATAAAAGATGGTAATTTAATACCAATCAACATTGTTTTATGGAAAATAGGTTTTGTCAATCAAACTCATTGTTTTTTTTATAAAATCACAAGTTTGGTTAATAAAGGTAACTGTGTTGATGTAATGTACTTAGACTTCCTTAAGGCATTTAACTTTGTCCCGCCTGATAGTCTGATTAAAAACAGCATTATACAAACTCAATATAGCCCATATTAAATGGATTAAAAACTGGTTAACTGGCAGATTGCAACAAGTAATTTTAAATGGGAAATTCTCATTCACTGACAGGGTGCATTTCTAGTGGGACTGTTTTAGGGATCATTCTTGGCCAATGATATTGAGTATCTTTATCAATAACTTGCAAGAAAATAAAATTGCTGATAAAATTTGCAGATGACACAAACACTGGTGAAGAGGTGAATAACGATAGGGACAGACAGTTCTACAGACTGATCTGGATCATCTGGAAAGGTGGGATCATTTGAATAACATGCTTAAACACAACCAAATGCAAGGTGATACATCTAGGGTGAAAGTAAGGTGTTACGGGCCAATACGGCATACCAGTACAAAGCAGCCGCCTGTACCGCTAACGTTAAAGAGCTGCTGTGGCAATGCTTTAACATTGCTGCCCCTTTTGTGCCTCCCATCGGTGGCCCTGATGGGTCCCTCCCGGTAAGGCTGCCAATGGGGAGCGGGGTGCAAAAGGGGCAGCGATGACCCGGCAGGGCCACCAATACCGGGCACAAAAAAGAGCAGCAATGCCCCTTTTGCACCCCCCCGCCCCAGCCACCAATGCTGGAGCCCCGGGCATCACAGTCCAGACACCGCAGGTGGACTGGCTGGGAGATGCCGACCCCAACCCAGTGCCTTCTGCCCAATGTCCCCCTTCCCTTCTGGGGTGGCCAGAACTGGCCCCGTACCATTAAGAGCTCAGTTTTGCTTTCATCCCTGGATACATCTAGCGACAAAGAATATGGGTCACATTTATAAGATAGATGACTGTATTTTAGAAAGCAATGGCTCTGAAAAGGACCTAAGAGCTGTGCTAGATAACCAACTGAACAAGAGCAATACTGTAGCTACAAATGTGGGAGTCATTCTTGGATGTATAAATGGGGAAATATCAAATAGGAGTAAGGAGGTGGCATTACCTCTGTATACAGAATTAGTGAGAGCATTACTTCAGTCCAGTTCTCTTGTCTCTGCTTCAAAAAAAGTTAGAAAATTGGAAAGAGTTCAGAAAAAAAACTATAAGAATTATTCAACTTCTAGAAAACATGCCTTATATAGTGACAGACTAAAGAAGGATAAACTTAAATAGATTGAACAAGGGAAAATTAAAAGGAAACTTGATCGTCTACAAGTATCGTCATGGTGAAGAGATTTCTTATAATTGCTCTTAAGTCTAGCAGAAAAAGCCATAATGAGATCCAATGATTGAAAACCTAACCTAGACAAAATGAGACTAGAAATATAATATGTAAATATTTAACATCAAAGGTAACTAACGACTGGAACAACTTACCTAAGTCTCTAGTGCAACTTTCCTTTTTTTCCTGTGTCTTTCCTATAATGTTATGATGAAACATTCTCACTGTATCTGAATATGGACTCAGTTTTGTCTTTCACAGTTCCAGGTTTACATCTGTGAATTTTAAATTCACGTACTGCCAATCCATCAGATGTTTTCATGATCTCACGTTCGCATTGTTCAGCTTTTTCCATTTAATTAAAATGAAAGCCACAGGACCATATGCAATTTTGACATGAAGCTGTAGAACTATTCAGTACATTCACTCTAGGTGGTAGAATATAAATCTGTGGAAGGGAGATCACATTAAAATGAAAACTCCAGGACTGTTAGACACAGACATAAAAGGTAAAGGTTACTAAGAGACAGACTAACAACTTTAAGTATAACAAATAAATAGGTATTTCTCCTTTTTTTAATACTGGTTTTAACCACATTGAGAGACTTGAGAGACAATTAGTCAGAGAAGAATAAAAGCTGAACAGCTTGTTGCTGAAATCCAGACTTTTTATTTTACTTTTTCTCTTTTGATCTTAACCAGAAACCTGAAATTAGGGAAACATCCACAAAGGGCTTTATCCTGCAGACATTACTCAAGCATAATTCCTATTGATTTAAAAAACTTTTGCCTGAGCAAAAACTGTAAGAGTGGGACCTAAGGTAAGAGATACTATCCCTGTTGTGAAAAAACATGTTTTCTTCCTCAAAGTAAAATTAAGTTCTTCCACATTAAACTATTTGTTGACATTTATTGACCTTTTATAACTTAAATTCTCCCCTCTCTTTTTCTGTTTTCCCCTTTGAAGGAAAAGCACAATCCTGTTTCTATAAAAGGCTAGAAGAAAGGTAATCACAAAGAATAAAATATTCAAAAGCGTATCATTTTCATAGTGCTCAATATTCTTAGCCCTGGTCTATCCTTGGGAGAGGGATCGATCTAAGATACTCAACTTCAGCTATGGGAATAGCATAGCTGAAGTCAACTCACGGTGGTAAGTCGACTACTGCTGCTCCCCTGTCGACTCCACCTGCACCTCTCGCATCGATGGAGTAACAGAGTTGATGGGAGAGCGCTCAGGGATTAATTTATCACGTCTAAATTAGATGTGATAAATCAATCCCCGAAAGATCGATTGCTACCCGTCGATCCGGCAGGTAGTGTAGATATACCCTTAGTGTTTAATGCCAGAAGGGATCATTAGATCATCTAGGTTGACCTCCTATATATCACAGGCCCTAAAATTATCTCTGTATTATGCCCAATGACTTGAGGACTGAAATTCTTTAGTTTAACTCGGGAGAATGGGAGAAACTAAGTCACTACCAATGCCCAAGACCTCTGCAATGTCAGGGGATTGACTAGATGAGATATATCCAGATGCTCCTACAGGTAATGAATGCTGCAGAGGAAGGCAAAAAACCCACAAGGAATCCCTGCCAATCTGACCTGAGGGAAAATTCCTTTCCAACCTCAAAGTGGAATAGGAAAATGAGATGTAAAGCCACAAAAATCTGTTGTGGAGCTTAGAAACAGTTGCAGTAATGGAAATTATTTTTAATTTACTATTTTAAAATGACTAGATTTCAAGGTAATAGTCTCCCTTTAAATAAAAACTCTCTCCGTAGTGGAGCAGCAGATATTGCTAATTGCAACTGAGTTTGAAAATAGTTGTCATGCACAAATCTTACAATTGTATGGATATAATTACTTAAAGTAATAAAAAACAAACTACAGAGAACATTTTTAGAAGTTTGGGCTTGTCACAAAATAAAAAACTACAAATATTTAAAAGGGACACTGAAATAAAAATCATATTCTGTAAATAAATGCCTTTTTACTTACGTTACTAATAACAAATAAAGTCAAGAATTTTATTTTTACGTGATTTACTTTTTTTATTACTTTGTGTACAATGAAAATAAGTTAAATCTGATTTACTTTTGTTCATAGCCAGGTTTCATAGCTCTGAGAGTATGCTGCAATGTTTGGGTTGCAAACATTACAAATGTTCACTTGTTTTAAAATAAATTCTTCCTTTTGGAAGTTCTATGCACAAATTAATGGAATTATTTTTATTGGTTTCAGGGTATTTTTCTAATGCTTTATTTTAACAAAATCTAAACTTTGAGTTCAATATGAGTTGAGAGAGATGATTTGTGAAAACAAAACTATATTGTCATAGTAGAGAGTACTTTAGGGTTCAAGTGAACAACACAAATGCAGTATTTTAGTTTCCTACGTTTCGGTATACAGTTCAAAAGTGATTGATTTACAAATACAGGACTAGAACTTCATCCTGTTCAAATCAGTTGGAGTTTTGCCACTGATTTACAGTAAGAGCAGGTTCAAGTCCATAGCCCCAATCTTATACCTTCAATTCATAAAAGAAATCCTGTATTCACCCAAGTATTCCACTGAGTATGTAAACAGATTCTTGTGATTAAGGGTGGCAGGATTAGGACTTTAAGAGTTTGTTTTTTTCAAAGTTTGTTTGTAACTCATATTGCTGTTAATGGGAGTTAGTAATATCTCCAAGAGAGAACAGACTAATTAACCTCGCAATTTTTGCCTTTTAATCCTTTGATTAGTTATTTACTGTACAGTATTCATAGCTTTACTTACCTTAGCGTAACCTGTACTTAAAGAAGAGAAATAGGGAAGGGCTCAGTGGAACAGAGAAAGCTGCTGCTATTTAGACATGTTAAAAGTCTTCTCTGTGAGTTATATCCCTCCATGTCTCAAATAGCAACGCTTCATTCGAAAAAAGTAACAAAGAAGGATAGAGGGGTCAGACTTCAGACCTGTTACAAAAAATCCATGTGCAAAGTTGAATTCTGTCATGTTCTTTGTTGCAATCAGTTAATGTTCTTTATTAAATACTGAACACAGTCACATGGAATGCTACAACTGCTATGGACTTGAATTTCTTTCCTCCTTTTCTTCAATCTTATTTTTTTAATCTCTTCTTTTGTTAAAATGTTTGGTTTAGACTTCAGTGGCTGTCATGTGATAGATGATGGGGTACAGAAACCTAAAGTGTATCCATATTAACAGACTTTTCTTAAACCAAAGCTGCTTTCATAACTGACTACTAGCTCTGCTCTCGCCTCACACTCAAATTTGGTGCTAACGGGCAAACCCATGCAAAACTGAAAAGATGCAGAGAACTCCATGATGGAGGTATCTGCATAGAGAGCCTGAAAAATTCTCCCCTCAGGAAGGAATGTGTGGACATTCAGAAAAGGCAGAAGGCAGAGCTTTCTAACCACCTGACTTCTTAACTGCAGGGATGTTCAAAAATACATTGGGAAATCAAGTTCAATTCCTACCATCATGGGGCATCTGCATGGAAAGCTAGTTTTTCTGCATTGTTTCTAACAGCATGAATCATTCAAAAGCCAACGGTTATTTATACTCCTGGCTCCATCAGTAAGGCAAGGAGAGAAGGTTAATTCTGTAAACGTCTACACACACTTTTTACTGGGATATATCCACCAGTTAGAGCTTGAATGCTAGATTAGGACAGTTCCTCCTCAGCTGCACTTCCCTCCAAAAGTGCTGCAAGTGCCCTAACTCAGTATCTCTCAACTTTCCAGACAACTGTACCCCTTTCCGGCATCTGATTTGTCTTGCATACCCCCCAAGTTTCACCTCACTTAAAAACTACTTGCTTACAAAATCAGACATAAAAATACAATTGTTAAACCACAGTATTACTGAAAAAATTGCTTCCTTTCTTATTTTTACCATACGATGATTATAAAATAAATCAATTAGGGCAGGTTGGTCTTAGCCCATCCCATGATGGCGCGATTCCTGAGGAGATGGTTGATGGGAATTGTAGTCCCTGCTTGGCCAGGAGGAAGGGGATATATAGAGGGGAAGGGGCTGATGGGAGCTGTAGGCCTTGCTTTGCAGATCCATCACAAACTATAATTATAGGTATGCCATATCAGATTGTGCTGTGATCCCACTAAATATCAAAGGCTAAGCAAGACTGGGCCACTAGTGTGCCAAGGGCTGTGCCCAGAGTTGTCCAAAGTAACAGATGTCCAACTGTGCCTGTTACATAACATTGTTTATGGAAGTCAGCAAAAGTTGGAGACAAATACAGTGGGACAAACTGTATTGTTTCAGTTAAAAGGATTGTGATAAGGGGCTTTCAAGGCTCAGGGTAGCATAATGTATTCATATGAAAAAGAGCTGAAAGACTAGAAATGGGAAGAAATGTTTGTTGTAATCACTAAAATGTGTTTCAATTTGTTAGTGTTAAAAGACAGAGTGAGAATGATGCTATAGTCCAGTGGTCATGAGAGGGAAGGGAGAGAGCCTAGTTCCAATTCCTTTGCTCTGGTGTGTTTTTAATTATTTAAATATTTATCCCTTAAACACCCTGATACGGGTACTGTACACATTTGCCAGGTCTCAGAGCAGTTCATCAGACTATTTCCTGGGGTTATGTTTCTCCAGCAGAAAGTCTGCAAGTGAAAATTTTTATTTTGAATTATATATTTAAATGAAATAAATACATTATGGAATGAAATGGTGTGCACGCATTGTGCTGCGCTTGCACTGGCTGGTGCCCAGCAAGCTGCCAGCTGTGATGCTGGGCGCACTTTTCTGGCATGGCCAGGACTTCCACATACCCACCCGTCTGCCTTCGCTGCCACTGGTACCACCCCATGCACGCCTAAGAGCCCTGTGGCCCGCCTGGGCAATTTAAAAGGGCTCGTGGCAGCTGGCGGCCCCAGGGTCCTTTTAAACTGCCTGGGCCCCTGAGCAATTGTCCCCTTTGCCCTCACCACCACTCCGTCGGCAGGCCTGCCCTAGAATTAGGGTGCCGTGTGCATGCCTAAAGGCAAAAATTTGGGTACCAAGTGAATTTAGGTGCCTAAAGGGTTAGGCGGCAGCCAAGAAGGAGTTTTGTGGATCTTTTGGCACCTGAAAACAGGATGTAGGTGCTTACGTATCTTCATGGACTTCACCCTAAGTACATATATATCACTATTCTGAACTCTATTCTGTTTGCACAGAACAAATGTGATCAAGCAATGATCGAGGGTGCTGGAGGCTCTCAAGCCTGATGCATGGTGGGAGGGATGCATGCAAGTTCGGCACATGCAAACCAGATTGATATGGCCAGGTGCACATAAACCTTCTCTGGCAGGAGCAATGCTTTTCTTTCAGACTTTACCCTACAGCAGAGGGGGGTTCATGTGTGGCTTTTGACACATTAGGGTTCATTCACTACTGTTGATAAAATATTCTTTACCAACAACTGCACTTCTACCTTCTATCAATAGCCCCCTTTTCTCACACACCTAGTAAACCCCCATTCTCAGTTAAGCATTAACGATACCTAGGAAATTAATGCAAATAACCCTCCCTCAACTTAACTGTGAAGCAGTTAAAGTTGCTACACATACACCAAATCTGACATAAACCCACAAATGTCCATCTAAGGAGGCTAACTGTCCATCACACCCTCTTGAACATTACCTCTTTCCAAACTACCCTCAAACACAACATGATCAGTACACCAAACATTTGCAATTACTAGTATGGAGGGAGAAAATAATCTGATAAATGAGCATGTGCTGAAGGGCATAAACAAAGGGATCAGAGTTACTACTGAATTAAGCTGTGGTTGTAGTAATGGTAATGGAGTTTTTTGTGTATTAGCATCTTTCTGATTTCTTCTGAACACTTGTCTAACAGGAAATTGTACTGTATATTCTCTGGGAATATTTTATTTGGTTAGCATTGAGCACATGCCTATTTAAATTCTTGTCATCTCTTCACCTGGTCACAAGCATTCACAGAAAAGGGAATGGCTGTTTTCCTTATGTAATAACTTTTCTGTATCTGTTTATGAACTTTCAGTTTTTTCTTGCCAGCTTCTCTGTTACTTGATTTAAATGTGCCAGTCACAATTATTTATCTTTTTCTCAGACATCATGCTTTTTAAGTAAGAAGGCAAGGGATACCAGAAGAGGTTCTCAGGGTGTATTTCTGTATGCAGGTATAGCCAAAGAAGAATTCTGATTATTCTCCTTTGTTTTCTTGAGTATATTTTAATAGTTTTAGTTGTTAAGTCTATTAAGTCTATTTGACCTTGGATAATTCAAAGCTTTTCAAAGACTTCAAATTTTACACAAGTGGACTGTTATCTGAAAATATTTTATCAGAAATTCCACATCCTGTGAAATTACTACATATTATTATTTCTTCTAAACAGTATCATCTAGAGATTTACCTCATGGTAATAGCCTGAATACAAATCAAATACCACTCAATATTTGCCTTTGAAGTAAAACAGGTCAATCAATATATTTTGTCAAGATGTAAGATGTAATTGTTCTTTAGCCAGTTGTAATCAAACTAGTTGATGCACTGAACATTTCAAAACCATATCAGCAACTGTGTTCATACCAGTCCAGTAGGTTTTTTCTCACACAATTCAGTGCTCAATCTCTTGATAAATGCAATATAACTATTGTTTTTCATGCTGATTGGAATTACTAATTATACTCTTAGTGATTGCTGAAGATGTAATACTTAACTCATTATGAGCAGATTAGTCATGCTGAACCAGTACTAAGACTTCTCTCTTTGCCTTTGGCTATTCCTCAACTGGGCAATCTGCAGCCCATCAGGGTAATCTTCTGGCAGGCTCCCAGACAATTTGTTTACATTTGCATGGCCACCCGCAGATCCCAGTGGCCACGGTTCACCATTTCCAGCCAATGGGAACTGCAGGAAGTGGCCTGGGTTTTGCTGGCCACCGCTTCCCGCAGCTCCCATTGGCCAGGAATGGCGAACCGCAGCCACTGGGAGCTGCAGGCAGCTGTACAAGTGTAAAGAACTGTCTGCCGGGCAACCAGCGGATTACCCTGACGGGCTGCAGGTTGCCCACGACTGTTTTAGAGGATTTATAGTTATGCCTCTTCATATGTTTTCTGTGTCAACTCCTGTAGGTTTTCAGTAAATGTGCACTTTTGCTTCCAAATCCTGTTCCATGCTAGCCTCATCTTTTTGTGAATGAACCCTGGTTAATGTCTGTTCCAACTAAGATTTTACCCAGAATATGTCTTAGGTTAAACTGTTACCTTTGTAATTTAAACAATATTCTTTGTATTCTATGGGATACTTTACCCAAAGGCCTTTAAACAGTAATCGTAAGGATGTATGGTCAGTTTCTATCTCAAGTTGTTTACCATAAATATATTGGTGAAACCTTTCAAAACCAAACACTGTAGTGATCGTCTCTTTCTCCATTTGGGCACAGTTTTACTTAATCTGAAGCATTACTCTAAGGGGAAAAAAACGGTTGGAATGCCATCTTATAATGAAGTAGCATCTTGTCAACTTATGTGTAACAAAGCTCACTGCTGAACCAGTTTGTTTTGAACCAAATAATGAAAAACAGTATTCAGGGCAGTAGTCGTGTTAGTCTGTATCTGCAAAAAGAACAAGGAGTACTTGTGGCACCTTCAAGACTAACCAATTTATTTGAGCATAAGCTTCGTGGGCTAGGACCCACTTCATCAGATGAACAGAGTGGAACATACAGTAGGAAGATGATATAGATATAGATATATGGAGAGTGTGAAAAGGTGGAGGTTGCCATACCAATTTGAAGTGGCTAACTATTATCAGCAGAGGAAAAAAAAACTTTTGTAGTGATAATCAGGATGACCCATTTCAAGCAGTTGGCAAGAAGGTGTGAGTAACAGTAGGGGAATACTTAAAATGGGGAAATAGATTCAATGTATGCAATGACCCAGCCACTCACAGTCTTTATTCAAGCCTAATTTAATGATATCCAGTTTGCAAATTAATTCCAGTTCAGCAGTTTCTTCTGTTTTTGAAGTTTTTCTGTTGAACAATTGCCACTTTTAGGTCTGTTACTGACTGACCAAAAAGATTGAAGTGTTCTCCTACTGGTTTTTGAATGTTATGATTCTTGATGTCAGATTTGTGTTCATTTATTCTTTTGCGTAATGATTGTCGTTTGGCCAGTGTACATGACAGAGGGGCATTGCTGGCACATAATGGCATATATCATACTGGTAGATGTGCAGGTGAATGAGCCCCTGATTGCGTGGCTGATGTGATTAGGTTCTATGATGTTGTCACTTGAATAGATATGTGGACAGAGTTGCAAGGGCTTTGTTGCAAGGGTAGGTTCCTCGGTTAGTGTTTTTGTTGTGTGGTGTGTGGTTGCTGGTGAGTATTTGCTTCAGGTTCGGGTGGTGTCTGTAAGCGAGGACTGGTCTGTCTCACAAGATCTGTGAGAGTGAGGGATCATCCTTCGGGATAGGTTGTAGATCTTTGATGATCCGCTAGAGAGGTTTTAGTTGGGGCTGAAGGTGACTGCAAGTGGCCATTATTCCCTCTAAGCTGTGTACGAGTGTACACACACACAGATCCTAAACACCGTGCACATGGCAAAATACCACGCACACAAAAATTTGCCCATAAGCACAAAAATTTGCCCAGAAAATGTTTTTTGCACACACAGCCTGTCAAATTTGCACAGAAGAAATTTTTTGCACACACGGCTTGTCAAAAATTAGAGGGAACATTGCTAGTGGCATTCTGTTACTTTTTTTGTTGGATCTGTTCTGTTGTAAGTGACTTCTGAGTACTCCTCTGGCTCTGTCAATCTGTTTCTTCACTTCAGCAAGTGGGTATTGTAGTTTAAAGAATGCTTGATAGAGATCTTGTAGGTGTTTGTCTCTGTCTGACAGATTGGAGCAAATGCAGTTGTATTTTAGAGACTGGCTATAGACAATGGATTGTGTGGTGTGTTCTGGATGGAAACTGGAAGCGAGGCACATAGGTAAGTATAGCGGTCAGTAGGTTTCCAGTATAGGGTAGTGTGTATGTGACCATCGCTTATTAGCACTGTAGTGTCCAGGAAGTGGATCGCTTGTCTGGATTGGTCCAGGCTGAGATTGATGGTGGGATGAAAGTTGTTGAAATCATGGTGGAATTCCTCAATGGCTTCTCTCAAAGAAACTGTGGAACCACATGATCAACATCCTATACCGCAAACAGGGAAAGATTAAGAATGACCTCTTAAAACTGGATACTCTCATAAAAAAGCAAACTTCCACACAAGCTTTCTCATGGCTGGACTTTACAAAAACTAGACAAGCTATTTACAATGCACACTTTGCTTCAAAGGAAAAGGGACACTAAAGTATCTAAATTACTACATGCCACGAAGAGCCACAACAGTGGTTCTCATAACCGACCCAACAATATTGTTAATCTTTCCAGCTATACTCTTAGACCAGCAGAAGATTCTATCCTATCTCAGGGCCTCTCCTTTTGCCCCTCCAGGCCCACAAACATGATACAGTTCTGTGGTGACCTAGAATCCTACTTTCAATGTCTCCAACTCAAGGAATATTTCCAACACACCTCTGAACAACATACTAACCCACAGAAACCTTCCTATCAGCACTACAAAAAGGATTCTGCATGGACTCCTCCTGAAAGTCAAAACAACAGATTGGACTTCCACACAGAGTGCTTCCGTTGACATGCACGGGCTGAAATTGTGGAAAAGCAGCATCACTTGCCCCATAACCTCAGTCCTGCTGAACACAAGGACATCAACAGCCTCAGGAACCTCTCTGACATCATAATCAAAAAGGATGGCAAAAGAGATGCTGTTGTTATCCGGAATAGATTGGAATATGAACAAGAGGCTGCTAGGCAGCTCTCTAACACCACATTCTACAGGCCATTATCCTCTGATCCCACTGAGGATTACCAAAAGAAACTACACCATCTAATTAAGAAACTTCCTGAAAAAGCACAAGAACAAATCTGCACAGACACACCTGGAAGCAACGCTGGCCGAGGGGTACACTTCCTGCAGCCTGCATTGGCCTGGAATGGCAAACCGTGGTCAGTGGGAGCTGCGATCGGCCAAACCCAATGCTGCAGGTAAACAAACCATGCTGACCAACAAGAGGATTTCCCTGACGGGCCATGGGCCAAAGGTAGCCGATCCCTGAGGTATACAAACCTCACACTGGAGAGCAGGGGGTTAAGGAACAGCTCTGGTCCCAGGTGGCCTTGCCCAGACATATCTGTAAAGCTTGCATAAACTGGAAGCAGGGCTTTAAAAGGAAAACAGAGTAGTTCAGAGGCAGGGAAGTGGAAGAGAGCAGATGACTGCTCTGCTACTACCCAGGAGCGCATTGCCTGTTACCCGACAATACAGACTGTGCAAACCCACAAGGAAGAAGCAGGGGACAGAATTTGCAGGTCAGAGACTTTATTTGAGTTGTTTTACTTTGGGAAGTTCAAGGAAACTGGAGTAGGAAGTGGTCTGGGAAGAAGGCAGCGGACTCTAAAGGGTCTACGAAAGGTGACTGAAAATAAAGTTTCAGATGCCAGAAAAGGCATTCCGTTTTTCTGATCAATCGAAGGTATGTGAATACCCCCATCTACAGGTCAAAACTCAGAAGTTTTGTCGTTACCATAGAAGCTCACCATTTAGTACAATTTTTTACGCTATATCAGATGTCGTGCTGAGCACATGCAACATTTATAGTTGAATTCTGTTTTTAGTATAAGACTTCTGTGGTAGGAGTCTGCAGACCACAGACTGAATTTCCAAAGGGGTCTGCATCTCCATTCCAAATCTTTTAAGGATCCACACATGAAAAAAGGTTGAAAACCACTAGCATAGAAAGGTTGCCTAGTGACTATTGCCTTAGTGACAGCACTGTATTTCCACTGCAGAAAAAATAGTGTTGTCACTACTGAATATTATTGCTATAAAGTGTGGAGGTCTATTATTATTTTTCATAACAGGTTGTATAGTAGAGATGTGAGAAACAAAGACAAGGTAGAAACTGAAAAGAACAGTTATAACATGGAGATCCAGTAAGATCTGGGCAATCCAATTTGTCTGGGCAAGCCAAGAGGCAATTAAGTCTGTGGGAACAGAGGGACAGAATTGCTATGGATGAGGGAAAAGGGTAGTATGGCCAGCAAAGCTGACAAAAAGGACTGAAGTAACTAACAATTTCTGGAAGAAAGGATAAAAACAGATTTAATCTATAAAAAATAGCTATTACACACTATTTGATTATAGCAGACTTTTGTTGGTTCAATTCTTTTTAAAACTGCAAAAGAAATTGCTATCCAGTTTTAACTTTAATTCCCCGTGCAGAAGAAATAATCACAATTCATTATAGATGTGTACATATTTATTGAGATTCAAAGGTGGCCGAACATGACATGCAATTGCAAGATAATGTTCAGTTGAAACTGTTCTACAAAAACATACAGAAGTTACTTCTGGAGGAAAGTACAGCATACTGAGGAGAAAGAGATTTGTGCAATCAATTCAAAAACAAAAAAAACATATGGGCAACCTGATTATCATCACAGGAATTGTTGGCAAACATAATTGCTGTAGAAAAGCACAGGTATTTATATATGAATAAAAACGTTCTTGTATTTTATTGTACACTGAGTGGTAGTTACATAAGTTTTATTAAAAGAACTTAGTGTTTGCTGAAATGTGGACATGCTAGCTTTCAGAAAAAAAATTATTAATCTTAACACCACCTTTTAATGAATGAGAAAACTGTAATCCAGGAGAGACTTTTGCCAAAACGGGGCGGAAGGGTGGAATCTAAACCTTGATTGCTTCAGAGCAGGCTTAATTAGTAAATTTATCGGATTTGAATTAAACAAAACAATAGGCTCATTTTATTCAAGTCTCATTCCAGACCACCACCCCTTTTCCAGCCTTAGGGGAGGGAGCCTTTAATAATGGCCTGTGTAAACTGATGCTCAGGCATTAAGAGATTGGAGAAGTGCTGCTTGTGCAAGTTAAAGCAGCAGAGAAACGGCAAACAAATAAAAAGCGGCTGCAGAAACAAAATAGAACTTTAGCTGAATATATAAAAAAATGTCTCTTTTCACCAAAGTCTTGAACACCAGTTGCAAACAGGCGCTTGAGCCTGAGAAAAGGAGTTGCTTTTTTCGTGTGATTTTTGTCAGCGGGTTTCACCAACTGACCAAACGTTCTAGGAGCCAGACTTTGGAGGTGCAAAATAACACTACAACAGCAGCTGCTGCAGCAGCAGCAGCAGCAGAAAACAAAGAGGATGAGATGGTGGCAGTTTCAGAGGGGGCAGAGGGACTCCTGAAACCCACCCAACACCACCACTGCAACGTGAAGAGCCTGAAAGAAATGCCTGGACCCAAAACCCTCTCCAACCTAGTTGAGTTCTTCTGGAAGGACGGCTTTGGTCGCATTCATGAAATCCAGGTACAATTTAAAAGAATCGTGTTTGATTTACTATCGGATGTCAATTTAAAAAAATAATAAAGTAACTGCTTAATTAATGAGTTTGCAGTCCCAGTGAATCCTGCTTGTTATTACAACGTCGTGTTGGTGCTGCTGTTATGATAAAGTTGGTGTTTGTTTACAGGATCCCTGTTCTCCCCATTCAATCTTCATGCAGTGAGTGTTTCAGTGTTTGGCGGCTTCAACCCTGGCTTTCTTCTTTCTTTCCATCAAAGAACAGTATTAATAACGTCCTTTTTCAGCCATGGACAACGGAGTCTGCAAAAAAAAACCCCAAAACCTTAGAATCTGCTTTAGTGAGAACAGATTTCTGGCTGATTCTTGTGTTTTTTTCAAATCGCTCATCTAATGTTAGGGCTTTCTCTGTCACCCACAAACCCAGCATCGTGGGACTTCCTTTGCATCTTCCTCCTCCTCCCTTTGCAAAGGGGGCTCCTCCCCTCGCTTTAAGATTTGAGGAACGCGAGAGAGGGGTTCCCCTCAGATTTTACCGAAAACCAGTCAACTCTGTTCATGCCCAGGACAAGGCAGTGTCAGCGCCACAGGGCGGAATGTCTGTGACTTACAATGGACATTTGAATTGCAACTTCCCCGAGGCTTGGAGCGGCGTCCACACCGTGCTGTGGGTGCGCACATGTCTCTGCGGGCAGAATTTGGCCATAGACAACACATTGCGGGGGGGGGGGTTGTTCCCTCAGGTTTTTTCACCATCTCCCCAGAGCTCCTCAGTTCCTCAGAGAGACCATTTTGTCTCTTAACTATCCCTCGCTCGCACCCCGCCCCCCCCGGCACACAGACCCCTCACATATCGGGCCCCTCAGGGAACGGCTTTCAGTGCATATGCCTGCGCTGGCTGTGTATTGGCGTGCGGGCTGGCGGGGCTTGCCGCTGCCGAGTTGTTTAGACAGCAGCAGGCGGGCCGTTTGACCCACCCCCCCACCCCCATCGCTTCTGAGGCGGGCGGCGGGGTGGGGGGAGATGGCAGCGCGCGCCCAAGTTAAGGGTGGGGGATGAACAAGCCAACGGTCGCGGCTCCCCAACGTTCCAAAGGGGCTCGCGCTTCCCGAAGGGAGCCAATGGAGCGGCTCCCCCAAGTCCCCGAGACAGCTGCCTTCCCTCCTGCGCCCCCTGTTGGCGGACAGCGGGGGGGGGGGGACGGACCCCACGTGTGGGATGGAGCGGTTGTGTGGAGGGAAGGGGCTGGCCCCCTTCTTCCTTGTGGTGGGCAAGAAGTAGGAGCCTTGTCAGTGGCTCTAGAGATGTGGTTATCCCCCACTCTGTTCTGCACCGGGGAGACCACATCTGGAGTTTTGCATCCAGTTTCAGGCCCTCCCAGGACACAAGGGATGTGGACAAATTGGAGAGAGTCCAGCGGAGGGCAAGGAAAATAATCAGTGGGCTGGGGCACATGACTTATGTGGAAAGGCTAAGGGAATTGGGCTTGTTTAGTCTGCAGAAGAGAAGGATGAGGAGGGGTTTGATAGCAGCCTTCAACTAGCGGAAAGGAGGTTCCAAAGAGGATGGAGCTTGGCTGTTCTCAGTGATGGCAAAGGACTAAATTAGGAGCAATGGTCTCAGGTTGCAGTGGAGGAGGTCCAGGTTGGCTGTTAGGAAACACTATTTCACTAGGAGGCTCATCAAGCACTGGAATGGGTTCCCTAGGGAGTTGGTGGAATCTCCATCCCTAGTGGTTTTTAAGGCCCGGCTTGACAAAGCCCTGGCTGGCATGATTTAGTTGGGGTTGGTCCTGCTTTGAGCAGGGGGTTGGACTAGATGACCTCTTGAGGTCCCTTCCAGCCCTTATCTTCTGACTCTGATTCTTCTAAGAAGGGAGGAGGATGGGAGTGACTGCAGGCTTGGGGGCCCCTTGGCCAAAGCTTTGCTGTATGGTCACTCATGTTGCACACACAATTGCATGCACATTAGAGCCCCATACCCAGGTATGTGATAAACCACTCTGAGGTGGGTGAAGCGATGACATAGGCTAGGGCAGCTGAGGCACCACCTGTTGATGCCAGATACTTAATTTGGGTGGGAGAGGACCAGTGTCTGGAGTGGGTGGCTAAAGGGAAGTTCCCAAGGCTCCTACAATCTGGCCTGTGGGACGAGCAGCCTAGACAATGGGTCATCAGTTTGGTATGTCTGGGTCAGAGAGCAAAGATGGAATGTCTCGTGGTTGGGACCTGTCATCTCCATGCCCTGCGCCTTCGTGTTTTATAGGCCCCAGCCTGCAACATGCCACTTTGCACAATTCCCAGGAGCAGCAGGAGAGACGTGATAATTAGAGCATGCTGCTGACAACCTCTGGAATGTGTTTTTTATAAAGAGGGAGTTCCTCTATCTTTGTGTTTTAAGCAGACACTCCTACCAATGCTGGGGCTGCCTTCCCTCCCATCTGCATCTTCCTCAGACAAGTGGATTTAGGTGAGCCACCTGCATTTCAAGAAAATAAAGACTTGTATGAAAAATACATGCTTGTGTTTATTTTTCAGGGACAGTACCTAATGGGTTTTCATGCCTGGTACAAAATCAGACATTTGTAACAATTTAGAATAATTATTGCTAGAAAAAATACTGTCTGATCAAATGTTTCTTTTTGTTAGATAGCATTTGACTTTAGGCATCACATAAGGATGGTCCATTACAATACACTATAGGGTGGGATGTCACCATAGATAGATTTGAATTTTCCCTCAGTAGTTACACCCACCGTAGGAATCCCTGCTGCCCAGAATAACTTAACCTCAGGCTTTTAACCAGAGTATAGCTTTCTGTCTCAATTCTGGGCTCCCCAGTGGTGTCGCCAGCTTTGCTAGAGCAGCATTCAGAATTTTGTTTCTCTCCTGCTCACTCTTAATTGCTGGCTAGGTGAGAGACCAGCCGTTGAATCTCTCGTTCTTCTCTGGTTGATCCCTTGTCACATTCTCTTTGGTTTCTCCATCAGCTCCTGCTCTGTGCTCTTGCTACATGAGGAAAGAGGCAGTGTGAGAACTGTGGTGAGGTACCGTATAGAGCAGGCCTGCACAACATGCGGCCTGGGGGCCACTTGCGGCCCGCATGGGCTCACTGTGCGGCCCGCGGGAGGTGAGTAAGGGTGGGGCAAGCCAAGGGGTGGGGCGGAGGGAAGCGGATGGGGGTGGGGCTTTTAGGCCTGCAGCTGGTTTTTTTGCAGTAATATGGCCCTCGCTGCTTTCTGAGTTGTGCAGGCCTGGTATAGAAAAGGTGTGGTGCATCAAGCAATGGCGGAAGTAACAGTCATATGAGTCTCCTCCCTCCCTCCCTCCCTTGCAGAGTCAAGACGATGGGGAGCAGGAGAGCTGAAAGGGGCAAAGTCCAGTGGGTCATGAGACAGTCAGAGGAAAGTTGTGGAGTTGTTAGACATTGAGGGGATGGGGCAGAAAGAAGGGAAAATTTGAGCTGGGATACTTCAGAGGAAGGAGAGGAGCTCTTCACTCTTCAGAAGAAGACGAGGGAACTGACACTGAATGAAACCAGTGCAGTGAGGAAGGAACTTGTGTGCTTTCTGAAGACACCATCCCTGAAGAGGGCAAAATTAAAAGCATATACTTCTTTTTCCATCAAATTTGATTACTGGCTTAGTGGTAGCTCAGGGTTAAGCAGGTCTGCTTCTCCCTCCTCTCCAGAAGAATGCAAAGACTGCAACTGTGGCTGCACTGGGGATATAAAGGTGGGAGTGACCAAACTCCTTGCGTTATTGGGGGAGGGATCATTTCCACTCTAGCCCATAAGGCCTTGTCTAAACTTAAGTTCTGCTTCCTTAACTATGCTGGCATAGTTTAATTCAAGCAGCAGAAACCCTTTTATGTAGATGCAGTTATACCAGAGTAAAAGTGCTTATACCAGTATAGCTTACTCCAGTTTGGTTAACAAAATATACTAGACTAGCATAAAGGGCTTTATACCACTATGACTGCACCTATGCTAGGACTTAACTGTTGGTAAAAAATCATACCCTTTAATAATATAAGTTGTGCCATAAGTTAAAGCATTTTAAGTGTAGACCCAGGTCTAAGAAGCAGCAGCAGAGGTGTGATCTTGGGGATGGAAAAGGAGCAGAGAAGATAAAAAGGAAGAGAGGAGAGGAAAGGGCAGTTGCTGAGAAAACACAAGATATCAGGATAGAAACATGGAGAATGGAAGGAAACAAAAATCAGGATAGAGAAGAGGGACTAGAAATTCCCAGAAAGGGAAAGGAAAGGCAAAAAGGGAAAACTGAAACAAGTTGCTGTATTTTAGAATAAAGAGTATATGTTTCTTTCTGTTAAGATTTAAAAAAATAGACTGGAGTTAGACTCTTAAATCTTTAGAGAAATCAATGGCAGCCGAACTTTAGTTTTCTATTTTTGAATTTCTTGGCCTAATTGGATTGGTAGCCATTTAAAACAACTGACTCCTCCCTGAAAGAAACAAAGCAAAAAATAATCTGTGTGTATAGGTGTACAAGACAGACATCTGACCCACATATAAAAATTAAATTACAACAGGGTTATACCTAGTGTGCAAAATATTGCTTTCTTTAATTTTAGCAACAAAAAGATTTGTTAGTGCTATGAAAAAATTTGAAAATAACAGCAATCAAAGAAACTAGAGGGGGAAAAATCCTAAATAATACCTGCCAATATGCATCTCCACTTTACACAACCACTAAACAATACAGGATTTCCCCCTTAATCCAATACAATTTTTGGAAGGAAAAACAGCAAAAAAAAAAAAAAAAGGTGTGGGGCAGTATATCTTATCTATTTCTTATTCAGTTTAGAGTCTCACAAAACATTTTACTTTAAAAATCCTGATGGCCTGTTTGCATATACACTGTAACTGGATTAATAACACCCCGTTAAATTTAACAACAGAGTGAACATGAGGAATGAATTAATCTGAAACCTCTTGGTAACCATTGCAGCTACTTAAATTATGTTCTGTGAGACACAGAAATGTTCCATATGCAGAAGGGGTGGGTTGGGGAGATTTAAGCATTTTTTACAATGAAGGTTCTGTTCTCCGTAACCTGATTCCAGAATTTAGTTGGCCATAGCAGCAGTGCCTACATTAACTCTGGGTAAAGGAAAAGAGTTTTGAGTTCAGTGGAGTTGGAGCTGTTGTGTTCCATCTGTAGGTTCAGAGAGAAGGAAAACGAAGGTGAGGGGGAAGAGTATGGACTCACAATTCAAATGTTGTATTTGAAGTACAGCATGACATATGAGGAAGTAGGGAGATGAGGTAGGATAAATTTTTAATAATTGTAACAAGAAACAAAAATTGAAATAATGGGTTTGTGAAATAAAACATCAAGCAGACCTTTCAGCCATGTCTGCAATATACGTGTGATGCACAAAACACCATTTTGTTTATTATTTTATTATTATTTTTTACAAGTAATGTCCCCAGATGAGCTAGAGGCTATAGGGTCATAATGGAAGGCAAGATTCCTGCCCTGAAGAGTTACCTTCTATTTCTATTATACGTGGAAAGAACATATATTTCGTTAGATTTCACTCCTCAAAATTTAGTCCAAATTTGTCTTTATTGAATTCTAGCTTATAAATCTCACCATAAAAAGTATAACTGAATGTATGTGTGTTATAAGAATGTAGTACAATGTTAAAGAATGATTAATTCTGTCCAAGGTTGTTACAGACAACTAAACATCTCATCTATACAATAATGGAAGATTAAGAGATACTAGTCAAATTAAATCTGCTCTCCTGATGGTGGATTTTTTCCAGTCCTGATTCTCTGATTGTAAATTTTCTTAACATAAGAAGGGCCACACTGGGCCAGACCAAAAGTCCATCTAGCCCAGTGTGCTGTTCTTCCGACATTGGCCAATGTCAGGTCAATGCCCCAGAGGGAATGAACAGAACAGGTAGTCATTAAGTGATCCATTCCGTGTCACCCATTCCCAGCTTCTGGCAAACAGAGGCTAGGGACACCATCCCTGCCCATCCTGGTTAATAGCCATTAATGGACCTATCCTCCATGAATTTATCTAGTTATTTTTTGAACTCTGTTATAGTCTTGGCCTTCACAGCATCCTCTGGCAAGGAGTTCCACAGGTTGACTGTGCGTTGTGAGAAAAAATACTTCCTTTTGTTTGTTTTAAACCTGCTGCCTATTAATTTCATTTGGTGGCCCCTAGTTCTTGTGTTATGAGAAGGAGTAAATAATACTTCCTTATTTACTTTCTCCACACCAGTCATGATTTTATAGACCTCTATTATATCCCCCGTTAGTCGTCTCTTTTCCAAGCTGAAAAGTCACAGTCTTATGCATCTCTCCTCATATGGCTGCTCTTCCATACTCCTAATAATTTTTGTTGCCCAAATCCAATATACCTTTTTAAAGATGGGCCGACCACATCTGCATGCAGTATTCAAGATGTGGGTGTACCATAGACTTATCAGGCAATATGATATTTTCTGTCGTATTATCTATCCCTTTCTTAATGATTTCTAACATTCTGTTCACTTTTTTGACTGCCGCTGCATGTTGAGTGGATGTTTTCAGAGACCTATCCCCAATGACTCCCAAGTTCTCTTTCTTGAGTGGTAACAGCTAATTTAGACCCTATCATTTTATATTTATAGTTGGGATTATGCTTTCCAATGTGCATTACTTTGCATTTATCAACACTGAATTTCATCTGTTGTTGCCCAGTCACCCAGTTTTGAGAGATCCTTTTGTAGCTTTTTGCAGTTTGCTTGGGATTTAACTATCTTGAATAGTTTTGTATCATCTGAAAATTTTTCCACCTCACTCTTTACCCCATATCCCAGATCATTTATGAATATGTTGAATAGGACTGGGCCCAGTACAGACCCCTGTGGGGTACCACTATTTACCTCTTTCCATTCTGAAAACTGACTATTTATTCCTACCCTTGGTTTCCTATTTTTTAACCAGTTACCAATCCATGAGAGAACCTTCCCTCTTATCCCATGACAGCTTACTTTGCTTAAGAGCCTTTGGTGAGGGACCTTGTCAAAGGCTTTCTGAAAATCCATATACACTATATCCACTAGATCTCCCTTGTCGACATGCTTGTTGACCTCCTCAAAGAATTCTAGTAGATTGGTGAGGCATGGTTTCCCTTTACAAAAACCATGTTGACTGTTCCCCAACAAATTATGTTCATCTATGTGTCTGACAATTTTGTTCTTTACTATCGTTTCAACCAGTTTGCTCGGTACTGAAGTCAGGCTTACCGACTTGTAATTGCTGAGGTCATCTCTGGAGCCCTTTGTAAAAATTGGCATCACATTAGCTATCCTTCAGTCATTTGATACAGAAGCTGGTTTAAACGATAGGTTATGGACAACAGTTAGTAGTCCTGCAATTTCACATTTGAATTCCTTCAGAACTCTTTGTTCTTCTGCACAACCTCTCCTGCTAATGGATTTTTATTATCTATATCTTCTATCTTCTAAAGTGGTTTTGTGGGTTCACTTCAGTCTACATTTAGTTCTAATCTCTCCTCAGATATATTCAGAATGAATTCCTGAGAGATGGGTGCTTCATTTCAAGACCATCTCCGAATGAAAATTGTTAATCTTTTTCTATTTGTTGGAAAAGATAGAGCATCGCTCTATAAAATAATCTCCTGGGAAATCTTTTTTTTTTTCAAATTGTTGAATGTTTCTCAGTTCCTCTTTCTTAATTGCCTGCTCTTTGCCTCCAGCTAGTATTCATGGATCACTCAGCAGAGATACCTTACTAGATAAGTAGAACATCCTCCACCTTTTCTTTTCCACCATCTGACAATGTATGTCTTTTTTGAGATGTTTGCCATAATAAATCTACTCTAAAATTTGGAAATTTCAATGCACTGCTATTGTGCTGGCAGCCCTAATGGCAAGGTCATTGAGTAGACTTTGTAAAGAATAAGGAACACACTAATTGATTTATTTATTGGAGAGGAACAAGTGAGCCTTTTTAAAACAAAAAAGTACAAATTTACTTCCTGACTATGCTTCTGACATCCCTTTACTTCCATCCTTTGTTTTGATCTTTTCAGGGCTGATCTTTTATATGAGATCAATATTTTCAAAATGGAGCACTGCACAACAGGTTGATATGGGGAAGAAACAGTTTTGTCCCTCTGTTGGACATGAGCTTCACATTTCCCTACTCCACAAGTCTTTTCACCTCTTCAGTATTCAGTATAGCTAGCCCTTTGTGTCTTGTGGAGGTCTGGGGTCTTTCCAGCCTCAAAGATCCTGCATAGCAGTGACCTCCCATTTTGGTCATAGTGAGTATTTCAAGAGTGTTGATGCTTTCTAATGGCACTTCTAGCTATTGCTTCATTGAAGAGCTTGGGACCTAGACCTGGATCCAACACATGACTACTCGCGGTTTTGTCACTAGATCATCAGGCTGGTCTTCAACTCCTGTCTTTCAAGTAATGAAATATCTTTGAAGATGGCTGATGTTCAGAAGTATGGTTTGCTCCTGAAAAATGTATTTTGTTTCTAACGTGCTACCACTGCAAACTGTCCCTTCAGTAGATTAGGTGACATTTTATGTCAATGCAAATTGATATGTTCTATGACAAAGTGTCAGTTTCCTTTGCCTTTATTTTTATTTTTCTCACAATGTTTTTCTTTTCTTATTTGTTCTTGATGTTGTAGCAAAAACACACTCAGGAGTATGGAAAGATCTTCAAGTCTCATTTTGGTCCACAGTTTGTAGTGTCCATTGCAGATCGAGACATGGTTGCCCAGGTGCTCCGGGCAGAAGGTAGAACTCCACAAAGAGCGAACATGGAATCCTGGCAAGAATACAGAGATTTAAGAGGAAGAGCTACAGGACTTATTTCTGCGTAAGTATAGTTACTTTTTCCCCTTCTTGATTCATATTATTAAAGCATGTTAATCCTCTGAAGTACCCTATAAATCAGTCTGGTGTTTTTTTCCATTTAGCATATGATTGGTTGAATAAGAGTTGAACCTCTGAGAAAGCTTGCATGTAACATGATTGTGGGTGGGTGGATGTATGAGGGTAATTGTCCTTGTGAAGCATTCACAGTAATCAATGATGTAATGTGTTTATGCAAAAATGAACCAATCTTTTTGTGAGTCATGGCCTTTCTCTTACTTTTGGAGAGATAAAATTGCAGTAGCAAAAGGCTTTATATAGTGAAAGCCTGATAATGCATTTAACACTCACGTTACACCAAAATCTCAAGGTTAAAATATAGGCCAGAGTCAAAATAATGAATACTTCTTAATATATAAGAATTGGAAAAGGTACAGAGAAGGGCAACAAAAATGACTAGGGTATAGAACGGCTTCCATACAAGGACAGATTTAAAAAGACTAGGACTGTTCAACTTAGAAAAAAGCTGAGTAAGGCTGGACAGGCAGGTGATAGAGGTCTATACAATTGTAAACGATGTGGAGAAACTGAATAGGGAAATGTTTTTTTACCCCTTCATGTAGCACAAGAACGGGGGTCACACAATGAAATTAATTGGCAGTAAGTTGAAAACAAAAGGAAGTACTTCTTCACACAACGCAGTCAACCTGCAGAACTTGTTGCCAGGGGATGTTGTGCAGTCCAAAAGTATAACTCTGTTCCAAAAAGGATTAGATAAGATCATGAAGGTAGGTCCATCAAAGGCTATTACCTAATATAGTCAGGGACACAGCCTCATGCTCCAGTTGTCCCTAAACCTCTGCCAGAAGCTGAGACTGGATGACAGGGTTGGATCACTCAATAATTGCCTTGTTCTGTTCATTCCCTCTGAAGCATTTGGCATTGGCCACTGTCAGAGACATGATACATTACTGGGCTAGATGGGCCATTGGCCTGGCACAGTATGGCAGTTCTTATGTTCTTACTTTGTTTTGCTGAGCAGTGGGCCCATAATATAAGATTTGGAAGGTACCACTTAATTATTGTTATTATCATTATTATTTTATTTATTTGTATTAACATAGCATCTCAGAGTCCCAGTCATGGACAAGGGCCCTATTGTGCTAGGCACTGTGCAAACACAGAACAAAAAGATAGTCCCTACCCAAAAGATTTGACAACCTAAGTATAAGACAAGAGACAAGAAATAGATACAGACAAATGAGGGAATACAAGGAAACAATGAGACAATATGGTCAGCAGGGTAGGTTGGCTGTGGTCTCAGCACACCCGCAGTCTAACTACTATAAATGTTTTTGTAGACCTTACAGGAAAGGAGAGTTTTAAGGAGGGTTTGGAAGGAGGATAATGAATTATTTTGTAGATGTTTATAGGGAGCTTATCCCAGGCATGAGAGGTAGCATTGGAGGCAGCATGAAGGTTGAAAATTTAACAAGTAGGCAACAGAAGTTGACCTCACTGGCTAGTGGAAGGTTTTCAAAGCTGAATGAGAGACGGTAAGTAGGATGATGATAGGTCATGAAGGGCCTCAAGAGTGAAGACAAACAGCTAGTTTTTGATATGATAAAGAAGAGGGAGACAGTGAAGGACTTTCCAGAGAGGGATGACATAGTCAAAGCAACAGGCTTGGAAAAAGATCTTTGAAGAATTCTAAATGAATATAAAGAGGGCAAAATTGCATATATCAGGGCCGGAAAAAACAATATTACAGTAATGGAGATGTGAGATGAGAGTTTTAGCTGTGTGGATAGCTGATAGGAGGGCTGTATTTTAGAGATGTTATGCAGAATGAATTTTCAAGACTTAGACATAACCTGAATGTGAGGACCTAGAGAGCTGTCCGAGTTGAAAATGACACCCCGGTTATGGGACAGAGTGACAGACAGAATGTGGTATTAGTCCACTGGAGTGCTGGTTCTGAGATCAGACTTAAAAAAAGAGATCATTAGAGACTTTGGTGAGAGCAGTTACAGTTGAATATAAGGGATGGAAGCCAGACTGAAAAGGGTCTAGGGTGGAATTTGGAGAAGAGGAACTCCAGACAACAATTGTAGATAGTGTGTTCAATGTGTTTTGAGAAAAAATGACAAAGGGAGATGGGGCAGCAGTTGCAGAGGCAAGTGGGGTCATGGGTGTTTTTGTTTTTTTTTAAGATATGAGAGATTAAAATATATTTATTGTGAAGGCAAAGAGATTGAGGATAGTGAGCAGTTAAAGAAATGAGTCAGGTAGGGGATGAAAATGGGCACAATGGAGATCAGGAGATAGGATAGGTTGATGTCACTGAGGCAAGTGGAGGGATTGGAGGAGGAGATCAGAGAAGAATTTGTGCATCTGTGACGAGAGAGAAGGAGGAGAGAGTTGTAGGAGGGGGAAGGGAAGGCAAGCTGAGGAGTCAGGGAAAGTCACATCATATTTTATCATTTTTTTTCCTGATAGACATCAGCAAGATACTCTGCAAAGAAAGAAGTGGAGGCAGGAAGATGAGAGAGTTTGAGGAATGAGTAAAGGCAATTGGGATTGTGGGTGGCCCTTTCAATGGGAAAAGTGGGCAAAAGAATCAAGGGTGGAGGAGAGAGAGGAATGGAGTGAATCAGCAACCATATCAATGGAGGAAAGGGAAGAAAGAGCAGAGAGAAGATGAGAAGTCATCAATGCTAATGGGCTGGAAGTCATGGAAAGGCCAAATGACAGGGCATGAGAGTGGGGGCAGATGGGCAAGGTTGAACAAGACTAGATAATGGTTGAAGAGGGGGAACTCAGCAACAGAGAGATAAAAAGAGGGCAGTGCTTGGGTAAGACCAAGTCAAGTGAATTGCTCTTTTTGTGAGTGGGATAGTTGAACCAGGGCTTCAGGTTGAATGAAGACATGGGAGTGAGGAAACATGCATCATGGGGGGTTGGATGGGTTATCAACATGAAATCACTCAGGGATGAGAAGATTGAGTATAGTTGATTGTAAAGAGAGGAAGAGTGAGAGAGCCAGGAATCATAGCCAGAGAAGAAGGCTGATGGGGAGAAGTTGTGTGGATGGTAGATGATAGCAACATGGACAGGAAAAGGAGAGAAGAGTCGGAAGCAGTGCTGTTCAAAAGAGAAGAAAGGGTGGGAAGGGGGAAGAGGGAGGGGATGGAAGCAGCAGGAATGAGAGAGAAGCTTAACAACTCCACCGCGGTCTGATCTAGGGCAGGAGGCGTGAGAGGAGAGGCCTCCATAAGTTTCAGGCCATGCCAAATGAAGGGATCCTGGTCTCAGAGCCAGGAGCTGGAGGGAGCAAGATATGAAGGGGTCATGGATGACTGAGATGGAGTGGGTGTTCCACAGACAGCAAGAGAAGAGTAGGCTATTGGGGAAGGGAGGAATGAAATTCCTCTCTGGTCCAATAACTTTCTGTAACTTACTGCAGTATCATTCCAAGTGGAAGACTTTCACGGGGAGTGCTTATGCAAATAACAATTTAAAAATGTTTGAAAGACTGTTGGCTTGTCTGCTTAAATAACTGTCAGAAAGACAAGCAGAATGAGGTAATATCTTTAGATATTAGACCAGCTTCTGTTGGTGAAAGAGACAAGCTTCCCGGTTTACACAGAGCTCTTCTTCACATCTGGGGAAGGTACTCAGAGTGTCACAGTTAAATACAAGTATGGAACAGATAAGGAGTCAACTCATGTTGCAAGAGACCATTCAAGGTAAAATGGGGAGTTAACACTTCTACAATCCTATGCCAAAGGCATGTTAGTGGTTTACAGATTGGTTTGCAGATTGTTGTAATGAGCCATATATCCAGTATCTTTGTTTCAAAGGGAATTTAAGTTTGGAGGCTCATCTCTTAAAGACATTGTGCAGGTTTTCTTTGAGGACTGAGACTCAGATACAGAGTAATTGTTCTGTGAAAATTGTTTGCTCACCAGTGATATGATGTATGTCTTTTATAATTTTTTTGTGTGAGTTCATTTGAGTGTAGTGATTGTCTTGTTTCACCCACATAATTTGTGGGGAGGGCATTTAGTGCACATTTTGTGATGGGCATATTTAGGACCTACAGATCTTGAAAGGTGTGTTTGTTGCGGGGGATATTGATCCTTGGGGCAGTGTAGCTATGTTTGCAAGTTTTCCATCTTTTGTTATGGCAGCAACTAGTTCTGCTTTAAGTTGGTGTGTGTGTTAATTCCTTATCTGATCTACTTGTACTTATCTGTGAGACTCTTGAGTACGTTTCCCAGAGCTGAAGGAGAGCTCTGTGTAAATGCAAAAGTTTGGCTTTTTCACCAACAGAAGTTGGTCCAATAAAAGATAGCACCTCACTCACCTTGTCTCTCTAATATGCTGGGACTAACATGGGTGCAACAATACTCAGGAGCGGATTTACTATGAAACAAAATGTACGGTGGAGCAGGGCCCCAAATGACAGGAAGGCCCCCAAAATCCAGGACAAATATCTAACAACCTGTCTCTGTGAAATCTGGTTATGCTGGATATTTTTGGGAGAAAAGCACCAAATCTGGATAAAAGAAAACAAATTAGAAAAGATAACTATATATTTAAAATTTCATTTTAATGGGAATATATGAGATACTTTTGTAAACCAGAATCTCAGATGTGTTTTGTTGGTCAGGTACTGTATGTATATAGCAGGTGTGACTAAACAATTGCCTGAAGGTACTTCCAGAACACTAAGAGAAAGAGTCCTACAGCTCTAACTAGTGCACATTATTAACGTACAAAGTTGATTGTGTACTGTAACAGTGAGTTGAATTAGACAATGGAATGACTTGCCACCTTCAGTAAATACAGAATAAGAAACATAAGAACATATTACTTGACACGCCAGTGTCCATTATACTCCTTCCCAGTAGAGGTTTCAATTTTACCAATTAATTTGTTTATCATTCACAAACGAGAGACTCTTAATTCATGAACTTCCTGCCCAGTTAATGATTGTCAGGAAGAATTGTATATAGATATTTTAAATTATTTCTTTTAGGGAAGGGGAGCAATGGCTAAAAATGAGGAGTGTACTAAGGCAGAAGATCCTGAAACCCAAAGATGTGGCAGTTTTCTCTGAAGGAGTCAATGAAGTCATCACAGATTTAATTAAGAGAATCCACACTCTCAGGAGTCAAGAGGAAGATGGGGAATCAGTGACCAATGTTAACAACCTTTTCTTCAAGTATTCCATGGAAGGTGAGACACAGGCCATATAATATCTGGAAAGAAAATGAATGCTAAACCATGTGATTATAATTAGGCATTTTTGTCATAAACTGCCACTGGCACCCTCAAGCTAATATAAAACAATCAGAGGGCTTGATCCTACAAACGCTTCACTTAACTAGTGCCTACTTCAGCTAAAGAATCATTAGCATTTTTTCATCAGAGTCAAAACTGATCCCATAACAGCCTAGTGTTAAGGGTCCCTTGCTACTGAAGTTCGTGCCCATAGACAAAGTGTAAACCCAAGGTCTTAACCACTTGTAATCATCCAAAGTCCTCTCATACTTTTCACAAGTGTAGTGGTATTAAGCTTCAGTATACTTGCCAGATTCTAGGCCAAGGAGTCACATTTAGCCAACCTAAATTCTGTCTGCAGTTTCAACAGGAAGAGTATTTTTCTTCAGTGCCTACATCTGCCTAACTGTGGTGTTCTTACACTTTCTTCAGAAGCATCTGGCTACTGGTGGAGACAAAGATACTTAACTAGATAGATCTCCAGTCCATTTAAATATAGTGATTCCTGTGATCTTATGTAACTCTTATGTAGCATTGTTTTTCTTCATTTAAACATTTGTTTTATTCCTTTGCCAAATACACCAGACCCTCGCTATAGCCCAGGGTTCGGGATCCATGCACAGTCCCACGCTTATATGGGGGACGCGTTAACTCAGGGGACACGTTGCCATGGATCCCAATTTAAATATTTAAATTTGGGATCCATGGCAATGACCGTGCTGTACACGAACCTGCACTATAGGGACGTAGGTATAGCGAGGGTCCTGTGTTTCTGATTTTAAGCAGTGACTGAATTATTTGTCCTTGTTTTAAAGTTTCATGTGATTCTTTAACTGACATTGCATGAACTAGAAAGACAAGGGGAGTAAGATAATATCTTTTATTGGACAAACTTCTGTTGGTGAGAAAGATAAACTTTTGAGCTTACACAGACCTCTTCTTCCAATCTGGGAAATTTAAGCATGTCAAGAGCTAAATACAAGATGGAAAAGATTGTTTAGTGTGTGCAGTTAGCACATATTTCCAGGGATCTTTCAAAGTGAACTGGCCCATTGACATCTCTCCAGTCATAGGGAGGAAAGGAAGTGGTGGTGGGGGGAAGCAACTGGGGAGGCATTGTTAGTGAGCTATAGATTGTTGTAATAAGCCATAAATCCAGTATCTCAATTAAATCCATGATTTTTAGTATCTAGCAAAGTTACGAATTGAAGCTCCCAGCCTCATCTTTTTAAATGTTGTGTAGGTTTCCCTTGAGGTTGAAGACTGATAGGTTAAATATAGAGTGATCGCTTTGTGAAGTGTTCACCCACAGGTGATAGGGTGTTTTTGTCTTTTTTCATTTTCCTGTGTGAGTTCATTGGAGAGTGTACGGATTGTCTGGTTTCACCCACATAGTTTCTGTTGGGGGCACTGATTGCACTGGATGAAGTACACCACATGTTGTTATAGGCATGAGTAGGACCCATTGATCTTGAAAGGTGTATATCGGGGGTGTCGATCATTGTAGCAGTGGAGATATATCTTCAGGTTTTGTATTTGTTGTTCTGGCAGGATCTGGTGCTGCTTTGAGGTGGTGTGCCCCAGACCTGTGTGGAGCTTGCTTCTGATGATGAACTTGGAGAGGTTGGGTGGTTGTTGGAAGGTCAGAAGAGGGGGTTCAGAAAAGATTTCTTTCAGGATGGGGTCCCCAATGAGTATGGGTTGTAGTTGTTCGATGACATCCCGTATGGGTTCCAATGTGGGGCACTGTGTGTTTGCCTGATGCTTGAAGTGTTGGTACTCTCTGCTGAGAACTAGCTGACTCATTGAGAATTGTAACCACTTCCAGCATTGCTGACCTTTGAAGCCACTGTCTCAAATGGCTGACTACTTGGTAAGCTAATCTTGGTCTAGGATAACTAGATAATGTCTGAATAGTAGCATCAGGTGAGTGTCCGCTGTCTTAAAGCAATTTAACCTTTTGAGCTACAGAATCCCTCTAATTTATCAGTGAGTTAAATTCTCTAAGTTCCTTAGAATTTTCATCCTTTCCTCTACCGTGCACTTTCTTACCTTGGATATAAAGTCAATTATATTATTAATGATTTACATTGTGAAATAATTTAGACCTAGAATTTAACCCACCTTAAAGTGTGAATTTTAAGATATTATATCTATTTTTGTCAACATTAATTATTTCACTGCTGATCATTTTAGCAGAAACATCCAGATAAGGAGGTCTGTTGGTTGAGAGTGACAGTTAAATGAACAGCCATCCTTAGGTCACAGAATCAACATCCTGACTGAGATGAATGAGACAATTCATGCCACTCACAGCTATTATTTCACACTGCCTGGAGAGTCAGTAAAACAACACTTCATTGGTTATACTTGGTTCAGATCTTCCAAGTTTTCTTCACAATGATAAGGATGAGAAATATTTTTTTTGATGAAAAGTGTATGTTCTGGAGCAATCTGTTCAATATTGAGTTTAAATTTTGTTGTAATAATTTCTGAAGTTTCTTGAAGGCTCTAGTTATGAGTCCATAGAAAAGTGATGTGTGTGTTTGTTTGTTTTTTAGTTTTGTTTAAAGAAAGTCAGGAAAATATAAACATGAGTCAAATAAAGGGCTCACCTATTAAAAAAGAGATAAAGAAGATGTTAAAGTTATTTCTTTTATCATAGAAAGGACACATAAGGAGATCATTTAGTCTACCCTCTGTTATATAAGGGACTGTATTATCCCTAAACCATCCCCAGTAAGTGCTAGTCAAACTAATTAACTATGTTTTTACAGACTTGGTCTGTTCCTTTACCTTTTAATTCTGTACAATAAATAACTCAAAGAAAATAAAAAAGAATGAAGAGACTGTAAATTCTGTGACTTTTCTCCTGCGCAGGTGTGGCAACTATTCTGTATGAATCCCGATTGGGCTGCCTGGAAAACAAAATCCCAGAGAAGACTGTGGAATACATTGAGGCTCTGGAGTTGATGTTTAGCATGTTTAAGACAACGATGTATGCAGGAGCAATTCCCAAATGGCTTCGTCCATTTATTCCAAAACCCTGGAGAGAGTTCTGCAGATCCTGGGATGGACTCTTCAAATTTAGTAAGATTTAATAATAGAAAAGTTCAACTTTGTCTCTATAGCTACTGTCACTGTATTGACTAGAGCTTGTTGCATTTGTACCTTAAAATTATAGTAAGAAACTGGGGAAGAGGAAGAAAAGTAGAAATAAATTACAGTGTAAAATATTAAGGGATTATTTAGTGTGGTACAATAAGAGAAACTAGATGAACATTTGGGCTACGTATCATAAAGACCTTCTTGACAATAAGATCTTGTAGGCTTTGGTGTAGTAATCTTTTAAGAGGAGTGGTAGAAGCCGCGCTGATTGGGACAACTGAAATTAGACTGAACAGAACACTAGGAAAAGTATTCTAGGAAACAATCCTTTATTGGCCAAGTGATGGACTGTGCAGCCCAACAGATCTTTTCCATCTCTGTCTTCTATGTTTCTGTAAAATCATGCTTATTATCTAGAGGTTAAAGATATTCCGATATCTGCTTTTTTGCTAAATCTTATTAGTTTTGTTACCCCATTTACCCCATCCACCTTGTTTGTCTGTCTTGTTCACCTGTTGCATTTCAGAAGCCAAAGCCAAGCACGGGGGCCAAGGTTTTTCAGGAATTCTGGAGATATGTTGTCATATCTTGATGCTACCAGTGTCTGTTCTAGCCCTATTACAGTGAATGGTTCTGGGCAGCTTCTGATCTGGTGTACACGTTTAAACATACACCATTTGTTCCTCACTTGTCTTAGCACCTGTTTGTCCAAAGGTGCTGTAGCCATTTCAAATAGGTGTCTGGCTACTTGGTTGGGTGTCACTGAGGGTCGGCAGAGTGCACGTGCTCTGCTGCGCTGCTCCAAGCTGCTGTGCTGCTCCAAGACTTCGGGTGCAGACTCCAACACTTGCAGCTGGAGTGGGTAAAGCTCATCCTCTTAGCCATCTCCTCCAATCTGGCTTGGCGAGCAGTGTCCAGTGATTCGATCAGATGGTCAGTGACATCTGGGTCACCAGATGCCTCACACTGCTCAAGTAAGGCAGAGCTCTCTGCGTTGAAACAGGGGATGTAGACTGGGCAGCAACCGCATGGGATGGCTCTACAGGTTGCTTTGTAGATAGCACCACAAAAATGATCATAGGTATGCTGGGCTGGTATTATCACCACATTCTTCTCCAGCGCTTCCCTGTATTTTTCCCAGTCAGCCTTTCGGAATTTCCACCATTTTTTTTGCAACTCCTGACAACTGGGAGCTGATATGGATCAGCGACAGTCTGTGTTGACTGCATGGAAAGTTATCCAAGACTTGGCATGTTGCTGGCTGAGGATGGCCGTGAACTTAACTGACACAGCACAAGTCAGGAGAGTAGTCACAATCCTATATAGAAGAATGGAATGTGCCTCGCTGCTTAGCATCTTGGATAAGGGTTAGGCCATTTTGAGATGCCCAGTCTGCAAGTTGTTCCCCATTGGTGTCAACCTCCTTATAGCCCCAGACACAACATTGGGTTACCCCACATCTCTGTGCTTTCTCCAACCCTGTTCAACCTTTACATCAATGACCTGCCAACAATTGAGTCACGAAAGTTCATTTATGTAGATGACATCTGTTGCAGTAGCCAGGCCCAGACATTTCACGAACTTGATGCCACTGTAAACCGGGATATGATAAAGTTAGCTGACTACTGTAAGACTGGGTGGCTCCAGCCAAGCATCATAAAAACAGTCTCCAGTTTGCTCCATCTTCACCATGCCAGCTCAGCCTGAGAACTGAATGTTTATCTGAATGGTCAGAAGGTGAAGCATGAAGTAGAACTGGTCTACCTAGTTGTGACCTTAGACTACACATTGATTACCATGCCTACCTGGAGAAGATAGCAGCTAAAGTTAAGATGCGCAACAATCTTCTTAGCAAACAGGCAGGTTCGTCATGGGTTGCTCCTGCTCCAACTTTGTGGATGTCAGCTCTTGCCACCTCATATTCAGTGGTGGAGTGTTGTGCACAAATTTGGAGTTGATCATCACGCACCAAACTGGTGGATAGCAGTTACATGCTGCCATGTGTATCATCTCCGGCACCCTGGGTCCGACCCCACTCCCATGGCTTCCAGGTCTGAGCAATATTGCTCCGCCTCATATCAGATGAGAAGTTGCCACTGGCTAGTTACCGGAGAAAGTACGTGCCAATTCAAGCCTTCTGCTGCACAATGACCATTTAAAACCACCAGCTGTTTGCCATTGCATCACCCGTTATGGTCTCATTTTCCATACCAGGATGTTAGGGCAGAAATACTCTGGCGAGAGGAATGGATTTCTGTTACAATCCCCAACCAATCCCTCGTCTCCGACCCCACAATTTGCTTGCTTGATTTTGGCCTGCCCTGTCACCAATGATCCCTGTTGAACAGGTTCTGGACTGGGCAAGGTCTCTGTGCAGCCAACCAGTATCTCTGGGGCCTTCATGACAGCCCTTTGTGCAGTTGCAACACAACACAGACGATGACACACATTGTCGATGAATGCCTGCTGACTAGGTTCAGCGGTGGCCAAGAAGAACTGCATCACACCACTGAAGATGCCATCGCTTGGCTAGACAACTATGCTCAGTGTGGGGGTATGGGGAGATGGGGCTTGGCGGAGGGGGTCTGAGTGTGAGGGGCTCAGTGGGAGGGTCCGGTTGCTGGGGAAGTGGGGTTTGATGGGGTGGGGATCCAGGTGCAGCTGCTTGGGGCTCAATGGGGTGGGGGCCTGGGGTGTGAGAGGCTCAGCAGAGAGGTCTAGGTGTAGGGGGTAAGGCTTGTCAGGGTGAGGGTTCCATGGGCCTGCTTAACAGGGAAGCCCCAAATGCGGCCAAGGGGATGCCACATGCTGGGCGCCTACTTCCCCCCATGATTTCCCTACCTCCTTTCTTTCCCATCTTATCCCCCTCCACGATTGCCCCATGCCCCATCCCCCTCTCCCCACTCCCATGTTCCCTTCTGCTGCCCTATTCCACCCCTTCTTCCTTCCCCACTGCCTCTTCCCCTCCATCCCACTTCATCCAGTCCCACTGTGGTCACACACTGTTGCACAGAAAACAGCAAGACTCCCAGCACACAGAAGGGGAACACGACTGGCATTAGGATCCAAGAGGTGGCATTCAGCTGCAGAGTCCGCGAAACCCATATGCAGCCTCCCTCAGCTGGGCAGCTCTGTGGTTGCAGAAATGAGTGGCGGGGGGAAGTGGCAGGTAACGCTGTGTGTTTCCCCCATGCCTCACTTCTGTTTGGGTGGGAGGAAACCCTCCCCCCAACTGTACCCATGGTCATCGCCCCCATTCTCCCCACATCCCTCCTGTGCAGCTTCTCTTTGCTTTCCTGACGTTTTCTGCAGGGAATCACAGGCATTCTGCAAAGGGGGTGCTTCCCACAGAATTTTCCCAGGGCAAAAATTAAAGATGTGCAAGATCGATCAGGAAATCAAGTCCATAGCCCTACGCATATAAAATTATTCCCTGTAATACATTTTTGATTGCTTTAAAGAATTCATTTGATGGAGCTTCTACCATTTCCCCTTGTGGAACATCCACCTTCAAAAACAAACCACCTCTTCTCCTGCAGACCTCTGATTAATATTAACAGCAACTGAACAACAACAGAATCCAATCTTTGTTTTCAGCTTTCTGTCACATTGTTTCTTTCTTGCAGTAGTACCTGCTATGAGAAAGGAACTAAAATATAGGTGGAGGTTACGTGCTTTACCAAGGTCACCTGTTTGTTGGTGTGTGTGTGTGTTTGTCTGTGTGGTCTTCATGAAAGAATATGCCAGTTATGGTTCTTTTTTCTATGAGGTCAGCATCTGACCAATCAGTGGGGTGGTTTAAGCATTGTGGTATGACCTCTGCTTTAGCATTAACCACCTCTACACCGGAAGTGCCATGTTTGTAATCACCAAAGTATAAATTGGATTGAAGGGAGGGAAGAAAAGAAGGGCTGAACAATGATTAGGGGATTTAAAAAAAAAATTTTTTTTGTAATTTAAAAGGTCAAATCCACGTTGACAACAAGATAAAGGATATTCAGTCCCAATTGGACCAAGGAAAAGAAGTAAAAGGTGGGCTACTCACCTATCTCCTAATGAGTAAAGAGCTTACGGTGGAAGAGATCTATGCCAATATGACTGAAATGCTTCTGGCAGGAGTGGACACAGTAAGCTTATGATATTATTTTCTGTTTGGACAATTTTATTGCTGTATAAAACCACTCCATTTGCAACCTTGTGCTAGTCCTATGTAAGGGTTTTTGTGCATCATGAATTGCATGTATGAATCATGGAATCGTATTAGTAGTGGAAAATATTTACTAGTTCATATAGTCCATTCACTGAAGCCAAAATGTACTCTCTACAGTGCAATTTGATTTTGAACTTTGTAAGTGATGGGGCTTCCACCATTTCCTATAGGACACTACTTCACAGTCCAATAGAAATATATGTATGTTAGTTTTTCTTAAATTCTCTTTTCTAGTTTGGAGATGGAATAAATATTTAATGGCCCTTCAGAAAAATGGAAATAGGCAACTCCATTGAGGGTCTCTATTCAAAGAAATAGGTATATATAGAACTTGCTAATGGATTTTGATATATGTATAATTAATCATTGAGAGACATTATAGATAAGAAATGTAGTCTCTGTTAAAGTCCTTTTGCACCACTTGGCTGATATCCAAGGGACCTTAGACCAATTGTAAGGGGATGATATGAAGTCACTAGCATGGAGGAAGCCTGACCTCTGTGCCATCATCTGCCAGCCCTCCTGGTATAGGGGGCATGATGAGGTGTGGTGGAGGCATTCCAAGGCAGGGGCGGGGCCTGGTGGGCAGCGGTGGCGAGACTAGAGTCTGATACACATAATGCCTAAGGAACCATTTTTGACTGTCCAAGTTAGAACATCTCCGTGGATTAGAGATTGTGGTGGCATATGGGGGGTTTTAGAGCCACTTATGCCTTCCCTGCCCAACAGCATTGGCTCAGCACAGCTGAGAATTGCATTGTAGGATTGAGTTCATCCACAGAGATATAAATGAGCTATGTGCTAGAGACTGTAATTAAGCAAGCTTTTTGGATCAAGCCTAGAAGGTTTTGATGAAGATATACAACCCCATACAAGCTTGTTTGCCAGTAAGCATGAAATAAAAATCCAGCTCATTTGTTGCTAATTGGATTCAGCTTTATCTGGGTGTCAGAGAGGTCTGGAGGGGTTCAGGATGGCTGGGAAAAAAGAGACTTTATTAGCCTCAGAACAAAAAGCGTATGTAAGGGCTTATTTCTGTAATGAGAATTACTCCATTGATTAAGTTTTCCAGAGGCATATGAGCTTGGTGAGCTTTTTATTACTGTTTATTTAAATAAAACACAATTTATTCATCCCATTAGTTTTCCAGCCCTTCAAAGCCCTAATTTTCCACTTTTAGGCTGAGAGAGTTTTCATTAAAGCAAAAGGGCAGTGTACTAGTTCATGACAACAGAGTCTGTGTTTGCATTTATACAGCTTTCTCAACTAACAATGATTACTTTATGAGAAACCTGTGCTTTTGGCTTCCCCCATTCTGGTACATGATAGAAATGGAGGGAGCCCTGTTTCCCCACTGCTGGCATTTCAGGTTTTGTTACATGATGGACACTGACAGAGCTCACAAGGATTATTAAAGATTTTGAATACATTTGTAAAGTTGTTATTTGGCTTCCAAGCATTTTGGCTGTTGTAGCACAGAGCCAGTTTTGAAGAGGATGTGAAGGAACTGGGAACCTGAGAGGAGACACTGTTTATATCACAATAACTCCTGTGTGTAGTTTGGCACAGCCATCAGCCTCTTCAGAGAGGAGAGGCCCAGAACTGAGCCGTAGTGAAGGAAGTTATAAAGATGAAGACTAACAAGAAGATTCTTGGGCTATTTTTACCCTGAAATGTAAGCCCAGGGTTTGAACTGTGGCTCAAGCCTAATCTCCTGTCCATCTACACATAATTTGCACTAATCCAGGACTTTGACCCGGGGGTACCCCCATGGGTGGAGGGTCCAAGCCTGAGTCAAGCTGGGTCCGATGGGTCAAGCCCTATTGCTTTGCAGTGTAGATGCAACTCCACTGCACTTATGCACAGAGTCTGCAAAAAGTATTACACAATCCCAGCAGCCAAATGTCTTTGTTCACAGGACAGTCTTTTGGTGGCTGGTCAACTTTTTCCACACTGCACCATGAGCAAAGGGCTAGAGTGTCCACATTTTAGGAGAGTGCAAGGAAGTCAGGGATATGGGTGGTTGGTCTTGGGCTCACATAATGCCATGTAGACACTGGAGCCCCAGGTTGGGATCCAGGTTTCAACAGTTCCTAACTTGGGGTTACAAATGAGTGTAGATGCTCAAGCCCTAAGTAAACAAACCCATGGTCTGCCAACCCTGGGCTTACATTGCAGGGTAGACACATTTGGGAACAGGATTTTCAGCATTGTGTTTTACTTCTGCAAATAAACACAAACTGAAAAGGTCACTGTCATGTCAACCTTGCTCTCTGATTCCAGTGTTGTAAAGTTATACCAACAGAAATATTTCCATAAATTTGTTTTTACCAGTATATTGTTGGCAACCCAAAAATTCCAACATTGTGCTAGAGTGCATGAGACCATGAAAGTAACTAACTAACTACAGAAATGAAACTGAATAATCTGTTTTCATTATATAAGCTGAGACAAATGCAAAGGCAAACCTTATGAATGGTGAAACATAAATTAGAGATTAAATCTTCTTTCACTTTTAGTAATCCAAGATGTTATTTATAAAAAAGTAAACTGCCACGCTTGCCAGGGGACACTGACTCAGTCAGTCTTGGAGGCATTCTATCTATGGAGAGGAGTTCTGAGGGAAGCGGGTTCAAAAGAGGCTGCTGTACCTTCTTTTTGGATGTGGTAATGTGTGGTCTCCCACACACACATGCACCTGCACCAACTTCAGTCATTTGGCTGGTGTGGAGGAGGACGGGGCCATGGCTCCTGTTCTTGTGTCCTCTCCCTGCCTTTGTGCGGTTATGCAGGGTAAGCCACATTCGGGATTTATGATTTTTAATCTGCCAGTCTCTCTTTAAATTCCTAATTCTGTACAGTCTTTCATGATCATTAGTATTATAAATGTGTGATTTGTTTTCTTTGAATATGTCATTTTAATGGAAAAAGCTTATTCATGAAGAGAGTAAAAAGGTGAATTATGCTGGGTTGTTTTTAACTCTGATTTAATTGTATATCAGAGTTAAAGCTTTGACAGGAAAACTTTCCATAGGAGGTAGAATTATGTCATAACAGTGCAACAGTAATTTTCAACTGCCGGAAAATGCATATTGTGTTACAGCATCACTTACTAAATGATGAGATATAGAAATGGTAATATCAATGTTACTAGGATTACAATCGTTACTAGGATTCTTTGAGGAGAATACAATATGCTTACAGCCAGTGGAAATGGTCTCAGTAGCATTCTATCATTCTGTTTCCTGCAGAATATTTTTATTTGGAGGAAAGGCACGGCAGTAACGGAACTAGCTATTAATTCCATCCATTCATGTTTATAGCTTTTGTATTACATATATCATTTTGCAGTTTACTTTTCTTGTCGCTTTTTGATCTTTCACTGGTAGATATATGGAGGAGGGGTAGGTGTGGTGTGTTTTTCCAGGTGGAAAAGGGCTGAGGTAAAGGATGATGTAGATTGATTTCATGTCCTGAAACCCAGATGTTACTCATAGTCCTTTTGTTTTATAACACTGTGTGTACATAGTGAATCCTTAGTTGAAAACTGCTTGTTTTTCCTGGCATTAAATTAAATATTTGTAGATACTTTCATTATTTTTTTCTTTTTCATGATGATGTTGGCGGTTTATTTCTTAGACTTCTTTCACTTTGTCCTGGACAACATACTTGTTGGCAAAGCATCCTGAAGTTCAGCAATCTGTGTATGAAGAGATAGCCAATAATCTGGGGAAAGATCAAGTTCCCACTTCAGATGATATCCCCAAATTACCAATGATTAGAGGCTTGCTCAAAGAAACCCTGAGGTAAGTGAAACTTTTAATTATCAACTTGCAGTTGTCTGCCAGTTTCTTTCTGGTTATAGTGACTTTTGTGTCCAAGCTAAAACATGTATTCAGTTGCTGCTATTGGTGGTAGTGGCTGCTATTACTTTTATTTGTTGTATCATCAGTATACCCAGTGCATTCTGAGCAATTTAATATCATACATAGCACCTATATAACACTTAATGTTTTCTAAGTGCTGTATAAATATTAACTAATTAACGCTCACAATGTTCCTGTAAGATAGATAATTAAGAGCTTGACTGTGCCATTAGAACTCTGGTCACTGTGAGGGACTCTGAAACATGTCACCTCAGCAGAAGTTCTGGAGAAGTTGTGCCTCAGGGAGTACAGGGAGAGTTTTCTCACTGTTACGATACTTGAGGCCATGGATGCATAACCTACTTCTTCTTTTTAAGGATGACTAGCTCTGCTAGCCAAGAGCGGTCTCTGTGCTCATAGAAATAAAATGACAGAAGTATCATTATCCTTATTTCACATATGGAGAAACTGAGGCAGCGAGATAAATTTATCATATTAAAGCTACCCATTATTTCACTTTTGTTTGCAATGTTGTTGTAACTGTGTTGGTTCCAGAATATTAGCGAGACAAGATGGGTAAGGTGATATCTTTTATTGGACCAGCTTCTGTTGGTGAAAAAGACAAGCTTTTGAGCTTAAGCAGAACTCTTCTTCAGGTCTGGAAAAGGTATTTTAGTACAATAAAAGATACTATCTCACTCATCTTGTCTCCCATTATTTCTCTGGCGGAACCAAAATTAGAACTACAGAGATACTAACAACTAGTCTTATAGAGACCAATAGACAGATCATGGTACCCCACACTTTTTTGGTCCCCAACAGAATTCATACATGCTACAGTTTTTTTCACTCTGAGTGTATGTTAATATGGTAGCTAAACTGGATCCTTTGTAAACCTTTGTAAATTTTATAAATTATAGATGCTGAATCCCTCATTCACATTTGTCTGTAGGTTATTCCCAGTATTGCCAGGAAATGGTAGAGTGACACAAGAAGACTTGGTTGTTGGAGGATACTTGATACCTAAAGGGGTGAGTTGTTGTGATGATCTTATGAAGGGAGAGGAAAAGATTTTCTTCATAGAATCATAGAAATGTTGGGCTGAAAAGGACTTCAAGAAGTCATCTTCTATCCCTTGCCCTATCTCCTATAGGGATATCCCTTCCATGCAGAGGCAGGATAAATATACCTAGACCAATCCTAACAGATGTATGTCTTTACGTATAAAAAGTCTTCCATTCGGACAGAAGTACACTTTTGTGACTTTGCAAGATATCACCAAAGATGGGAACACCGGAAAGAGGAATTTATAATAGTGTTCATTTATGTGAAAAAAAATAATTTTATCATTAACTATGTTTTTTACCTGAATCCTGATTTAAATGTGACTGTTTTCCTTATTAGAAGGACTGGTTCTCACCCTCTGATGAATCTTTCAGTTTTGGCTTTACTCTTTAGTACCCTAGAAACAAAGAGGACTGCTGATAAATTTGTGTTAGGATGCTATGATTAGATTTCAAAGCTAGAGCACACATTTTATTATTTTTGTAAATTAGTGTAATTTGGAGTATCAAACTCATTCTATTGGGAGAGATTAATTTGTGTTTTAATTATGGTCACAGCCAAGGTATAAAATTAGGACTACAAACTATGCTCAGTTCACAGTGGAACTCTCATTGATACCATTTGGAGACTTACACAAGATGAAGGGTAGAATATGCTTTTATAAAGTAACTAAACTTAGAAGGCCTGATTCTCATTTATGTTAAGGCTCCCTGACAGTGCTGTGGAAGAGTTAAGTGGCCTTTTAAATAGATGTAAATGTAATTGTTCCCACTTTAAAACCCTTTTACAGTGTCAGAGCAAAGTAAAAGGACCTAGTGTATAGAATCAGATCCTTGCATTCTGAATATGCTTTATTATTTATCTATTGTTGCATTCAGCATCTTTCTTGGTAACACGATCACCTTTAGTACTCTACTACGACTCTTTCTGATCTCTATTTTCCTTTCTTCTACATTCTCATTTCTGTTTCTCTCCTTTTCTATTGTCTTGGCTTCAATACATAAAGGGACTTAGATGTTATCTGGAGAGTCATTGGAACAATGAGATCCACATCTGAGTTAGGCATCTAGTCTTCCTTTACAATGAATGGGGAGAGATAGGTGTCTAAGAATACAATCCACAAAAGTCAGCACGCTAGGCTAGGAGCCACCTAAGCTAGCCAATGGGAAATTCTGACAAGAGTGGTATGTCCTAAGTTCCATCCATTTCATGGAGATAGGCTCCTAAATCTGGGCAGCAGGGAGGCCTCTATCTTTGCTAGTGATCCACAATCAGGAACCACTCTGCTACAGTCAGGCCTCAGTCATTTATTGTGAGAATGAGGGCGTCTTCACTAGCAATGGCTGTGCTTTAACATGGCTTGTGTAGTTGCAGTATAGCGCTGGGAGAGAACCTCCACGAGGGGAGTAGCTCCAAGCACTGTCTACACTGACACTTTACAGCACTGAAACTTGCAGCATGCAGGGGGGGGTGTTTTTTCACACCCCTGAGCGAGAAAGTTGCAGCGCTGTAAAGTGCCAGTGTAGACAAGTCCTGAGTTAGGCATCTGCCTCACTCCATGCAAACAACTGGTGGAAGAGGAGGAGAAAGTGATGCCCAACCTTACATCCCAGTGGTTAGAGCACTTGCTTGGGCTATAGGAGACCCAATTTCAATTCTCCCCTCTACCTGATAGGGAGAAAGGAGGTGGGAAGGGTTCTCCCCCCAACCCCCTCAGGACAGTGTTCTAGCTACTGAGTGATGGTTTATTTTGATGTGGGGCTCCCTCAGTCTCTCCTGTTCAAGCTGTTGCGCTTTAAATAAATAGTTTGTCAGTGTGGCAAAGAGAGTGAGAATAATTTTATAGCCTGATGTGCTGAGCACCCACCTGGCAGGTGGGAGACCCATGGTCCAGCCCCCTTTGTGGATATGAGCCTTTGTGTCTGTCTCCTCCTGTCTCCATCTTGCATTTCTCTTCCTGACACAATTCCCAGTTCTGTACCTGTGCCTTTCCCACCCCATCCACTCTAAAATAATCTTGAGTTAAATAATTAATGCTGATCTTTACAATGTCATAAATAGACTTAAGTGTTAGCAACCAATGAGGTTAATGAGGGAGCTGGGGAACCCACATCCCACAAAGTTATTGTTTCGCAATGTCTGCAGACTCAAGAATTGCATTGATTTACACCTGCTTCGTGTTTGGAAAGTTATTTTCACAATCATGAGGTTAAAAACTTACTTTTTTAAGAAATGAAAGCTTAGGTTTTGCAGAATCTGAGTATGGCATGTGGGCCACAAAAATACATCACACTGTGAGTGGGTTTGGCTCATGAATCACATGTTTGAAACCACTGGTTTAATTCTCATATGTGTTTGCAAAATAGATCATAATGTTTCTGAAGGAGTGATGCAACTGCCTGTTGTGTCAACACTTATGGCTAAATTCTGCTCTTAGATATTCACATGTGGCTTCTGTTCATTGCTGTTTTTATATTATAAATTGTGATGTATGTTCTTTACCATGCTATCTCCTGTTGTGTCATCTCCTAAGGCCAAATTCCACTGTTACACTGATGTAAATTCAGAGTTAATCTATTGAAGTCAGTGAAGATATACAGGATTTACACCAAAGTAGTTGAGAACAAAATCTAGTCTCCAATTTCTTTTTTTATAAATGCAGTTCTTCTTCAAGTGATGTCCCTGTGGGTGTTTCAGTGTAGGTGAGGCAGCGCCCTCTGTGGCTGCGATCGGAGATCTTCACCAGCAATTTCTGTCAGACTGCACATGTGCAGCTCCCCTCTTTTGCACTGTGCATTGGACATATATGTAGCACTGTGCAGTCTGACTGCCCCCACTTCCTTCTCTACCACTTTTGGTCTGGGACGGAATCCACTAGCAGAGCTTGCTCTTCCTGTTCCCCCCATAGAGAGTGCCTTACCTGACAGTGTAGTTAGTATTTTCCTCCTTTTCTTCTTCTTGTTTTAACTTTATCTTTATGGTTCCTCTCATAGTTTAGATTTCTGTTTTTCTCACTTCCCACCTTTCCTGAACAGGAAGCCTTTTCCCTTCACCCTTATGCTTGGCTCTCCTGAGTTGAAGAGTGCGTTTCGTGTGGAGCCGCCTTCTCAATAGTGGACAGCCACTGCTGCTGTCTGGAGACACTGCCTTGCCTGAAACCTAGAGCTAGAAAGGAAAGGGAATTAGATTGAAACTTCTCCTCATGGAGAAATTGCTACATCCAGCATCGGATCCGGGCCTGGACTCTTCTCCAGAGAGGCCCTCGTGCTCTGCCAGGTCATCTGCCGACCCCCATTCTCTATGCCCTGTAAAGAGAGAGTCATCCTGTGATTGTGAAGATGACAAGAAATGGGCTTCCTCCTCCTCACACTCTGAGGCTCAGCCTTCCGGAACACTGTTCCTCACACTAGCTCCCCAGGGCTCGTCTGAATACTTCTGGTACAGGGTCAAAGAAATCTAAAGAACCTGTCTGGCCAGACCTTCAGACCTTGATGCCATTTTCCAGCTCTGGGGACTGAGGTGGCCCGCTTGCTGGAGCTACTGCACCAACACTGTTTCTGGCACTGATGAAGCTGTTGGCATTAAGTCCTCAGCATCATTAAAATTGTTGGCACTGGCCCAGTCACTGACATCAACCGAATCATTGACACTGAAATCTTCGGCACCGGGTAAGTCTTTGGCACTGGCCTAGTCATCAGCTAAGTCTCTGGAGCCATCTTCTGAAATTTCAGGGACATACAGCCTCTCTTCGGCACCATATATTACAAAGGCACCAGTGATGCTCCTTTCTCCTCCACAAGACTTCAGATACTCTAAGGACCTTCTGATATCTGACACTCCTGAGTCTCCACTTCTTTGATGGGATCTCCTGCCACTTCTGCCTTCCTCTCTGGATTCACAGCATTTCTTCCTCTCTTCTCTTCCTCTCTGGGGAAGGGAGGTGCTGTCCTCAGAAGCAAACAAGGGCTCCACTGTTCCCTCGACTACTGGACAATTTGCACTGGCTTATCCTCACTCTGGCCCCAATCCTGGCAGGGACCACACATCCTCCTCGTCCATTACCCGCCCTTCTCCCCTCTGCTTCAGAGATAAAAATATAAGCTCTGTGGCAGAGAAAGAACTGGTGCTGATTGGGCCGTACAGCACTATATATACATCCCACACACAATGTGAGAGAGGAGTGGTGCATATGTGCGGTCTGACGGGCACTGCTGGTGAAGAGCTCCAATCCTAGGTGCAGGGTGTGCTGCCGCACCTACAGTTGTGCACCCATAGGGACACACCTCTCAAAGAACCTTGTTTACTGCACAGGGTGAGTAACCATCTCTTCCTCTTTTCCTTTGATTGTGTTGGGCAATACATATAGGAGAAAAACAATACATAAAAGGGTTTATTGTATTATATTTGCTTGTGTATTTTCTGTTTATACACGCTCACAAGGAATCTTTTACTGAGCCTAGATGTTTTTGAAGATGATCTAATTTTGAGATGCCTGCTCCTTGTGAAAACTCAGATATGTGATTTCGACATCACCTTTTTATCCAGCATATTTCATGTTATAGAAATTATAACTGAATTATTACTATTATTGCTACATGTATCTGAATTAATTAAAAATAAAATGCCATTTGTTTTCTCAGACCCAGTTAGCACTCTGTCATTATGCTACATCATATGAGGAAGAGAATTTCCCAATGGCAAATGATTTCCGACCCGAGCGCTGGCTGAGGAAAGACAATATGGACAGAGTGGACAACTTTGGTTCCATCCCATTTGGTTATGGCATTCGCAGTTGTATAGGAAAAAGAATTGCAGAACTGGAAATTCACCTTGCACTTATTCAGGTGAGGAATCTGTGACAGTGTTATAAAGAGATAAAAATATATTAGTATCAGCTCTTTAATATGCAGACTCTCTCAGGACATCTTTTAATTTAAGAAAATATATAAAGAATTTGTTTCAAGAATGCTGACTAGGCCCCGATCCTGCATTCTTTTTCATTGAGAATATACATGTGCTTAGAATTAAGCATGTCAATAAAAAGCTACATTGCAGAAATAAACATTATAAATCCCAGTTGTTGTACAAGCAAAATCCATCCAATGTAAGATTACTAAAGAAACAAATTACTTTAGTACAGAAGGATTTTCATAAGTCATTTGCCACCATTAAACGAAAGGCTCCCTTGGCATATGGCAGGATGGAAGAAGGTTTGTAATCCTGAGACTTAGGTCGACCATACTAACCAACATTCAAATCAAACATCCATTATCTCCTCTGATCCCTGTATCTTCTTTTTCAGGCTTCTACATGTATTCTTTTTGCTATTTTATATAGATTATTTTGTATTACATCCTGAAGTAGAGAAGGCTTTCCTATCAATTCCTACTTTATGTATCCATCTCCAAGAATCTCCCAAAAGATTTGGATCAGATTGAGCAATCAAAACACACGGGTTTGCAATCTTTTTTTTTTCACCATGACTTCAGTCACAACTGATCTACTCGGATGTGCTCCACAGTCACGTGTGTAATGCTCTGTAGCATTTCAGATAAGTTGCTGTCTTTCCCATGTGCTGGTTTTCATGCTGCTTTAGTGGAAGTATCATAGGCATCAGTGCAATGGTCTAATAACAGCAGAATCACCTTGATTGAATGACAGTCTTATCTGTTCTATATAGGTTCTTGTATCATGCTCATCACTTTATTATGTGAGCGCTTACATGAAGGAATGTGACTAACATCTGTCATGTCCTGTTGTTCCATCCCTTGCCCAGGTGGAATGTGTGCAGTGGAATATTTTGTTTTGGAATATTTTTCATTATTTACACACGCTATATATGTGTTCATGAGGGCAAGGACAGAAATATGTGCCTTGCAATTAGAGAGGAAGGTGGATGGTCCTTAGTTCCTGTGGGAGATTTTTCCACAGCCTCCGATAAAGCTCTGTCTCCTGCACAGACAAGCTTTTCTCTTATTGTAGACAGTTCTATTAGGCCAGAGGAATATAGTTGTCCACCATTGTTTTCATTCTGGAACCAACTTTCGTTTTCCCTACAGAGAAATCATGTTAAGCAGGTTCACTGGAACTGATAGCAGAGTTAGTGGTAGTGATGAACTCTAAGGAGTGTTACTGGTTTTCTGTTTCTAGAATTATCAATTTGTATTTGTCAATTTATAAGCTTTCTAATATCAATATATGTCTCTTTCCAGCTGCTTCAAAATTTTGAGATCAAAATTTCTCCCAAAACTAAACCAGTCAAGGCCAAAACCCATGGACTTTTGACTCCCGGAGACGCCATCAATGTGAAATTTGTTGACAGGAAGTGAAATGCAAATGTTTAGGAAATTTTAGTGTGTTCTTGGAAATTGACTTGCATCTGATTGAAATATGATGATTGTTCACTTGTCCATTGGCTTGTGAGCATTCTGCAAAATGATTAGCTGCTGCCCTACTTCTAGCAATATCCAAGAGATGCTATCCCTCTCATAGAAGATAATTCCACAAGTTCACGTGGAACTGTATGGAAATATAAACTTAAGTACTTCCTTTTTGCACTGGGAGTTACCTTTTCCCTGGAGTCCATTTTGCAGGATAGCAATAGATGCACTGAAACAACAATATCAAGTTCAGACATGGCATATTGTTTTGTGCTTTTGTTAGACTGCTTAGTCATCAAAGACAAGCATTCCTGTATGTCTGTGTTGTGATATATACTGTTCCCAAACCTGTATATGTCTGTTGATTGACAGTTTCTTTTGTGTCTTCAATGCCTTTTTTGGAATTCTCCCTCTTTAATTAGTTTTAAAAAGCTTTTACGTGATATGCATCAAAATAAAATAAATGCAATGGTTTGAAACATAAAATGTAAAAATATGTGGAAGATGCTGCCAATTTGTTTAAACTTAACAATTACGATCTGTTTTTTAAAAAGTGAATAGAAATAATAATTGCCCTAATCTGTTCATTGCCTTTGAAGCATTTCATGTTGGCCACAGTCGGAAGACAGGAGACTGAGCTAGATGGACAATTGGTCTGACCTAGTGTGGCTGTTCTTATGTTCTTACGTAAATGTGTCTGTCTGTAAAATTAAAAGCATTTTTTTAAAAAAATAAAAATTTTAAAAACATATTTAAACACCATGTTGGGGAGTTATGAACCCAAACAGTATTATCATGTTACCACATGAAAAGCAGAGAGTGAAATTAGATCATTTCACTGTTCCATTTGAGTAACATGCAAATAGCAAATAAACAAGAAAAATGATGGAAATACATTAGTTTCCACGTTTCCATTTCCTGTGACTGAAAATATTCCTAGTAACAGAGATGTTTTAAAAAATGGCAACAAAAACAAACACATACAATTTTTATCCTTATAGTCTCTTTTTAAAAGTAAGAACTAGAAACTCTCATTGTAGTGTATTGCCTGCCCTCTGTAGGATGGATATGTGACTGCTACAAGGTTTATCGGTTTTAGATTAATTGACTATCTAGTGTCCAGTCTAAAAAGTGTATAGTTTAGGGTTACATTCTCTATGGCAGCTAGTGGAAAATATCTCTTGTATGTGACTCTTGATCATTATGGCACCAATTTTACATTTATAAAAATATTCTTATGTGAGAGAACCCTTTACCTTGGAACTATTTTATGCCTTGAGCTAAACCATTTTGCAAAAGAGCTCAAACCTACATATTCTATAGTCAAATTAACTGTATAAAATTTTATATAATTAACTATAAAAGTGTCAGAATATTGATATTAAAATGTGAGATTGTGCAGAAGTAGTTTTCTTAATGATGTTCATAAACCTTCTGACACGATACTCTGTTATTAAATTCAAGAAAAAATGTTGTGAGGCTAATTTTCAAATTGGGATTCATTTTTTGGTCTTCACCCATCTGACTGTCAAAACAAGGTAACGTGGGCTAAAAGCAAAATTATATTCTTTATTATTCTTGCTTTTGATTGTCCACTGAATAATACTTCTGAGCTTTATAGATATAGAAACTTACTGTTCTAACCTGGATGTTTTGGTTATACGTTTATGAGGATTTGGCAACATTTATCCTTTCAACGGATCTAGTATGTAAAATGGACTTACAGATCAAAAATCTGATCTTGTCAGAATTTTAAGTTTTCACAGTGGCCCAATGAATTTTTTTGAAGAACTTTGAGCTGCTTTAGGAATTTTTATGTACCATAATATCTGCAGGCAGTCTTTAGAATTCGTTTTGCAAGATTGCTCCCAGTTCCGCGCATAGGGCCAGTTAGACAGGTAGAACTGCAGGGTCTCAATGCGTGGATGAGACGATCGTGTAGGGAGGAGAGGATTAGATTTATTAGGAACTGGGGAAACTTTTGAGAAAGGGGGAGCCTATACAGGAAGGATGGGCTCCACCTAAACCAAAATGGCATTAGATTGCTGGCACTTAACATTAAAAAGGTCGTAGAGCAGTATTTAAACTAAGGGCTGAGGGAAAGCCAACAGGTGTGGAGGATCACGTGGTTCAGACATCCCTTAGGGGAGGATCTATTAATAGAGAATCTCTATGTCCTAGTGAGGATGAGAAGGTGGAGAATGATAAAGTATAAGCAGGGTCTGATCACAGACAGTCAAATTAAAGAGTCCCATTTAATTACATCGTGTAATGGCACATAGCTAAAAGGAGACAAGTTTTTAAAGTGCTTACACTGTATACAAATGCGTGAAGTCTATATAATAAAGTAGGTGAACTAGAGCGCCTCGTCTTAAATGAAGATGTTGATACAGTAGGCATCTGAGAAATTGGTGGAACGAGGATAATCAATGGAATATACTAATACCAGGGTACAAAATATATTGGAAGGACAGGACAGGTCGTGCTGATGGGGGCATGGCATTATATGTGAAAGAAAGCCAACACCATAGCATTTAATTTCAGAAAGGGGGACTACACAAAAATGAGAAGATTAATTAAACAGAAATTAAAGGGTATAGTGCCAAAAGTGAAATCTCTGCAAGCTGCATGGAAAACTTTTAAAGACACCATAATAGAGGCTCAACTTAAATGTATACCGCACTTTAAAAACATAGTAAGAAAACCAAAAAAGAGCCACTATGGTTAAACAACAAAGTAAAAGAAGCAATGAGAAGCAAAAAGGCATCCTTTAAAAAGTGGAAGTTAAATCCTACTGAGGAAAATAGAAAGGAGCATAAACACTGGCAAATGAAGTGTAAAAATATAGTTAGGAAGGTGAAAAAAGAATATGAGGAACAGTTAGCCAAAGACTCAAAAAGTAATAGCAATTTAAAGTACATCAGAAGTGGGAAGCCTACTAAACAGCCAATGGGACCATTGAACGATCGAGGTACTCAAGGACGATAAGACCATTGTGGAGAAACTAAATGAATTCTTTGCATCAGTCTTCACGGCTGAGGATGTGAGGGAGATTCCCAAACCTAAACCATTCTTTTTAGGTGACACGTCTGAAGAACCGTCCCAGATTAAGGTACCATTAGAGGAGGTTTTGGAACAAATTGATAAAGTAAACAGCAATAAGTCACCAGGACCAGATGGTATTTGCCCCTGAGTTCTGAAATTGCAAAACTACTAACTGTCATCTGTAACCTATCATTTAAACCAGCTTCTGAATTAAATGACTGGAGGAGAGCTAATTTTTAAAAGGGGCTCCAGAGGTGATTCTGGCAATTACAGGCCTGTAAGCCTGACTTCAGTACCGAGCAAACTGGTTGAAACTATATAAAGCACAATATTTTCAGACACATAGATGAACATAATTTGTTGAGGAAGAGTCAACATGATTTTAGTAAAGAGAAATCCTGCCTTACCAATCTACTAGAATTCTTTAAGGGGGTCAGCAAGCATGTGGACAAAGGGGATCCAGTGGATATAGTGTAGTTAGATTCTTCTTCTTATGTTTTCCTGTCTTATGGGTTGGGTTGCTGGTTTTTGTTTTGTTTGGGAAGGTTTTTTCTAAGACTTCCCATTTCACTCCTTTATTTTCTTTCTCAACATCATCTCCAAGGACCCCAGAGCTGCACTGATCCTCCCTTTGTCTGACAAGGACTGGACTAACCTTCCTCTAGAGCCAATCTATGCATATCTGAGTGTCATCAAGAAGGAACTGCTTAACAGAGGTGCAAAACCGCTTCACCCAGTGGGTTAAGCATGCTGCTTCCATTCCATTCCCAACATCTGGTGACCTCATGATCAAGGGGCCAATTTCTGAATCCAAATTTGAATTTCTAATGGATCCTACATTTTGCACTGTCACCTCACCACCAGTCTAGACCGATGATTGATGTATTCTAATAATTTTGTTACATGATACCAGTTCCAAACTAATATTTCACAGTATTCTAGAAATACTGATTAAAACATCTTCATAAATTCTTTTAATTAAAAAAGCTTGATTTGTTTTTGCTAAAGAATCTAATTTGTCTCTTGCATATAGCAAAATATTTATAAAGAATGCATGAGTTCCTGTCCTCATTTCAAATTGTTGCTTAAATTGGCACTTTTTTCTGGTATCTTAAAGCTTTGCACATACTGGAGGGAGGTGGAAGACAGACCTTTCACATTAATGGCAACTTCATGTGTTCGATAGTTACTGGAATAAATACAAATAAATGATGAGTTATTTATTGACTAATCAGTATAAAAATGGCATTTTAAAGCTACACAGAGGCTACAATAGATACTAGCAGCCAAAGAGTTTGAAAATGAATCACTTACAAGCATCATGATTCAAGAATTTGGTACTAATGATGCATTGGCAAATTAAGGACACTGAAGTAATTTTTTCCTCTTGATTGTAATGCTTTCTTAGAAACTTGAGGTTTTTTTGCTTTTCAAAGTCACACCACCACACATTCTAAAATTGTTCAAGGACTTCTTTTGTTTAACTGCTTCATCCCACTGCTCATCCCATCTGCTTTCATCCCACTGCTCAGACAGTGGGATGAGAGAATAAACTCTAGCATTATTTAGCTTAGAATAAATGTTAAAGAGGGCTTGTCACAGGGTGGCTGGCCCCTTCAAGTGCACCAGGTCTAGCTCCCCTGATGAGTATGTGGGGCTTAATGAGGGTCTGGGCAACATATGAATTAGAAGATTAAAAAAAAAAAACTGCAGCCAAGTGCTTAAAAGAGAGAGGAAGCTACAAAACAGCCATCCCAGGAACAGGCTGGAAGAGGAGGCTAGGGGAAGGCACTGAACATAGCTGCAGGAGAGAAGTTGGCTCCTGTAGTGATTACCAGGATGGGGGGGTGTCAAAAAGAGAATAGTTGGGAAGCTGCTTGAAACCACTTGGAAGGAAAGTCATCCCAGAGAGGGCAGGTATGGAATGTGAAAAGACTGTGATTACACCTGGTTGGAAATTTATCATTTTGGTTGACTGCTTCATTTATGAAGGAACTTGGACCCCGTGCCGAGGAAAAAGGAGTCGAATACCTGCAGAACCAGGCACAGAGAAAAAGGGATTGACCAAGGAGTTTAAGTCAGGACACTAAGGTTTGTTTTAAGGCTGTGGGCAGAGTTATTTGGACCATTAATAAATAAACCGACAACACGGGATGCTTTCTAATTAAAAAAGGTGGCGGTGGAGTAATTGCTGGGACTCTTGAGGACAGGGTGAGTCATGGCTGTGACCTGTTGGCTTATAATTGTACAGCAGGGCAAGTTTGGAAACAGCACTCGGGGCAGGGTGTAAGTGGGGTATTGACATTTGGAAGGATTTAGTGGAACAACATAATTTATTTATTTTTATGCTGTTCTGGACTGTTAAAAAGAGGGATCGCTCAAAATCACAGAAGTAATGAAGGAAAATATTTCTTCACATAACCAATGTGTGGAATTCAGTGCTGCAGGCACTCCTATGGCACTCATTTCCCTAGTATGCAATTGCCTTACAATCTTTAATGTATTTATCCCCTCAACACCCCTGAGAGGTAGGGAGTTTCCATTTTATAGATGGGGAACTGAGGCACAGATTGGCTAAGTGACATGCAAGGTCACACAGGAAGTCTAGGGCAGTGTGATGGGGTGTGCATACCTCACACTAGGCAAGAAAGGGTTAAACCCACGCTATGGGCGGTGGAAGTCCTGCCTATCAGACAGTGCTGGGCTTGCTCCAACTGCTGCCTCAGTATAAAATGGAGCAGCCCAGCTCTTTCTAGGCTGACCGCCAAGGAGGAAGGACCTTTGGTAGTGGCTCCTGCCCAGGAGCCACTTCAGCACTTGGACTGCGGGAACCAGAAATCCCGAGGACCAGACCAGACACCTGTTGCCTACGGCCAGCCAGCTAGAGACAGAATCCCAGGGAGCTACCTGCACTGAGGAGCTTGGAGGCCCCAACAATGTATGGACCCCAGCTTCAGGAGACACAGTAGGAAGTGGCCCAGGGAGGTGGTGTGAGTGGTGTCTCCCACCCAAGGAAGGTCAGTGTGTTGCAATAGCATTCCCACTGACAGGGTGGTAACCATACTTGCCACCAACAGGGCTCTGGGCCGGGACCTATTGGAGCAGGGAGGGCCCAGGTCCCCCTGCCTCAGCCATCACCCCACCCCTACTGGGGCCTAATGGCCAGTGACCCTGACTCTGGCCATTAGGCCCCACAGCCCTGAACCCCAAGGGAAGTTATATTGACTCTGACTACTAGGCCGTGCTGCCCTGAACCCCAAGGGCAGTTATATTGACTCTGGCTATTAAGCCACACAGCCCTGATCCCCAGGCAGTCATACTGATTCTGGTCATTGGACTGCAATGCCCGGACCCCAAGGGCATCCATATTGATTCTGGCCATTAGGCCATACAGCCTTGATCCCCAGGGAAGCCATACTGACTCCAGCCATCGGGTCGTGCTGCTCTCAGTCCAGGGATAGTAAGGTAGACTGTAAACCTGGTAGTATCACAACCCTGATCTGCCCCAAAAGGAGACAAAGTGTGCATATGAGTTTATAATCATTAATAAGATTTGTAGTGAATAATTTAAGATAAAATGATACAGAATTATCAAACTGCATGCTTTGAGGTATAAAGGTATAAAACGGCAGCCCCTGTGGATCAGCTCCTCTCCTTGCCCCTTAGGCCTCCCCCTTAAACCTCCCGTCCACTGGTGGACCCCACTTATCAGCTTCTCCCCCTTCCTCCCAGTGCCTCCCGCCTGCTGCAATCAGCTGTTCAGCGGTGTTCAGGAGGCACTGGAGGGGAGGGGGATAAGCAGGGGAAGAAAGAGGTAGTGGGAGGAGGCAGAGGTGGGGAGAGGCAGGATTGGAGTAAGAGGTGGAGTGGTGACGGATCCTGGAGCTGAGGTCAAGCATCCCCCAGGGACTAGGGAAGTCAGCGTCAGTGCTGAACAGCATTCATTTCAATGGGCTATCGTCTTTTAAGACTAACAATAACCTAAGGACAAGAATTTCAAATGATTTAGGTGTGCAAGTGTAGCCCACACACCTTCTGGGTGTGGTGTTCTGTCCCATCTAGTTGCACTGAGCCCACTTAGAGAGAGAGATTAATGAGTTTGCTCTACAACCCTAGTTAACAGCCAGTAAGTTTTTTACTTCATGTGGTAGAGGCTTATGCACCAAGCTCCAGAGATCCCAGGTTTGATCTTGCCTGATGACAACTGGGGTCTGTTGGTGTCACGCAAGTATGCACCTTATTTGCATTTACCACTATTGTGTACAAATATCATATAACTGTATTTTTAAATGCCCAAAAAGCAGAAACAGAAGCAGTTATAAAATACTTTTTATATTTTTTCCCATGAAGTGATGTTGAATGCAACATACCTTTATTGCTCTATAGCCATATTTTTTAAGTGTTAACTAATTTTGCCTCAGATTTTGGATGCCCAACTGTTGATACATCTTGTGCTTGATTTTCAAAGATACTTAGGATCCACAGCTCACAAGGAAGCTTGCATTAGGAACTTTATTCTCTATTGTCTTGCACCTTGCTTAGTAGTTTATTCCTATGCAAAGAGGACGTAAACTGTTACAAAATTAGAATGGTACCACTTTCCAATCTCTTTGAACAGGTGTAAATGTTGCTGCAAGACTGGAGAATCAATCCAGCTGTTCCTAGGTATTGGTTAGTGAAAGAGCCAGGACACTAGACTTGATGGTCTGGTTTCTGAATATTGATTCTGTGTCCCATAGATTACATATAATCAAGCAGGGCATTCTTATTGCTTGTTGGAAACTGTATGAGGGAACATTTTAGGAGATTGATCCAAAATAGAACATACACGAATCCTAACCCTTGGCCTACAGATTTAGATTCAAATGCTCCAATTTCAACCATACTAAAGTCAATAAATAAATTTAGTGGAAGCCATAACTATAATAGTGTAATTCTATTTCCAGAGACAGGAGAGGAGGTTTGCACAGGTGTTAAACCTGATACCATAGCTTCCTTTTGTCCCCCCCACTTCTCTGGTAGTATTCATTAATCAAACAAAAATGATAGGAAGCCCAAGAAGTTTGCATGTGAGTGTGTATGTATAGAGTCATTTGTTTGGTATATATTAATTATGTTCCATTTGGATGTCTTTGTCTATGCATCCTATGACCAAGTCAATCATAGGGGACTCATTTCAGGATGTTTCAATGGATAGCACTTTTATCTCAGTGGTGCCCACCTACTCTCTGAGACCCCTGAGGTAGAGAAGCATTATCATCCCCACTTTCAGATGGGAAACTGAGGCACAGAGAAGCTAAGTGACTTGCCCATGGTCACACACAAAGTCTTTGGCAGACCAGGCAACTGAACCTGGGTTTCCCCTGTCCAAGGCCAGTGCCCCAACCAATGGGCCATTGTTCCTTTCTTTTTGGATAAGAAGGAAAAAATAAATGCAAGTGTTGTGCAGATTTTTTTTTAAGGATTTCATCTGAGAACTTCCTCAACTGTTCAAAATGTAATTTGTCTCCAAAAGTATATCATAGATTATTTTTCATTTTTATTTTTACATTTTATTTTTATTTTTTTGTGTGGTTTTGTAGTACCACTAGGTGGCGCTGTCCTCACAGTATTCCATAACTCAATTGATGCAGGATATCTTTAAAGAGATCCAGCCTCCGGCCTCCATCCAGGTATCCACGTCAAATATGATGAAAATTTCTGTAAATCTTATTTGATCATATAAAAGAAAAGGTTCTACCAATCCCAAAGGATTGGACACATTACCTCATGGGTTAATGAATGTTTCAGATATTACCCAAATTTGCGCTACAGCCAATTCTTATTAACTAAACTAAAATTTATTTAAAAACTAAAGAGAGAGAGAGTATGGTTAAAAGATCAACATACATAAGACAATTCATTGAGGTGCAGATTCATAGCAGAGATGGTGAGCTTTGTAGTTGCAAAGAGTTCTTTCAGAAATAGTTCATAGTTTATAGTCCAATGTCCAAATATCATTATTCTGGGACCTCAGGCTTGTGACTCAAACTTCCCCTGATGAAGCCTAAGCAAATCTTAAATGACAGAATCAGGACCCAAGGATCTTTTGTCAAAAAAGACATGATATTGTATAAGTTGGAGTTCCTCCAGGAACAAAAGGTAATCAGCATGACTTTGAAGGAGGTCCATCTCCCATACTTAGCTATAGAATTAACATAAGGCCATTTGTTTGTTTTTCCACCATTCACAGATTATTTGCTACACATTTCAAAGAGATGAATACAGAGATATCCTGTGTTTACAATTCATTACATGATAGGATGTTCTTTTGACCTCTGAATTACCAGAATACAGCATAGACAGGGACCGTTGATTACATTGTCCACCCTACTCATACATATGTAAATACACAAAAACACAAACATTATCTCCCCACATGTCTTTTGAGGATTATTTATTCTGCAGGATGTTTAACCACGCCTAGCCATGTGTCACACCTTCAACGTAAGACTAGCGTGGAAGGGAGAAATTAGAGCTCCTGGATACATCTTAGGACCTTCCAACACTGATATGAGCTGTGTTTATATTCAATTCTTTGTAAGGCCAATTTATTAAGGCATGCTTTGGCCTCAGCCGAAAACTTAATCCATACTTTGTGAAACACTTGAGTGATTCTAGGGTTTGGTCTATGTGTTGACTTAACATAGCCATTAATGTCTGTCAGAGAGCCCTTCCTCTGGCATTCAGCCATCAAAGCTGGAGCTGTTATACCTCAGTTTCCCTTTGTGCCCAGCAGTTCAAGCTTGTAGCGGTTTTCTGCTGTGGAAAGTTTTAGAAATATGTCTATGAATTAGCTGTGAAGCTGCAACATCATTAGGCTTTTTAACACAAAGTGTGTTCTTGTTGAAGCAAAGACCATAATTATAAGGGATTCTATTATGTACCACTCTTAACATGTTCAAAGGCTTTTCCAGAAGACCATGCACATTGTATATTTTTACAGTTTTTGGCATCAGCAACAAGTTAGCTAATGTTATTGCTAGTGATTGTAACATCAGTTCTATCATATGTGTATACTTACAATTATTTTTAATCACACCAAGCCTTTGGTTTGGACAAATCATTCTTTAGGTCAGGTTGTTCAATATCCCTTTTGAAACTTTGTAGCTTGTTCTTGACCTCAGGGTCTTCAAAACATAGGCTTTAAATTTAACCACTTCCTTAGGGTTAACCTGTGGCTTTCTTTTATAAGGTTTAATCCTAGGGTGACCACACAGCAAGCGTGAAAAATCAGGATGGGGGTAGGGGGTAATAGGAGCCTATAGGAGAAAAAGACCCAGAAATCAGGACTGTCTCTATAAAATCGGGACATCTGGTCATCCTATTTAATCCTTCTCTTCCTTCCTGTCCAGTGGAGTCAAAATCTGAGCTCTTCTATGTAACAGAAGCCATTGGCTAGTTGAGTGCATCCTCTTTCCTAATGGGCAAGTGTCCTCCCCCACTCCCCAGTCAGTCAAGTAATTTGCATCAACGCAGACACTAGCTTGTTTACTAGTTTTCAAATCCTCAGGCTTTACCAATTCCAAAGAGATACCATCAGTTTTCACCAGTGTGTTAGACTCAAGGTTCTTTTGTCCTTCCATTACCAACCTCTGCTTCTACATGGAATCAGATGTCAAGGCCAGTAAGAGACTATAAGTCATATTCAAAATATCTAGCGATGAGAGTTTCCCTGCCATCTCCTGTATTCTCGAGAGATTACCTGCACGACTGTCCTGCTCTGCAGATTCAGCTGTCCAGTCCTCCCTCTGGAGGAGAGATAGACTGTTGACTCAGAGAATCAACATGGAGACAGTCCTGTCCCAACACCATTGTCTCCCCGACAAACTGGTTAAGCTTATGGGGCTGTTTAAACTCCTTAACAATTTGTATTCCATCTGAAATCTCCTCAAAGCTATCCACAATGTTGGGGTTTTTTTCAAAACAAATTCAGTGGATTCATTTTCATTTGAAAGACTTGGGCCAATAGGCACCAACACACTTTGCTCAGAAGAGAGACTGTTTACTATCAACAGTGGCCCTTTAAGAGTCAGTTGAAACAATTCCTTTTCACAGACTTCAAAGACTTCACCAAGAAATTCCTTTCCTTCTGCAATACTATGCACTGCAACAGCATGTTCCGAGCTTTATTTATGCCAGAACCAACTTTGGCATAACAGACAAATCACCAAACTCCTTCTAAATTTATCTGGCACAGGAGAATTTTCACACAGCCCCCTTTCAGGTAAACCACTAGACTTCATAGTCACAAGATTAGCAGCTTTCTCTGCCTTGTAACATATTTCTACACTCTCAGTGGGTAATATAGTCCAATCATCTTCATGCTTTCTTTGTGCCCTGGTTAATATATCACACTGATCAGACAAGGTTGTCATATCTTTACCCAGCAACACAATAGCAACAGGCAAAATAAAAGCGCCAGAATCGCTTGGTCTCTGGGAGCTATTTATGACATCAACTGGATGCAACCTAGTCACAATGTCATCATCCCTAACTGAGACAAATTCAGGACCACTGTCTTCCTGGGCTTTAGTTGTATCCAGATTCAGCTCTGGGTTAACTGATAAATCTTCAACCATCATAGGCTGACAGGCTTCTTCTGTCCGCTTTACAGTCAGAAAAGAGCTGGAGAAACATTCACCTGTAACAGATAAACAGCTTGGGATATCCTTTCCTTTGTCCCAGTGCACATGGCTATTCACAGACAACTGCTTGGAAATTGGGATAGCTCCCTTCAGAGGCAAGTTATTACCCCTAACAGACACAAGAACTTTTCCTTCACTGTCACAATTCTCCACACTGGTAACAGATAAGGTACAGGGATATTCATGTTCCACTAACCTTGCCTTCCAAACTGCTGATTAGACAAAGCCATCAGCTCAGAAGGCTGTCTATGCTCATCTAAACTTTCTTCGCCTTCCCCTCCCTTAACAGATAAATTGCAGTTTTCCACAAATAGTGCCTTATTACACTGAGGCCCTGGTTACACTGGCACTTTATAGTGCTATAAAGCCATCAGGAGCGCTATAACTCACTACCCGTCCACACTGGCGAGGCACGTAGAGCGCTATAACCTCAGAGTTATAGCGCTCCTGGTAATCCACTTCCGCACGGGGAATAAGGGCTGTAGCGCTCCCACTGTAGCGCTACGGCGAGAATGTGGACACCCACTGCGCTACAAGTGATCTCAGATGCCTGGAGCCATTTAAGGCAATTGACGTCTCTTCCCTTTCTTTTGAACTCGTCTGGAGGAATGCGGAAGTACCTTTTCAGCGTTTTTCTTTTAACTCGGCAGATAAGCAATGCAAATGTTTAAGGAGGGAGCCTGTGTGAAAGCAAAGCCTGCTAATCTTCTCTGTGAACGGACACGTGCTGACAGGCTCTCAGAAGGACGGAAAAACCACTCACTCTCTCCCTCCCCAAACACACAACACGTCCCCCCTCACCCCCCTCGTTTGAAAAGCACGTTGCACCCAGCTGAATGCTGGGATACCTGCCCTAACGCGCTGCTCCCAATGCGGCCTGAAGTGCCACAAATGTGGCCACGCTATAGCACTGGCGGGTGTCAGTGTGGCCACGCTATAGCGCTATCCCTATAGCTGTATATGAGGACAGCTGTAACCAATACCGCTATAAACCTGTAAGTGTAACCATGGCCTGAACAACTTTAAGCACATCATTTTTACCTGGGCCAGGCTTACTTTCCCAAGATTTGCTAGCCAACATTCCATCACCCATAAAAAATTGACCCTTTTCTTCCTCAATTAGGGCTTTAGCCTGATCACCAACTTTAATTTGCTCTAGAGAAACATCTTCCTGTGCCTTATCTAATGTCTGTTTCACTTCTGAGATACAAGATAACTAGGATTTATTTCCACATATGCACTGCTTCTTTGCCCAGATAAACAGCTATATTCTACTGACAAACATTCGGCGAAAAACTCTGTAGGCAAATCCTTGGCCCTAGTGGACACAGGTTCAGGATTATTTCTTTTCTGTGACTGATTTATGTCAAGCTGTCAGAACAAATCATTAATATCATCCCCAATCAAAAGAGCCTTAGACAATAACTTCCTTTCACCAGCTATAACTTCATGTTTAATACCATTCCATCCAAGATGGATTCTGGCTAAAGACATACTCACAATAAACTCATAGAGGATAACAGTGTTCACACTCTGATTTAGGAAATAATCTTCCTCTTTGACAAAATCTGTCTTAACAAGAGTGATGCTAGAAGCTGTAATTTGCCCTAAACAGTGTTTATCATTAACTTTTACATTCTCTGCGCAAGTTATGGAGTTAACCTTCACCTGAGCTCAAAGTAAAAGCATTTACTTAAAAGGCGGCAGTGTTGGTAAACTTGGTTACACACAGACAACTGCTTAGAGTCAAACAACATACCAGCATTTTTACAAACTGGATAGATTCTGTCCCCATCTTTGCTGTTGAGAGGAGCTGGCTTTCCAGGTTGATACAGTTCCTGTTCTTTTATTCTGTTGAGTTGGAACTTAAGTCTGTCCACTTTTGCTTAAGCTTCTAGTTCCTGCAGCAGAATAAATGCCATTTTTTGTTCGTGTTCAAAACACATGTTCTCTTTCAGCAGCTTCTCCTTCCAGATCAGCTATTTTTTGCTTTTGTTCAAATTCTAGCTGCTGGTTTCTCACTGCAAGCATTTTTGCTGGGTCTGCTTCCTTATCACTGGCAGTGAACAGATTTTTCAGGCCCTGTTCTGGGGCCCTTTGCTTAAAATACAACCCTCTCCGTAAGCACAATTCTTCCAGGCCTTTTTTCTCAGGATCTTTCTCATGGGTCACTCAGTGTAACTGAGCTTAACCCTCAAACTCTCCAATATCAAAATTAATTTTTGACAAGCGTCTGGTTCTGATCCAAAAACCCAATTTAAAATCTAAGGCCTGGATTCAAGAAAACATCCCAATTCAAAAAAGTTGCTTAAGTGCTTTCTTGAATCAAGGCTTCCGAATGACTTCAGGCATGCTACCAAATAGTAACCTGCCAGCAATTGGTTAAGCTCAGGGGTGGGCAAACTACAGCTCATGGGCCCCTCCTGAGCTCCCGGCTGGGGAGGCTAGTTCCTCCGCCCTTTCCCTCTGTCCTCCTTCCCCCTCCAGTCTCAGCACGCCACGCGAGTGCCACTCTGGGGGCAGGGGCTGTGCAGTGCAGCAATTCAGCACTGCAGCGTGTCTGGTTCCAGCCAGACACACTGTTCTGAGCTGCGTGGTAAGGGGCTGGGGCCATGGCGGGAAGTGGGGGGTTGGATCAGGGGCAGAGAGTCTTGGGGGGCGGTCAGGGGATGGGGAACGAGGGTGTTGGATAAGGTGTGGGAGTCCCAGGGAACCTGTCAGGGGCCGGGGGTGTGGCTAGGGATTGGGGCAGTCAGTGGACAAGGAGCAGGAGGGCTTAGCTAGGGGGTGGGGTCTCAGGGGGGTGATTAGGGTGGGGGGATCCTCTGGAGAGGGCAATCAGAGGACAAGGAGCAGGAGGGCGGGGTTTGGATGGATTGGGGGTTCTTAGGGAGGCAGTCAGACGGCGGGAAGTGAGTGGAGGTTGGATGGGGGCAGAGCCAGGCTATTTGGGGAGGCACAGCCTTCCCTACCTGGCCCTCCACATTATTTTGAAGCCTGATGTGGCCCTAAGGCCAAAAAATTTGCCCACCCCTGGTTTAACTGAATGAATGCTAACCATGGTTTAGCTATAAGTGTAGACAAAGAGCAGTTTCTAAATATAATTGCAGCAAATCAGTGTTACTGCCAATAGCTGCAACCTTTGAAGGCCCATGTGTGTCTCTTATGCAGGAAGGCAGTGAGTCGAATTTGTCTCAAAACCCCAAAACACAGCAAAAAGAAGCTGTGTCCAGGTTGAAAAGGAGACAGCGACAGCAGTTATGGGAGAAAAAAGGCCCATGTGGAAACTGATCACAAACCACTTGAAAGTTTGTTTAAAAATCTTTGTCTTTAGCCTCACTTAGGACATAGTTCAATCATTTTCTCTGAAACAAAGCTATTATACCCTTCTTCACTATCACATCTTCAGCTGGTACCCTTACGACAGTGTCACAAATCCAAGAATTCATGATTGTTATGGTAGCACTAGCCAGTTTTGTTGCTAGAATTGTTTTCAGAGAAACTGTATAAAACAGGCATCGTCTCTCTCAATATGTAATACCACATTTGTACAAGAAACAAATGAGTCACTAACCACTCACTAGTCAGCTTAGCATTATTTTGAGATGTAAGCGGGGTGTCAGTATGAGATGCTGTTTCACTTCCGTCCCTTCTGCTCTGTGTTGTATTTTAAAATGTGATTACAACAGCCATTTGGGGTCCAATGTATGAAATTTTCATCTCAACTACCAGGCACTCTAAGGCTAACTTACCAAAATATTGTTGCTCATATTGGTTGGCGTCAGTCCTGAATTCATCTAGTTCATATCCTGGTTCAATTCTTCCAGTCAGTATTTTTTTTTGGTTCTTGACTTTGAAAATTCTGTACCAAATCCATAGACTTGGTAGGCTTCATGGTGTTCACTCCACTCCACACCATGAGCACTTGGAACTATGGAGATGCAGTGAAAATAGAACCCACATCTTCCGACTCCGGAAGCAGAAGCACTTACTATGTAGGGTGACTGGACAGCAAATGTGAAAAATCAGGACAGGGGGTGGGGGGGTTAATAGGAGCCTATATAAGAAAAAGACCCAAAAAATCAGGATTGTCCCTATAAAATCAGGACATCTGGTCACCCTACTACCATGTGAGCATCTCTGTTAAATGCGATTAGCAGTATAAAGCCGATGACTTACCATTTGGACAGTTTGGATTCCATCTAGAACCATGGTTCCCAAACTGGGATTCTCAAACCCCTGGGGGTTCACAAAATGTTACAAGGGTTCTCGGGAAAAAATTCTCTAATGGCAGACAGAGCTGTCCCTAGTGGCCCCAGGCAGAACAGGGCCAGCAGCCTGGAACCCCTGGACTTTCAAAAGCTAAGCAGATCAAAGCGAGCATATCTATCCCATGGCGGAGATTTAAACTTCAAAACTCCTTATCAGAAATGGAAAGGGAGGTGGATATTTTTTACTGTTTTTAAAATTAAATAGGCAGCTAGCATTGCTTTTAAAATGGGTATGAAGAACAAGTTTAAGCTTTGTTGTAACGTGTGTTGTTTGCCTGGACTGCTGAAGACCCAAATGCTTGTGTAGGAGGAACTCTTTGAGCTGGCTTCTTAAATACCTTCCTGCTGTTTCACATCTGATACTCCGTGATGAAACATAGGAGCCTTGTCTCATAACAGGCTTATTCAAAGTGACACAAGCTATGAAAGTGCCGTTTTCATAATATAATAAAAATACTGCCATGAAGAATAATAATATTTAATCATAAATAGTGTGTAATAAGCATGTCATAAAAGTAAATTTTGTATTTCCAAGATCACTGCTTTTATAATTTATACTCAGGGAAAGGAGAAAATTCCTGGAAATATTCCTTTTTAGGAGGGGGTTCGTGAGACTTGATATTCTATTGAAAGGGGTTCACAGGTTGTCAAAGTTTGGGAACCACTGATCTAGAAGGCAGGGATGCATATATGTAAGACTTCTGATTTTTGGTTATATCTGATAAACAGAACACAAAAATGGCCACACTGGATCAGAGCTATGATCCATCTAGTTCAGTAGCCTGTCTCTGAATGTGGCCAGTGCCAGATACTTCTTGCAGTCAAAGGGTTAGGGGCACCTGTAGCATGGGGTTTCATACCTGACCTTCTTGGCTAGTAGCCATTGATGGACCTATCAGCCATGAACTTATCTAATTTTTTGAACCCTGTTATACTTTTGGAACTTCACAAATCCCTTGGCAATGAGTTCCACAGATTGACTGTGTGTTGTGTGAAGAAGCACTTTCTATTATTTGTTTTAAATCTGCTGCCTATTAATTTTGCTGCCCTGGTTCTTGTGCCATGTGAACAGCAGGGCCCAAAGATAAAAGCTGGACTTCAGGACCTGAAACTCCCAAGCTGGGGCAAGCTCCCAAGTGGGTGATGGGGACCAACCAGAATGTAGGACAGTTGGGAGAGATGTGATTGTTTCAATAACCTATTTTGAAAAAAATACCTGCAGATAAAAAAAAATATTTATGCTTTAAGTGCCTTTAACATGTATGTAGTACAAATAACTACAGAGAACATAAGAATGGCCATACTGGGTCAGACCAAAGGTCCATTGAGCCCAGTATCCTGTCTTCTGACAGTGGCCAATGGTAGGTGCCGCAAAGGGAATGAACAGAAAGGTTGTCAAGTGATAGATGCCCTGTCACCCAATCCCAGCTTCTGGCAACAGAGGCTAGAGACACCATTCCTACCCATCCTGGCTAATACCCATGGATGGACCTATCTTCCATGAATCTATCTAGCTCCCTTTTGAACCCTGTTATAGTATTGGCCTTCACAACACCCTCCGGCAAGGAGTTCCAGAGGTTGACAGTATTTTTTCCCCACAACGCACTTTCTTGTGTTTGCTTTAAACCTGCTACCTATTAATTTCGTTTGGTGGCACCTTGTTCTTGTATTATGAGAAGCAGCGCCAGCCCTAGGCACCAGCAAAGGAAGCACGCACTTAGGGTGGCACATTTCAAGGGCCATTTTTGGGGCGGCACATTTTTTTGCTTCAGCGGCATTTGAGCTGCCCTTTTTTATTTTTATTTTTTAATTTTTTTATAGCAGTTGTGCTCTTGGTGCTTGGGGCAGCAAAAAAGCTAGAGTCAGCCCCGATGAGAAGGAGTAAATAACACTTGCTTATTTACTTTCACTATACTACTCATGATTTTACAGATCTCTATCATATCCCCCCCAGCTACCTCTTTTCCAAGCTGAAAAGTCCCAGTCTTATTAATCTTTCCTCATACAGAAGCCGTTCTAAATCCATGATCATTTTTGTTGCCCTTTTCTGAACCTTTTTCAATTCCAATATATCTTTTTCGAGATGGGACGCCCACATCTGCACACAGTATTAAATGTGGGGTGTACCGTGGATTTATATAGAGGCAATATGATATTTTTGGTCTTATTATCTATCCCTTTCTTGATGATTCTCAACATTCTGTTCGCTTTTTTGACTGCCATGCACACTGTGGGGCTGTTTTCAGAGAACTATCCACAATGACTCCAAGATCTCTTTCTTGAGTGGTAACTGCTAATTTAGAACCCATCATTTTATATGTAGAATTGGGATTATGTTTTCCAATGTGCATTACTTTGCATTTATCAACACTGAATTTTATCTGTTGTTGCCCAGTCACCAGTTTTGCGAGATCCTTTTGTAGCTCTTCACAGTCTGCCTGGGACTTAACTATCTTGAGTAGTTTTGTATCATCTGCAAATTTTGCCATCTCACTGTTTACCCCTTTCTCCAGATCATAGTAGATCCTTTCCTTTGCTAATTTCTATGATTCTGGCCTAGCAGAAGTGGGGTTTTGCGCTGCCTTGTTCGGGAGACAAAGATTTGATTCCTGGGACTAGTATCTTACTTTCTCCATGAGCTGGTAGAGCTGCCAGGACAATGTTTGTTCTATTGGGGAAGGGAGCAAGCCACATAACCGTGAGACCTGTAGCCAAACCAATGGACTGCAGAAACAGCCTTTGGATAGCTAGAAAGAAGGTGGCTTCAGTGCAGAGTCTTGAGTGTGAAGGAGACAAAGTGAAGGTCTTTTGGGCTTCAGTAAAGACACAGAAGCCCAGATCCTCAGTTTAAAGTCAATGGAGCTATGCTGATTTATACCAGCTGAGGATCTGGCCAGAATATCCTGCTTTTCAAGGGAAATGGAGGCCAGAAGGGAGGGAAACTTTATCTAACTCTAAATACTCAACAGTAAGAATGTTAAACATATGTAGGAGCTGTTGTGATGTAGCTTCATCAAGTCATATTTAGGGCAGTCTTCCACTCCACGTGATGCACACACAAGTCACTTCATCTCTTTGTTGTGTTTGTACAGCACCTAGCATTGTGGGATCCTAGTCCATGAGTTTGGCTCCTGAGCATGATGATAATACAAATAATAGATACAAGTTTATTTAAATATTTGAAAATACTTTAGAAACCCCGTGGAATTTGAATAGGAGATTGAAAGCTTGTGTGCCATGTATTACATGAATAGGATAATCAAATAGCCCTGAGGAAGCAGTACATTGATGACAAGGTCAACCCTCATCCACCCCAAAAAAGGCTTCTGTATAGGTGTATGTAATTTCAGTAGGTACCAACTTCATGACCTCTAGATTTGTCACGTCACTATGGAGCTATGAATAGAGGGAGTCTATATATTGGTAAGGTTTGCAACTGACTCCTACATAGTTGAATCTCTTGCTTGAGTTAAAAGCTCCTTAGGCAAAGACTTCACTTTCAGATGTACTCTGAGCCTATATAAATAATATCCTTGGAAGTCTGTGGGTGCTTTTATTGCTTTTCAAACAATTTAAGCTTAGGGATCAAATTCAGTGGGGTGAGTAAGGAGAAGACAGAAAGGGAATATGGGGTCTGTCCTTTTGCTAAACCTTGACTACTTAAGCCTTAAGAATCAGAGGGGTAGCCGTGTTAGTCTGGAATTGCAGAAGTGACAAAGAGTCCTGTGGCACTTTAAAGACTAACTAAAGTATTAGAGCATAAACTTTCGTGAGCTAATACCCACTTTGTTGGATGCATCCGATGAAGTGGGTATTAGCTCACGAAAGCTTATGCTCTAATACTTTAGTTAGTCTTTAAGGTGCCACAGGACTCTTTGTCATTTCTACTTAAGCCTTGTTATCTTATTGGCACGCACAGAGTTGACAACATATTTGTGATCTCAGATCAGTCAGAATTCTGCAGTATATCTACACCCTGATGATAATTCTTTGCAAGATCATTCCGGTCCATGCAGTTTGGTTTCTTATCCTGTCCTAGAGCGGATGAGTGTTTCATAGGCCCTGAAATTCTGCTCTTTTGTTATACTTGCTGCTTGTGTTTATATTTTGTTATTAGTAACCTGGAATCTGAAATGAGTGGACATATTGTAGTGTATTATGTTTTCATACTCAGATCTGGATATAATGACTGCATTAAAGTTACTGGCAGAGTGTCCTATCTTGTGCAGTGGAAGGCCTTCCACTTACTTCAATGAGAGAAGAACCAGACCCAAAGTGGGATGTTTTGAACTGTACTGGGGAGTATTGTCCTACAAATCTCTAAAGCCATAGTATGTAAAAATGGATCCAGGGAATTCCAAAAGATCAGGTGCAAGATAATCTGGGTTTGGGGCTTTTTTATGTTAAATCCTGAGCTCTCGGATGAGTCATTTAGAGTTTCTACACAGCCCCAAAATAATACATTGTTCTAAGAGGCATTTGCAAACAGACGGCCTGTGTAAAATGTGAAAATCATAACAGAGAGGATGAAGGGAACTCCATGTTTGTGGGTTTGATTTCTTTAGCCACAGAGTGACATTCTTTTCAGACACTTGTCCTAGATAAAAATATTATTTATGAAACTTTCAACAATTGAAAGGTTAAAAAAAAATTAAACATTTAATTTGACATAACAAAATATTTTGTTTTAATTTTAAACATTTTTCTGTTTTGTTTTCCAATTTTAAACAATAAATAAATAAATAAATGAAAGAATAAAATTAAAGAACAAATGTCATCTTGAATTGAAAAATCACATTGTTTTGTGTTGCAAATGTTGAAACAGGCTTTTTCCCCAGATAATTCAGCAAAATCAACATGAATTCCCAAAACATTTTGGTGTTTCCAAATCTGAATTTTTTTTGCTGGAAAAAAAGTTTTGCTCATAACACTTTGCCTAGCTCAAATTCTCTCCTCTTTAACTGATGGGGCTGGTTATAGAAGAATCATCAGGATTCCCCACAAACCACTCATTCCGGCTATGAGGGAATAGGAACAAACACAAGGCATTTAATTGTTAATACTGCCAAAAGAGTGGAACAAACCTTTGTGCGTCTGCTGCACAAGCAATAGAGATGATGCAAAGAAGATTTGCAAATCCTCCTCAGCATGGGGCCCAGCAATTTGGGGAGTCTCTGAATGGCTGTGCGGGGAGGGATAGCTCAGTGCTTTCAGCGTTGGCTTGCTAAACCCAGGGTTGTGAGTTAATCCTTTAGGGGGCCATTTAAGGATCTGGGGCAAAAATCTTTTGGGTGATTTAGTTGGGGATTGGTCGTGCTTTGAGCGGGGGGTTTGGACTAGATGACCTCCTGAGATCCCTTCCAACCCTGATATTCTGTGCAAGCCAGTATTGGTAGTGAGATATCAGGAGCAGTGGGAACCACACTAGAGGATTCTCAGGACCTTCTCCATTCACAGTGGGGGAAGTTGCTTATGCCACTGAGACTAGTCCCTCTCCATGCCCTGAGGGAAGGATTTATCTCCTACTTCTTTCCTCTCTTTACAGGTGATCAGTTTCAGTAGGGCCAGTCCCAGTCATTGGAAAATCATGAGTCAGATCCTGAAAATGAATTTGATCTAAAAAATAAGAGTTTTTTTTTCTTAATAGTACTGTTTTTTCCTTTCTCATTTTTGAGCCTTTAGAGGGCACATTTTCAATGGGTTCTCCACAACTTCATGGCTAGACGCTGGCTTTTTTTTAAAAAAAAAAGCAAGCCAAGTTTTTCACATAGTCACATAACTTAAAAGTGGAGCTGTATGAAAACACCAATTACTGCAAGCTTTACATTCAAGCTGTGAGAGCGGGCAACTTGAGAATTTGCCCCTGGATGCTTGGACTAGAAAGAAGGCAGAACAATGCACTCTTGCTTGTTGCCTGTAAGGGAACTGGTTGAGAACTGGCTTTGTTGAGATAAAATACCTTTTGTTTTATTAAGAAACTGATTCTTTTGCTTTAGTTAAGCGGAGCACAGTGATGAAACGGAGCTCCATCTAGAAGGAATTTATTCATCACAGTGCGCTGGTGACCCTTATGTCTGTATACATGAGGCCATGAAGGATTAAACAGTGAAGCGTGTCTACGTTTCTGTAAATATTATCTGTTATACTTGGCAGGGACACGGCAAGACGTAAAAGCATTTGATACAGTGGTAGACAATGTCAGCGCTTTCTTGTCTTGTGCGTGAATAGGAATGCTTCATGACCATACAGAGTTGGTTTATATTCTAGATCTGGTTTATAATCAGCTAAATCTGGATAGTACACCAATATGAGAGTCGCATAGGAAACATTTGATTTTGAGAGAAGGTTTGTAGTTTTAGTAAAACTAAGCAGAAATAGACTAACATTTATATATGATTTGATAGGAGTAATTTCAGAAGGCAACAATTTTGCCAGGGTCTGAATCATAACACAGGGCACAAAATATATGACATTTTAAGAACAGATCCATGCCATCCAACCCAGCTTGCCAGCCTTTCTTTGGTGGATCCTAATCCCAAATTTGTCTTTTTTACCATGCCCTCTTGAATCCCTACCTTCTGTTATAGAGCTGTTGCAGTGACTTCATGGTTAAAGTTGCAGCTCACAGTTATGAATTCTACCCCCCACATCCTCCCTAGCTTCTTCTTTTCACCTCACATTTCTCGGTGTGGCTTCCTGCATAAGACAGATATATGTGAGAAAATCTGTGGCTAATTGGACAGGATGTTTTAGAGATCTGAGAATAATATAGCTGAAGTCTATGTACTTAGATCGACTTACTGCGGCATCTTCACGGCAGTGAGTTGACGGCTGCCACTCCCCCATCAACCCCACCTGTGCCTCTCGTGGCGGCAGAGTACAGGAGTTGACAGGAGAGCGCTCAGGGATCGATTTATCATGTCGATCCCCGATAGATCGATTGCTACCCACCGATCTGGCAGGTAGAGTAGACCTACCCATAGACTTTCAGGTCAGAAGGGACCATTATGATCAGGGCCGGCTCCAGGCACCAGCACTCCAAGCGCGTGCCTCCGGCGGCAAGCCACGGAGGGTGGCCTGATGTTCACCGTCAGGGCGGCAATCAGGCTGTCTTCAGCGGCGTGCCTGCGGGAGGTCTGCGGCTGCTGCGGATTTGGCAGCATTTTGGCGGCGGGGACGACGAGTCCATGGGACCCATGGACCTCCCGCAGAAATGCCACTGAATCTGCGGGACACCGGAACATCTGCAGGCATGCCATGGAACTTCCGCGCTTGGAGCGGCAAAAACCTTAGAGCCGCCCCTAATTATGATCATCTAGTCTGACCTCCTGCACAGTGCAGGCCACAGAATCTCACCCACCCACTCCTGCAATAAACCTCTCACCTATGTCTTAGCTACGGAAATCCTCAAATCATGGTTTAAAGACTTGCTAGCATCCTGTGTGTTACTCCTTATTTTATAACTTTTAAAATGTATCATTGAAACATTTATTTTGAACCCATAAAAGCAAAAAAGAACAGAATGGTAAACTTTAACATGAAAAATAAAATGTAACAGCAACATACCACAAACACATTGGGTAGGAGGCATTCCTGAACACCAAGGACAAATATCTCCAGCCAATATCAGGCAGGAGAATGCTGGATGCTGCAGTATGAGACCAAAGTTTCTAGTCAGTAAATACCACAAAAAGCTTGTTATTATAATTGTTTATTATTTGTATTACTGTCATGCATAACAGCCCTAGTTATGGACCAAGTGCTTTACAAACACATGTTCACCTGAAGTCATGGAAAATTTACTTGCATCCCTGTTGTGTTTGCTCTCCATGAATGCTTGAGTCAGTTCACTTGAGTTGTGCTGACACAGTGTTCATTCACTGAGAATTTCAAAGTCACATGTAAGCATTTATGCAGAAACCAAATGTTAAATATAGACATGCAAGTATTTATGCTGAAAGGGCTTCTGCACTTCTCCAGTTAGGAAATAGAAACAGAACCACATGATTCATCTGAGCAGCCACAACCAGCTGACACATCTCAAATAGTAAATGATGCACATGAAACTATAGCAGGGTAGTCACCCTGCTCTGGCCTTGCAGGGATTAAAACAGCCCTGGGGAGCTAATAGTGTAGGCTGATTGGGGAAGCAGCCACAGCTGGGCTATGCTCCAATCAGGCCACAGCTGGCCCTGATAAAAGGGCTGGTAGCCAGGAGCTAAGGGCTTGATTACACTGGCACTTTATAGCGCTATAAAGCCTCCAGGAGAGCTATAACCTCCTACCTGTCCAGACTGGTAAGGCACGTAGAGTCCTGGTAATCCTCCCTTCCCCGAGGATTAACAGCTATAGCATATTGAGTGCTCCGTATTATCTCCACTGTGAATGGGTGTTAACAATACTATGCTTTGAGTGATCTCTGGAGACGCCTCTAAGCCATTTAAGGCAATTGGCATCTCTTCCCTTTGTTTTGAACTCGGCTGGAGGAATGCGGAAGTACCTTTACAGAGTTTATCTCTTAACTCAGCAAATAAGCAATGCAAATGTTTATGGAGTGAGCCTGTGTGAAAGAGAAGACTAGCACGCTTTGTATTTCAAAGGAAATTTGCTGACACACTCTCAGCACGCGGAAAATCTACTCTCTCTCTCTCTCTGTCCGCATACACACAACACGTTCCCCCTCACCCCCCCTCATTTGAAAAGCACGTTGCACCCAGCTGAATGCTGGGATAGCTTCCCATAATGCACCACTCCCCGTGCCACTGCAAGTGCCGCAAATATGGCCACGCTATACCGCTGGTGGGTCTCAGTGTGGACATGCTATAGCGCTATCCCTATAGCTGTATATGAGGGCAGGTATAACCAAAACCGCTATAAAGCTGTAAGAGTAACCAAGGGCTAAGTCAGTCTCCCTCCAGCTTTCGAGGGAGAAGGACTTGGCAGGCTGGGAGCTTAGGTGCAGACAACACAACAAAGCAGGGCTGGGGAAAGGCAAGAGGAGCTGGGGAGCTCCAGCCTGGTAAGGCCTAAACAAGTACTGGGGTTGCAAAGGTGTAGCCCAGGTTAGGCAGAGGCAGCAGGTCCAAACCTCTTGGCAATGATGAATCTGCCCAAATGAGGGCAGGGGGGAGGTTAGAGGATGACTGGCAGTAGCCACTGAGGCAAGGTGGGATTAGAGCAGGGGCGGGTAAACTTTTTGGCCTGAGGGCTGCATCGGGTTTTGGAAATTGTATGGAGGGCTGGCCCCTATGGCCCCCCCCCCGAGCCCCGCTTCTCGCCCTCTGATGCCCCACCTGGGACCTGTGCCCCATCTACACCTCCCTGCACGCTGACCCCTGGAGCCTCCACCCCTGACTGCCCCCCCACCGCCTCATTCAACCCCCCTTCCTGACTTCCCCTGGGACCCCTGCCCCCACTCAACCCCCCTGTTCCCTGCCCTCTGACTGCCCTGATCCCTACCCACACTCCCGTACCCTGACCATCATCCCCCGAACTCTCCTGCCTTCTATCCAACCCCCTGCACCCCACTCTCTGCCCCCTTATTACACTGCCTGGAGCACCAGTGGTGCTACAGCTGCACCACGGGCTGGAGCCAGCCCTGCCACCGTGCAGCTCAGAGCACCGGGTCAGGCCAGGCTCTGCAGCTGTGCTGCCCCAGGAGCTCACAGTGCTGCTGCCCAGAGCATTGCGTCAGCGGCGTGGCAAGGTGAGTCTGTAGAGGAGGGAGAACAGTGGGGGAGGGGCCAGGGGCTTGCCTCCCGGGTCAGGGGCACCGGGGCCTTGGAGGGACATGGGAGCCAGCAGCAGGTGAGACACCAGTGAGCAGGAGGTGCTCCGGAGCTGAAAAGAGCTAATTCCCTAGACAACCAGTAGGAGGTGCTGCGCCATGAGTCGTCGCATCGCTACAGGAACCCTTGCAAAGAACTGCTTGCAGTCAAACCAAAAAGTTGCCCCCTCCCCAAAATTAATCATGAAAGCAATTTGTTAGCTAATTTTGAAGACTGAGTAAATCCAAATGTCCATACTTCCTTACCTGGGCTGGACATCTTTGATATGAAACCTTGTCAATTGTGCTAAAGAAATTCTTAATATACAATATCTGCTGATTTTCACTTGTCTGTCATGCCAGTGATTTGAACACAGAACTCCAGCAGGTTTTTGAGGCCTCAATCCAATGCTCTTTGAAGTAAATGGACAGATTCCCATTGAGCAATCTTTGTCTTAACCATGACCGCCCCTACTAGAATCCATGATAACTGTCCAATTGTCCAGGTGTTCTCTCACCATTGGCAACTGGGAAGAACTAGCATCTCCCTTCTTCTATAATACAATGCAAGACACATCTCTTTGACCATGTTTATCCCATGGCTACAGATGAAGAGCTAGCAAGATGTTCCCTTCGCCAAACAAATCTATGGAGAAGAGCAGAGAAATGTTCCATTCCTAAACAACTGACACTTTTCTTAACTGTTCTATTGCTGCCAAGATATACTACTGCAATGCGTGTGTAACCCCCTCTCCTTTTCACTAGCCCAGTAGGAGGTTGTTCACGATAGGGGAAGCCTGCCTTGTGAGTTTACACAACTTTTGGAAACTGTGCCTAACGTTCCTTTGTGTGCTCTGCATTGTGTATCAGTGCGTGTTCACCTCAGACCAGACCCACTCAGACAAATCACCAGGGATTGGTCCTGCTTTGAGCAGGGGGTTGGACTAGATGACCTCCTGAGGGCCCTTCAAACCCTGATATTCTATGAACAGGACTTTATTCTGTAAAGAACACAGAATAGGATTACAGTCCAGCAGCCTCCTCTCTGCTTGCCTGCCACATGCTCCAGCTTTGTCAGTGCTGAGACCTCCAACTGGGGGGAGCAGAGGGTACAGTGTACAACACATGCACTAGACAGCCATGAATATTGATAGATCACCTATATAGTGGCTTGCCACATAACTGATATTTATAATCCGGTTGCACTCCATAATAATAATACCGAGCATTTTTCATCATTAGATCTCAAAGCACTTTACAAGGAGGTCAGTATCATTATCCCTATTTTACAGATGTGGAAACTGAGGCATGTAAAGTGAAGCGATTTGCCTAAGGTCATCCAATAGGCTAGACCAGGGACTAGAATCCAGATCTCTCAAGTCCCACTCCAAGGCACAAGCCACTAGCCCACATTGTTTGTCTCTTGACTTGCACCCCCTCTTCATAATAATAAATTAATAATTATTATTAATAATAGAATTAATAATGGAAACAGCCTCCCAAAACTGTCATGAAAATTTACTAGACCAGGAAGGAGAGTTACTTACCTGCCCTTTGCCAGGATGAATGAAAGAAATGAAAAAAAAACCTAATGATGCTTTATTCGCCTATATAAAAAATTACTTGCCCTGGATGAGTGAGTGAGTAGAATTTTACAGGGCTCAATGGAAGTATGTTTTCCCTTTTTCCATATCTTGTGAATGAATCATGAATTGGTGAATTCTTGAAAAGCCTCACTAATTTTCCTACTTGTTCATTTTGAAACATGTGGATGTATGTTAGTTGGTCCTAGTATCTGTTTACTTGAGTCTTTGTAGTGAGAACCATCTTGACTAGGAATATCAAAGTGAAAGAGGAACTGGGGAAGGGTTTGAAAATGGGCCTTCTGGTGTCAGAGTTTTCTGTGATAGGCCCAGTTTTATTCACCATTTTTCTTAATGAGTTGGAAGAGGGAGTTAACAGCCAATGCATTAAATTTGCAGACAATACTAAATCAGGAGGTGTTCAGAACAACAGCAAGAATGGAGACATAGAACGAAAGGATCTAGCAAGGTTAGAAATATGGCCACAAAATAATAAAATGAGACTCAGCTTGGAAAACAAAGTAGCATGTGAAAAAAGCCAACGCATTTGTGAGCATCTGCGTATCAGTGCTTCCTTCAGAGATGCAAACCTGCCAACCTCCCTGTAAAGCACACGAGTCCCACTCTCCAGCTATCTCCCCTTCTCTAACTTCCCATTCTTGTGCATAATAATAATAATAATTAACAACAACAATAATTAATCATAATAAATAACAAAATGCTTAAAAATCATTTAGAAAGTGGGTAAAACTAACCTCCAACAACATATGATCCCTGCTGACATCCTGGTTGCTTCACAATCAAACTTCAGAGAAGGAAGTAACACAGAGTGAGCTTCTTGTAGTACTGCTTGATAACTTCCCCATGGCAATCAGTACAGGACACATTTCACAGCTTAGTATCAGAGGAGTAGCCATGTTAGGCCTTGGTTACACTGGCACTTTATAGCGCTATAAAGCCTCCAGGAGCGGTATAACTCCCTACCCGTCCAGACTGGCGAGGCACGTAGAGTGCTATAAACCCACAGTTACACCCAAACTTCAAAGAGAAACTGCTGAGCTCCAGTTCATCTGCAAATTCAACACCATCAGGTCTGGACTTAACATAGACTGTGAATGGCTCACCAATTACAAAAGCACTTTCTTCTCTCTGGGTGTTCGCACCTCCAGATCAGCTGCTGGAAATGGGCCTCACCTCCCCTGATTGAATTTAACTTGCTTTCTTGCCTGCTATTTATACCTGCCTCTGGAGATTTCTACAACATTCATCTGATGAAGTGGGTCTTAGCCCACGAAAGCTCATGATCCCTAAGATCTGTTAGTCTATAAGGTGCTACAAGACCCTTTGTCGCTTTCAAAGGTGCTACAAGACTCTTTGTCGATTTCACAGCTTGCACTACTTAACCTCTCAGCATCATCTGACCCAGTGGATCCCAGGGTATAAAAGTCCTGCGTACATGACATAGCTGGAATAGACAGCACAGCAGTGCATTGGCTCCAGTCATTCTTCTCCATGGGCAACTTTTCCTTTTCCTGATAGGCCCTTACCTCCAGAGACCTGCAATAGCCTGTACTCCCCACATCTTCAACATCAACATCAGACCAGCAATGAGGTATCTAAGGACCCACTACCAACCAGATGCCGATGACACTAAACCTGTCACCAATCAGAGTGAATGATCTCGATGATCTGGCAGTCCTTCTGGCCTTAAACTCTCTGGCGATGGATTACTGTAGGATAACCTGATAAACTCTCTGGCGATGGATTTCTGTAGGATAACCTGATATACTGTAGGATAACCTGATAAACTCTCTGGCGATAGATTACTGTAGGATAACCTGATATACTGTAGGATAACCTGATAAACTCTCTGGCGATAGATTACTGTAGGATAACCTGATA
>ML677353.1:3497426-3544173 GCA_007922305.1 Dermatemys mawii
AACCTGATAAACTCTCTGGCGATAGATTACTGTAGGATAACCTGATAAACTCTCTGGCGATAGATTACTGTAGGATAACCTGATATACTTTCCCCATCTTTAGTTTCTATGAGAAATTAGGGCACTATCCCTTTTTCAAATGGTACGACTAGGTCTTGAGAGGGAGAGTCATGCACCATGTGGTGGCTTGTGCTTTCTTGATAGCTGTGAAGTTAATTAAGGATAAGGAGGAAAAAATGTACATCTGTGACATGCTAATGAATCTACGCTCCAAGACATGAAGGGATGGGCTATGACATCACTTTTTAGTTAGGAAATGTAATGAAAATTCCTTTCAAAGTTTGAGATGATAATGAGGCCTCTGACCGACACCACGTAATTCTTCTCAGGAATGCTGCCAGCCAAGGAATAATCTCTGGAAAGATAAGAGCCAGTGGATTATTGTGAAATGCTATCTCCTCCCCCACCAAACTGAATCAGAAAGGAATGTTAAAATAAACCAGATAAGGAAGAAGCAGACACCCTCTTTGCCTCAAAGAAATAACTCTCCAAGGCTGAAGGGAACGGTAAGACTCAATATGGCCAATCCATACTGAAAATTATCCAGGAAAAATGCACTATCTGAGGAGGGTCACTATAGACCAGAAAGAACACATAACAACTAAATGAGTCTGTTTAAAACAAACATGGAATCAGAATTTAATTTCGTTCAGTTTGGTACTTAACTTATGATACAAGCTCTATGTTTGTTTCCAAGATGTTGGTTTTATTGAGTTAGATTCATGGTGTGACGTAAGGAAGACAATGGTGTTAAACCAGAGAGGAATTTGGCCCATTCTCTTTCAATGTTATGGCACAGGTCCAAATCCAAATATTAGCGCTTAAGCTCATCTCCATAGTGATATCGCTGAGTAGTTTGATGTAAGTTTTTTAAACTTCATGACTGATTTTTAGAGCTTGGGTGAATAATTCCTGGAGAAGAATATTCAGTGTGAATGTCTGCATTTTAAAATTCTAATAACGATATATTAATAACCATCTTTATTTGACAATCTGTAACTTAAATATATATCTATATCTATATCTATATTTATTTATTTATTTATTTAAAGTTACAGATTGTCAAAAACAAAACCAGAATTCTTTGTTCAATGAAAGAATACAGCTATCTCAGCACTCCTGTGTATTAATCTCAACTAGAGCAGGGAATGTTGACATTCAAAGAGCATGAATGTTAGCAACCACTACCATGGTCTTTTTTTTTTTTTTTTTTAATACAAGGGTTTTACACAGACTTTCACCACCAGAGGGGAAAAAAGCCATATTTTCATTCTCACTGTTTGGAGCGCAGAATGTAGCAAGCTGTAATCAAAATCTTTTAGCCAGAAAAGAGAAATATATGTGACTTGGGTGTGTGTCTGAGATCACTATTTAAAAATTAGATGTTTTGAAGCAGTTCAAGCTAGAAAACAAAATCGTGTGCCCAGGACAAACTTTGCACAAATAAGAAGAGAAATACAACAATAGTTTGTGCAATGAAGGGAATAAAATTGTTTGAAGATTGCAGAATATAGTTGATGATACAGAGCTCAGTCTAGCAAACCGCGTAACCACATGCTTAACTTTAAACTGGTGAGTAGTCCCAATGACTTTAATGAAACTACTCATATGCTTAAAATTAAGCATACGCTTAAGTGTTTCACTGGATTGGGACCTAAAGAGACACCGTCAACTTGAAATCTAGTCAGTTAAAAACAAATGATTTCAGGTGTCCCCTGCCAATATTTGTAGTTTTACCATCGTGTCTGCCTGTTTTTAATATGTTTTCCTTTGCTCTGTGATTTGTGTGAATGATTCATACACACTACAGGGGAAACCAGCGAAGGGCCTGATCGTAAATATATTCCCCGTGACCCCATATTGCAAGATCAAGTCTTACTCACATGAGTAGTTCCACTGACTTCAATGGGGCTATTTGCAAGTAAAGGTACTCTCGTGTGTGTTTGCAGCTTCAGACCCACACAGTCATAGGCGCCAACTTTCACAGGCAACGGTGCTAGCACGCCCCCTGCCCCTGGCCCCGCCCCAACTCCACCCCTTCCCCGTCCACATTCCCCACCTCCATTCCAATCCCTTCCCTAAATCCCCGCCCTGGCCCCGCCTCCTTCCCTGAGCACGCCCTGTTTCCCCTCCTCCCTGGCTTGCCACGCCAAACAGCTGTTTGGTGCAGCAAGCCTGGGAGGAAGGAGAAGCGGAGTAGTGGCTTGCTCAGAGAAGGAGGCAGTGTGGAGGTGAGCTGCGAGGGGGCGCGTGGAGCCCAGCGGGCCGCAGGAAATAACCCTACAGCTGGGTGGGGTGGCAGAGGAACCACTCCCTGCCCCCCGCTCACCTCCGCTCCGCCTCCTCCCCCGAGTGGGCCGCTCCGCTTCTCCTCCCTCCCTCCTAGGGAGCCAATAGCTGTTTGGCCTGGCGAGCCGGGGAGGAGGGGAAACGCGGTGCGCTCAGGGGAGGATGCAAAGCGGATGTGAGCGGGGGTGGGGCGGAGCACTGCCGGTGGGTGCTGTCCACCCACCAATTTTTCCCCATGGGTGCTCCAGCCTTGGAGCACCCACGGAGTCGGAATCTATGCTCATAGTACAGAAATTGTGACACTCCCCAGGCACAAAATGTTGTCGAATAAACAAACAGAAAAATATATGTTTTTTTCCTTTCTAATTAGTTTTGGTGGTTTTAGACATTACTTATAATAAGAGTAGACAAAACATGTTCAGTGAGACATGTGATCTTAAATTGAGGCTGTCCCTTTACATTTGGGGGGTGCCAGGGGCATTGTTTTGTATTTTTTAAGAAAAGAAAACCTGTAAAAGAAACCAACTTTTTAAAGACTCTTCTATCTACCTTGAGACAATCCATGATTTTAAACAAGTGGCCTTATAAAAATATACTCCTGTATTCTACACTGATAGCCAGAACCGTTGCGGCATCTTGATTGTCAGCTGTCAAACTCTGGACCATTACTGTAAAATGTGGTAGTGCTAATTATAAAGATACCATACAGTATGGTCTTGATTCAGCAATGCATTTCTTCACATGCTTAATTTTAAGTGTGCGCCTTACTCCTATGTTATAACGTGTCATGTACATGTATGAATTAAGCATGTGCTGATGTGTATTACTGAATAGGAAGGGTATTATCACTAACATGCTTAAATCTGAGCATGTGTTTCGGCCTATGTCACAAAAAATAAAAGGCTATTGCAACTGTGGGCAACCCATGCAGAGGCACTGCAGAGCAGAGCAGTGCTGAGAGATTCTCTGTAAACAGCTTCAAGGGGCCAGACTTGGAATACTGTATTTTATTCCAGTTACTGCAAGAGCAGAAATAACAGAAATCATTTGGAGGGAAAGCAGAACATAGCAACAAAATGTGTTAACCATATGAGGAAAGATTCATAATAGCTCCTTCCACTGATGACCCTTAAAACTTTTCAGTTGCCTCAGATAATTAGATAACGTTAGCTCAGTATCTATGTAAGCAGTGTCAGGAATGAGATATATTCTGACATCTGGTGGCGAACTATGGGAATTGCAGTGAGCCTTGCAAAATAAGTCTGGGGCTGATCAATTTGCATAGACACACCCACTGCTCCTAGCCTGAGCCCACAGCAGCCCACATGGCCACTTCGGCTGATGAGGGAGCCCCAGTTTCTATGTTATTGGGGCAGGAATGATAAAGTGATGTTACTGTGATTATGTGAATGAAGGACTATGGACATGTACTTGGCCCTTGTTATGATGGAGGGACTCGCCATCATCTAGGTAGCACTCACTGGGCAAGGGCCATGCGTTTTCAGAACACTGTGAGATTGAGAGAAGTGATGGATAAGTACCTATAGCTTTTGGTGAGGGTGCTGTCTGAGGGTCTCTCTGGTCTATTGCACCCTGTCTCTCTCTACTGTGGGATGTCAGAATTGAATTTTGCTTCTATTAGGAGCCTGGTTCCAGGCTGCTGAGCTGATAATTGCTTTGGGTTCACTGGTGCACCTGGACTAAGGCTCCCCTACTGTGAGCTGAGATCACCTAAGAGCTAAAGAAATCACTGAGCACTGTCTTAAGTAGGGGAGACCTGGAAAAAGTGCAGAGTGGCTGATGCAGCAGAGCAGTCTGTGTGTCGGCTAGCAGGACGGCTAGCGGAGTGACTGGTGCAGCAGAGCTGTCGGTTGACTAGCGGAGGCGTGGGTGCTGCGGGCAGAGTGACTGGCGTGGCAGAGCTGTCTGTCTGTCACCTAGCAGAGGCGTGGGTGCTGCGGGCAGAGTGACTGGCGCGGCAGAGCTGTCTGTGTGTCGGCTAGCAGAGCAGCTAGCGGATCAACGGGCAGAGCGGTTCGTAGGACAGCCAGCGGAGCGGAGCAGAGCCGATTGCGGTGAGAGCTGCAGCGGAACCTCACGGAGAGGCGGCGCGGTCGGCCTCGGACCACGTAAAGTGCCCCGTGCCCTACCCTCCATCTCCACCCAGGCTGGAGGTAAGACTCTGCCAATTGACTTTTGAACTCTGCATGGACCAAGGACAGAGACTCTTGGGCTGTTGGACTTTTGGGACTATTGAGTGACTTTTTGGGGTTGTGGAACTCAAGAGCCAAAGGGAAGGCCACGGCCTATTTGCTGGGAGCGGGGCTTCTGGTTCATGGTTTGGTTTATTAACCTTGTTTGTGGTGTTTCCCCAATATAATGCCACATTGTTTCTCCCTGTTATTAAAAGGCTTTGGTACACTCAGACTCTGTGCTTGCGAGAGGGGAAGTATTGTCTCTTACAGACGCCCAGAGGGGTGGTATATGGTTGTCCCAGGTCACTGGGTGGGGGCTCGAGCCGGTTTTTGTATTGTGCTATTGGAATGGAACCCCTGGATACTGAACCCGGCCCTTGTTGCTGCCAACTCTGATGGGCAGAAGGGTTACATCTACAATATTCCAGTTCTTGATATGGCAAACACTGAGATAACCTTATAGAAGGTGCAACTGGAATGCTTTAAGGCCAACTCCTGTGCTGTGTTCAAAGCACCGTACAAACATTCCCTCATTAATCCTCATAACACTCCTAGGAGGCAGGTTAATAGCATTATTACCCCCAGTTTGTAGACAGAGAGGCTGAGGTGAAGGGTTTTATCTGAGGCCCAACAGATAGTCAACAATTTAGGCTGGTGTTAAAATTCAGGGATGAAACTCTGCCCTGCTGACGTCAACAGGCGTTTTGCCATTGACTCACTGGGCTCAGAATCGCAGCTCGGACTCTCTGTTCTGTGCTCAGTCCTCCAGTCAGTCCACACCCCTTCTGTAGTAAAAGAGCGAGCTAGGCAGAGGCTGGCTAAATGATGACTCACGGATTGGGTCTGCTTCACTGAAATCAATGGGAGTTTTGCCATTGACTTCGATGGATGTGTGCTAGTCACTTTATAACCAAATAAGGGAGCACATGTCCTGTCCCAAGGTGTTTACAATTAAAGTTCCAGTCCTGCAGACACTTACTACTAAATGTAATGCTTACCACTGTGAGTAGTCCCATTGGACCACGCTCCAGAGTGCTTTCAGGATTGAACCCCAAACAGGCAACATCTAGAGACAAAGGATTGGAGGTGGAATACAACAAAGAGCAAGAGGTTGAGTGGAGGAGTTTAGTATGTGTCTTGTTAATTGCTTGTAGTGTGTGTGCGTGTGCGTGTGTGTGTTGAAATGAACAATTGTATGAGGTAAGCATTAGGATTTATACGTGTCCTGGTGGAAGTGCATTTTGAGCAGGGGACTTGAAGGAGGATTGGGTGGAGGGATGGCAGGCTAGGGCGGTTTGTTTTACTGTAGAACTGATTAACTTCATAGAGCTGATTTACATTACTACAATTCTTACCCACTTCCTCAGCCTGTTATCAGTTTGTTCTTTAGTGAGTATGAATTCTTCAGGCCCATGTCTTTCTAGTCTCTGTGAAGTGCCGTACAAAGCTGTCTCTTTGATAATAATAGCAGCAACCATAATTAATACCAAGGCCAAAGCTCAGAGGGAGCAGATCCGCCCCCACCCCTGCAGCCCTTGTCCCAAAACTCTTTCCCTTGTGCCCCCATGTCACTGCCCACCCACTTCCCCCAACATCTGGGTTCTTATTGCCACCAGCTGCCTCCAACACCTGTAGCTTCACCACCCAGCCCTGCAAACTACGACCCTGACCCCTGACACTCAACCCACATCACCATGCATTTTAGCCAGCCTGAAGTGCAGCACTCATAACACTCCAGCCAGGAAGGCTGGTATCACGTAGAATATTTCCATCTTCCCAACCCCCAATGAAACTGGCGCTTTAGATGAAAAATTGTGATATGAGGATGAAAGAAGATCCTCCATCGTACCCACCTACCATCATTAGGGCCTGGGTCTGAGGGCCGGATTCCAATATGACAACAATCTGTCCTTTCAAACAGAATCTTTAGCCTTTTGCTCTAGAGAATTTTGAAGTTGAGCACAACCAGGAACAAGCCTCTGTTCAGCTTTCTACAGACATTGCATGTGGCGGGCAACGATTTTGGCTGTCGCCACCATTTCAGTGACCACAGACTGGTTAATCACAGACTGAAAGGCTGGTACCACAGGCCCATAGCTTAGGTTAGCCAATTAGCTACCAGAAATCAGGTAATTTGTACTAAAAGAAGTAACCGAAGAAGAAAATGTTAAAAGTCTGTGATATATTGTGCTAAACTTCACAGAATTTTAAGGTGCTATGGGATCATCTCATCTGGCCTGCTGCACAGGCTGGAGAATTGTATCCAATTGCCTTTGTTGAACCTAATAACTTATGTTTGACTAACGCATCTCTTGCAGAAGGCATCCAGCCCAAAAGTGGGAGAATCCATTACTTCCCTTGGTAATTTGTTCTGATAGTTGCCCTCACTGGGGAAAAAAAAAGTTGCCTTATTTTTCATTTAAATTTGCCTGGATTTAACTTCCAGCCATTGGTTCTTTATGTTTTTCTTCACTAGACTGAAGAGCCCTTTAGTATCTGCTATACTTTCACCCAGCGTAGGTATTTAATCACATCTATTTTAAAACTTTCGGTTCACTGTACAAAATTTGACTTTTGGTTCAGTGAAATACAGTTTTCTATGGTGTGTCACTATCTATTTTCAGGTGTCAAGCAATAATTTGAAAAGCAGCAAGATGCATTATTTGTAAATATTAAAGATCAACAATAGCAGTTAGTTGCAATTAGCCACTGAAAATTAATAAGAATGACAAACTGCCGGGCCAGTGGAGAGATATCAGCAAAGCTGTTTCCTTGACAATGTCTAAGAATGAGGGTTTGGTTTTTCTATTTTTCAGCATAAAACCTTTAACCATAAATCACACCCCATCTGACATTAAGGTGAATGGAGCCCTGGCAGCAGTAAATAATATTTCTCATTTATTTATTTTAAAATGTTGGCTCACTGGTGTAGGTTATGGGATGCACATCTTGTTTTCATAAAGGACCATAGGTGACAGCGGGCCTGCAGTATTATTCCATATATATTGTTATGGCAAGGGCTGTCTTTGTGTTCTGTGTTTGTACAGCGCCCAGCGCAGTGGAGTCCTGACCCACAGCAGCACTGCAGTAAATAAAAAAGCAGCAATATTAAGAATAGTAATAATAGTATTGAGATGAAATGGCAAACGTGCAGGTTTCACTGTTGCCCTAGAACGTAAGACAGACCAGAATGGGTCAGATCAATGGTCCATCTAGGAAGTATCCTGTCTTCTGACCGTGGCCAATGGCAGGGGCACCAAAGGGAATGAAGAGAACAGGGCAATTATGGAGTGATCCATCCCCTGTTGTCCAGTCCCAGCTTCCAGAAGTCAAAGGCTTTGGGACCCCTGGAGCACTGGCTTGCATTGATGGACTTGTCCTCCAGTAACTTATCTAATTCTTTTTTTAACTCAGTTATAGTTTTGGCCTTCATAACATCCCCTGGCGGTGAGTTCCATAGGTCGACTGCACTTTGTGTGAAGAAATTCTTCCTTAGGTTTGTTTTAAACCTACTGCCTATTAATTTCATTGGGTGACCCCTGGTTCTTGGGTTATGAGAAGGCGTAAATAACACTTCCTTATTCATGTTCTCCATACCAGTCATGATTTTATAGATTGCGGTCATATCGCTCTCGTTGGTTGTCTCTTTCCCAAGCTGAACAGTCCCAGTCTTTTTAATCTCTTCTCATATGGAAGCTGTTCCATCCCCGCAATCATTTCTGTTGCCCTTCTCTGTACCTTTCCCAATTCTAATACAACTTTTTTGAGATGATCCACTGAAGAGGATCCGAACCACTCAAATATGCATCAGAGGCCCTACACTGCTACAGACTAAGGCCCAAAGGAGTTAGGCATCTGAATGCCTTTGACGATCTGGCTTAGCTGAGGTTACCTTTTGGCTCAGGTTGTAGTGAGCAGTGTGTTAGAAGCAGGAGGAGTGGTAGATATGGTGGAGGGTCGGGATAGGGTCCAGAGTGACTGAGACAAATTAGAGGATTGGGCCAAAAGAAATCTGATGAGGTTCAACAAGGACAAGTGCAGAGTCCTGCACTTAGAATGGAAGAATCCCAGGCACTGCTACAGACTAGGGACCGAATGGCTAGGCAGCAGTTCTGCAGAAAACAACCTAGGGGTTACAGTGAATAAGAAGCTGGATATGAGTCAACAGTGTGCCCTTGTTGCCAAGAAGGCTAACAGCATTTTGGATTGTATAGGTAGGGTAGTGCTAGCAGATCAAGGGATGTGATCATTCCCCTCTATTTGGCATTGGTAAGGCCTCCTCTGGAGTACTGTGAAGAGTTTTGAGCCCCTCACTAAAAGAAGGACGTGGACAAATTGGGGACAGTCCAGCGGAGGGCAACAAAAATGTTTGGGGGCTGGAGCACGTGGCTTATGAGGAGAGGCGGAGGGAACTAGGATAGTTTAGTCTGCAGAAGAGAAGACTGAGGGGGGATTTGATAGCTGCTTCCAACTATCTGAAAGGGGGTTCCAAAGAGGATGGATCTAGACTGTTCTCAGTGGTGGCAGATGACAGAACAAGGAGTAATGGTTTCAAGTTGCAGTGGGAGAAGTCTAGGCTGGATATTAGGAAATACTATTTCACTGGAAGGGTGGTGAAGCACTGGAATGGGTTCTCTAGGGAGGTGGTGGAATCTCCATCTTTAGAGGTTTTTAAGGTCAGGCTTGACAAAGCCCTGGCTGGGATGATTTAGTTGGGGATTGGTCCTGCTTTGAGCAGGGCGTTGGACTAGATGACTGTCTGAGGTTCCTTCTAACCCTGATATTCTATGATTCTAGGACAGGGGTGAGCAAACTACGGCCTGCGGGCCACATCCGGCCTGCAGGATCGTCCTGACCGGCCCGCCTGAGCTCCCAGTGTGGGAGGCTAATCCCAGCCCCTCCCCCACCTTCCCCACTCTCTCAGAGCTTCAGCACGCAGCCCGGGCAGCACTCTGGGGGGTGGGGCTCCGTGCTCCTCCGGGAGAGCGGTGCAGCATGTCTAGATCCGGCTGGACCGCCAGCAGCATGGTAACGGGGCCGGGGGGTTGGATAAGGGGCAGGGAGTCTCGGCGGACAGTCAGCAGACAGGGGGTTGTTGGATGCGGTGGAGATTCGGGGGGGGGGGGTCCGGGGGCAGGGGGGGGGGGGGGGGGGAAGGGGGGGTCAGGGATTCTGAGGGGCACAGTCACAGGGCAGGAAGTGGGAGAGGGTCGGATAGGGGGCGGGGCCAGGCTGTTTGGGGAGGCCCAACCTTCCCTGACCCGGCCCTCTGTACAAGTTTTCACCCCCAGTGTGGCCAAAATGTTTGCCCACCCCTGTTGTAGGAGAAGCGGAGCTCGATCCCCGGGATGTTCTGAATGGCTTTGGGGTTTGTTGCCCTTTGCCGAAATACATTTCGATAACGACTTAACCCAGAGGTTCTCAAACTGGGGGTCGGGACCCCTCGGAGGGTGGCGAGGTTATAACCTGGGTTGGGGGGGTCCTGAACTGCCAGGCTTCCCCCCCAAATCCTGCTTCCCCTCCAGCCTTTACAATGGTGTTAACTCTAGGCCATAAGTGGTTTTCATGTAGAAGGGGCGGTCGCACTCAGAGGCTCGCTGGGTGGGTCACCCCTACAACCGTCGGAGAGCCCCCAAAGGGCACCCAGAGGCTCGGAGAGCCCCGAGGACGCGCGGGGGAGGGAGCTGTCGGGGGCCGCGGTCCCTTTAAGCAGCAGCCTCGCCGTCCGCGGCGCGGTGCCTTTAAGGGGCCGTCTCCTGGCGCCCGGCCCCGGGAGAAGGCGCTGGCCATTGTTTGGCTCCGGGTGCCTCCCGCTCGCCCCCGGCTCCGAGCAGTGCAGCCGCGCGGGTGCAAAGGAAGAGGCAAGATGGCTGAGATGGGCAAGGGAGTCACGGCCGGGAAGATCGCCAGCAACGTGCAGAAGAAGCTCACCCGAGCCCAGGAGAAGGTAAATCGAGGCAAGGCGCCGGGCGGGGCGAGCCTGGGGGGGGGGGCTGGGCGAGCTGGTTTTCCCGGGGACGTGTCCGTGCAAGGGGGGGGGATGTGTGCGTGGCTGGGGGCGCTGCAGTCTTCTCCCCCCCCCCCAGTTTTGCTCCTCACCCCCACTCCCAAAGGCACTGATCGTTCACGCGGGGCGGGGGGGGAGGGGGGGCTAGTGCTAGCCAGCCCGGACTAGCCGCGTGGTGCCGCAGCTGCTGTGGTTCAGAGGGGGTTTGAGAGATTGGGGGGGGGGGAGGAGACGTTGATTGACAGCTAGTGGAAGAGGGGTAGGGAGGGTGTGTTGTGTTGTATTGTGTGTGTGTGTGTGTGGGGGTGACAAACAGCGGGTCGTGCTTTGCTTTCCCATGCAGATCAGAAATGCGCCCCCCCCCCCCCCGGGCAGCTGTCCGCCTGGCTACAGATCACCCCCCCGCCCCAGCCTCCGGCAGTTCTGCCCTTGCTCCCCTGCCCTGCACGGGGGGGGATTCCCCGGCGTGGACCCGCAGGGGGGTGTCCCCAGGAGGTTCCCCAGTGGATGGCTGCGGGGTGTATTATAGGGAGTGGGGGGAAGCCTGCGGACAGGGAGGGAGTCGAAATGAGCCTGTGACATGGGGTGGGGGAGGGAGAGATTCCCTGGGGAGGGATTAAATCCAGTGAGGTCGCTGAGCTGTCCCCACCCGCCTCTCCCCCATCAATCCAAGCCCTTGGGTTGAACGCAGCTTTTCAAAGGCCTGGCAGTTGCATCACCTGTCCCAGGCTTCCCTATGGGCAGCCCCACGGATACTGGCATGGGATACAGGGCCTGGCTTGTAACAGGGGCCTGGTACTGTGAGCCCCTCCCCCGGGCACTGCAGTACAGGAGCTCTCCCCCGAGAAGCTAGCCATCCCTATCTGTCAGAGAGCAGCTCCCTTGTAGAGTGCCAGACCCCCGTCCTGGACCCCGCTTAGCCCCTGGGTTTATCCCTGGGGGAGATGCCCCGTGGAGGAAATCAAAAATTTAAAATGGGTTTCCGGAGGGCTGCTGCATTTGGGGTCCCTGCAGCTGTCTCGAGCGTTTGCTAGGAGAGAATGTGAAATTTCACAGCAAGGTTTCACAGTGGGGATCGCAGGGGTGTGTGGTGGTGGTGAGAGGCGCGGGGGACAGGATCGGGCCTGTTCCCTTTGGAATTCATTGCTGATTCTAGGTTGAACAGAAAAGCCCTCCTGATCTTTAGAAAGCACTGCCTGGCAACCCGAGCCCATCTTGGTGCTTCGCTCGCTGGAGAGTGCTAAGCATGGCACCCAAGGGTGAGGGGTTAAACGAGTTCAACACCACCTAGCTCCCTGTATCATCATCAGCTCCTCTAAAACCTAGAGCAACACTTTCTCCTCTTTGATTCTCAGATTCCGGAGTCTGTCACTATGCTATGTGTGCCTTCCTCTATTGCTGGGGGAGGGATGAATTAGGGTCTCTCTTTTCCCGATGTCGGGGAAAGGTTGGGGTCTACGCAGTGGATAGCTTCCATGTTCATCTCTCTGGGATCCTGCTCTGGATGCCAGATGCCTTGTCTGTTCAGGGATTATCGGACATTTTATGCAGGGACACTGATCAGCTGTTTTTCATCTCAAGCATGCTCATCTTGGTTTTCAGTGATTGCTGTTACAGAGGGATGACATTGACTCAGTAGGGAGCGGTGTGTCTTTGTGAGAATGCTTGTGCCATGACGGTTTCTATTCTCCAGGAGTTACCTTTAGTGACGATTAGCTCTAGATGGAAGGACTGGTTAGGTTACACAAAGCAAAATGAATGTAAAATGCTACCAGATCAGAATGGTGAATGGAGGTCAGAGTCCCTCCCCCCAAAGCTCGAACTGAATTGCACTTATTTAATGAAGCTGGAATTGGGCCCATAATATTGTCTGACTGCTTTAAAAAGCAAATGAATAGTGACAGCCAAGGGCGCAGTAATGAAAACGCCTGCTCCTATGCACTGAACAAGGGGACTAGGACAGTGACATCTCTTGGGCTGTAAACAACGAAAAAAGAATTGCAGAGCTTGGTTCATCCGCTGCTCGGCCTCTAGGAACTGATCCAATGGAGAGTGCCTCTCATGAGGCGTGGGGGGGATTTCACCCTCTTCTCCTCGGGAATGGCTCCCTTTGGGAGGAGTTATCCCACTAATTTAGGCACTAGCAAAGTGAGAGGTAAGGCAGACCACAAGAATTACAGGATTAGCCATCGTCGTGTAGGGAGACAAATGCAGTGAGCAGAATGCCATCACCCTGGCATTTGCCAGACTTTATCGCCTTTAAATAACCGATGCATATAAATCACTGCTTGATGGGAAGAGTGTAATGCCGCTCTTTGGTCTGAGAGAAGAGTTGTGTATATTTAAAGCCAGACATTAATAGTTGCATTAAGCAAAAGTGTTGGCGATAAATTGGGTGCTTAGCACCCAAACTATTTAAAGCGCGGTATGAAAAGGTTATCCCGAAAGTGCTCTGTAAGATGTAGTGATTTCCTTTAAAAAAACCTTATTCAATAAAGTTGACATGTCTTTGGAGCCTATTGTATTAAAAATGCAAAACATATACATTATTGTGGGCTTGTATGTAACTTTGCTAAGGGGGAGATGTGACCAGTGTGAACCCTGCAGTGTTATGAGGTCTATTTGCCAGGCAAGAATGAACTTTTGGGACAACGTTAAGTTGGTTTCCTGGAGGTGAAGGCAAAATCCCTCCTCTAGTTTTGCAAAGATTCAGCCTTTTTGAAGCTATGCCCTGAGGGGAGAACCATTGTTTGCTGTTCACCTGCCAAGATCGAAGCCCAAGCTGTGTAAAGGAAAGAATTAACTGTCCATAATTGTGTGTGTTCTGAGCTAAAGCTGATATAAAATTGTGACCACAGGAAAGAACCCTAGGAGGGGTTTGAAGGAATGATCAATTACCAGAGCCCTTGTTGGAGCTGAGGGTGATCACTGCTAAGCTTATTAGCAGGCATGTAGGTACTTTTCTTGTTTTTAATCTGTTTTTTCTTTGTAATGCTTTCACCTTAATAATAAATGTGCTTGCTTAGAAAGGGCTGTGTAGGGGCAGTTACACTGTTTATAGCGTCTGGTGAGAAAGCAGCGTACAGCTACTGGCTGTTTATGCCATCTGGCTTGCTGGGGATATCACAGTGTAGGCTGGGAAATGTGCAGCCTGGAAAAACCCCGGTCTGAAGGGAGAGAGACGTGGGTCTTCCTCCAAGAGGGGTGATAGCTGTGGAGCTGGAAGCCTACAAGTAGGTGCTCTGGCTGGACCACAAAGAGTGAATATAGATGCGGGTGTCTTTAATTGTGACAGATGCTCCACGGAATTTTCGCTTGCTTTTAAGCAAAGCCACTGACTCTGTGGGTGTCTCAGCTTGATCAACTCCTGCCCGTGCCTCCCGGCTACTGTGATCAGCTGTTCCATGGTGTGCAGAAGGTGCTGGGAGGGAGGAGGAGGAGTGGGGATGGGGTGCACTGGGGGAGGCAGAGGTGGAGCGGGAGCTTGGGGAAATGGATGGAGTGGGGCTGAGTGAGGTTGAGCACCTCCCTGGCAGAGGAAAAAGCAGGGGCTTATGCTTTTAAGGTTGGTGTATTCTGGTGCTTAAACACACGTACAGTGTCCCTGTTATGTATCCTTCTTAGGTTTTATATTTAGAATGAGAAACCCTCTTCCTATATTGATTTCCAGCTTGAGCGCTGAGAGTTTGAGCTCAGCAATTTCCTGGGTGATGAATTTGAGCCTTGTTTTGAATGAAGAATGATGTCTTATTCAGTTCCAAATTCACAATGGAATACTGGACACATCCTCTTTCCGCTTCTGAGATCTGTTATGTAAAGGATGTAAGATGTTCCTTCAGGTATGGGGTGTGTGTCCGCTTTTCACCAAAGCACTCGGTTGATTTCCGGAAGATACTTACGTGCATCAGACAGAAATATGCAGCAAAGTGGTTGGCTATGCGGTTGGGTAATTGGATACAAAATCTTTATACATTCATGTTCAGCCTAGAGTAGCAGTAAGTAAAAAATTGTTATCATCTAGTGGTTATTCACTGATCTATGTAAAGAATGATTTTGGTGTCTCAGACGGGTGTCCACATGGCGAAAACAACAATCATAAATGGTATTTACTCTCACCCTTTTTGGCAGGCTTAACAGAGAAGCTGGTGATTAAGCAAGCGATTAAGAAATCGCCTCTTGCGGTATGTCTACACGGCAGCTGGGAGAGTGATTCCCAGCTCCAGTAGATCTAGATGTGCTAGCGCTTCCTTGAGCGAATGCACTAAAGTGATATGAATGTAGTAGCTCATGCTGGCCTTGTGAATACATACTCACAGGTGGGATTTTATTTGGGCGACTAGCTTAAACTGCTGCTATCTTTAGTGTGCTAACTTGAGCAGAGCTAATATCTATCTAATCTCTCTCTCTGTATATCAACCTGAACTAGGAATCTCACCTCCCACCAGCTGCTGGGTAGACAACCTTAATCATTTAGTTGGTTATTCTTAGTCAGGATGAGGCATGTTGGTGGGACAGGTTCATTGCCGTTGTCTGTCCTGTAGATAACAGGTGGATCTTTGGCTTCTAAGACTTTAAATATTAGGTTCTAAACTCACTGTAAATGGGTGTGGGGGGACTTTAGATATTCACGTAGGAGGTCATCATGGGTCTAGTGTTGACGATTGTTTGCACTTTTTATGGCATGTGACAAGCGCTCCACCATCTATGCTTTTCTTTCTTTTTTTTAACCTATAATAATCTAATTTCTCATCTAGATTGTAAACATCTCTGTTCCCTATTCCACATGGTCACTTTTCCCAGGGCTTTACTGATCCCAGTTTTACACCCTGAATTAAGTCATCCTAGTTCTGTTCCAGGGACTGGCTGTTTCTAGGTCTTTCAGTCTCTACATGAGCACAAATTTTCACTCAACATTTAAATAAAAATGAATTTGACTGATTGGAATGAATCTTGGTGTCCTAGAAATTCCTCTGTAAAATTCCAGGTGGAGGGTCGATTAATTCTGCAAACGGACAGCTGACTTCTTGTTGCTCAGCTGACCAAAAGTGGGCATGTCACAGAGACAAACCTGTTCCATCATTACTAACGTCTCCTATTGGCTGGCTGGAGAGCAAGAGTGGAATGATATTAGCTGTGTCAAGAGCAGCTCAGGATTTAAGGTGTCTGGAGGCAAGCCAACAAGGTGAGGCGAGAAATGTGCGGTAGATGCAAGGAATAAAATATGATCAGGTTTTGGGCCAAGGATTTCTGCAAGAATAATGTGAGATTATTCCTTTTGCTCCAGGCATGGATTATGTGTGTGTTAGGGTGTGTTTGTCATGTTTTTATTTTGTTGTTCTGTTGGTATTTAGATAAGATTGGTGATCTCTCTCTCTCTCTCTCTCTCTTGCCTCTGCATAGTAAATATTAGATTAAAAGGCCTCTGCATCTAGTTCAACCTTCCAGACCTTCATGAGGGTACATTCTTCTACTGTTATGACATCCAGTGGGATCTGATCATTCTATTTAATGTGAATGCTAACCAAAAAATCCATCTTCACCTCTCTCTTTATTCCTAATCTAAGCAACCGAAGAGCAGGAGGGATCAAGCCGTGTTTCAATTATGCTTATATTATGGTAGGTCTCCCCAGTGTGGTTTTAGATCCTAGGTCTGGGAGTCAGGACTCCTAGGTTCTAACTTTTCCAACTCTGCCACCGACTTGCTGTGTTACCCTGGGCATCTTATTTCAACCCTTTCCCCATGTGTACTCTGGGGATGATGACACATAGCTATCTTTGTGAAGGGCTTTGACCTCTGAAGAGTGTGTTCTATCAGAGCAAAGTGTTGTTGGTTTATTTCTGGTGAGCATAAACCTTAATATACCAGTAAGACAAGCATGGCTTCAAAGAATTTACAGTCCTAGGCAAAGGGTTAACGGTGAGAAATAACAAGGGACCCTGGCGTGGAAGGTGGCTGGGAAGGAAGAGGGCAAAAGAAAACTGTTCCTGCTCTGCCTCTCAATTCCTTTCTCGAATAAATTCTGTCACAAGAATGGTGTTGGTACCACACACTTCAGAAGGGAGCTGTCTCTTCACTGAGCTGACTCTGTTTCTTTCCTTAGCCCTCCATCAGTGCCAGGTTTACAATGGTGCCAGTGGCTCCTTGGAGCCGGGCCCATGCTCAGACCAGGCCCCGGCCTGCTCTGCTTGCACTGCAGCCCAAGACCCCAGCAGCCTGCTGGTTTCCCGCCCCCACTACTTGCTCCTCAGGCCGAGGGCTCCTCTCTGCTCCCTGGCCGGACCCCAGTGCACCTCTGGCTCCACGCAGCCTCTTCTTCCCAACACCTGTGGGGTCCCATCTGTCTCCCCGGAGGTGAGCTGCCTGGGACTAGTGCAGAAGCCTGGCCAGTCTGTCAGGTGTGTGTGTGTGGGTGACAGTGTGGGGGGCGCTTGCATGTTGATCTGACCATGATCAGACCCGGTCTCAGTCTGCTCCCTAGGTGAAGAAGCCCAGACGTGGGCTCCAACTGCTAAGAACCCCCTGAGTGAAATTCGGGCCCTATTGAATTCAGTGGGAGTTTTGCTGCTGACTTTAGTTGGCCCAAGGACTTCACCCCATGGTCCCCAGAGTCATAATCTGGTCTTCGGCCACTGTCTGGAGACAGCCAGGGTCTAGGTCACTGAGGATGTCTTTGGAGGTCTTTAAAACTTGTACTGAAAAGGCAGAAAAGGGGCTAGTGCCATGTGTTGCCTTGGCCCTTCTGTTCCGGGGAGAAAAAGTCTGGAAAAAAATACACCTGCCTATTCTGTTCAAGATGGCGGAATTCATTTTTGCTGCACCTCATGTTCCTCGTGGCCTTTCAAAGCCTTGAACTAGTACCACTGTTTGACCTCATTCCTGGGCAAAATGTCAAACGCTTTGTGCCATGTCAGGCGGGAGGAGTGGAGAAGTGGTGACCCAGCGGGGGATAGAAGTACTGTACACGTGGCGATCCTGTCAGAAACTGTCTTTTTCTGGAGGACTCTCTCCAGCAGCTTGTATAAGGTTTGCTTTGTGGGAGGTGGTCTCTCCTCTGTCACCCTGGTAAAGGGCAGTTTCCGCCCACCTTTCCTAGAGCTATTCCTGGAAGTGACAACATGACTCTGCAGCTGTCCTTAATTATGGTTTTGAAACTGACCACGTTGTAGTTACGGTAATTCAAAATGCAAAGCTCTGGAACACTTTCTGATTGAGCTCTCTCCTTCTGCACCTGTGATTTAATTTGATTATTGCAGCAAGCTCTCTCTGGGTGGTCAGGGCTTTGCATTGTTGACTGAGGTAGTTGTAAGAGGAATATTGATAAGGCTTCAAGGGAGATTTGCAGTAGCCCCCTGGAAGTTGCACTCCAGCTGGGAGGTTAATTGATTAGCTTCCCTCCCTTCAGCCGCCTTGGCTGCTAATCATTGCCCTGGAGTAAAACCACATCATTTAATTATTGTTACAACATCATAAACTTGCCTGGCACTTTACCAATAAAGAAGACAAGTCACTGCCCTGAAGCATTTTCAGTCCGAGGTGCTCAGTGTCTTGCCAGATTGCATCCTAAGGGCATGGCCACACTACAAGATGAAGTCAACCTACCTTAAGCAGGCATGCAGCTGCTTCAGTAATAACATCGCTTTTGCGTGTCTACACTTTTCTCCTTGTGTTGGGGTCTGGGTCCTCCAGGAGCGTCTGCATCGATTGAACTGTCAGTGTGGGGCATAGGGGGATGGCTTTTGAAAGTCTGCAGCCGTTGATGTAAGCAACGGCGTGTCTACACTGATGCTGTGCTGACCTAGCTTCATTGACTCTATGCCTCCCGTGGGGGTGGAGTTATTTAAGTGGGTATCATGGGCGAATGAGTGCGAAATTGTGGTGTGAACACTGAGAGTTAGGTCAACGTAAGTAGCCTTGCGTCAACCTAACTCTGTAGTGTAGACGCTGTCCTTGCCTTCTCACCACCAGCCTCCTCTTCCCCTGAAAGGTTACAACAACAGTCTGTGGTGGTTCTGTCAAACGGTGTCACCAACTTTGCTGATTTTTTTTTTTTTTATCACAAGAGACAGGGTTTTTGGAAGATTTTGGAGCTTGTCTGGTGATGACATGAGCAGCTCCAGCCCCCTTGTGAAGTTCAGCCTTGCAGGAAGCCGACAGAGTCTCTTCCCCATGGCCTGGCTCCACTCTCTCCTTTCCCCCATGTGAGAAATACAGACAGGATGATGCATGCATCCGCTCCTTTCCCCCTACCCTCTGCAGCTCCTGGCTTGCGAAGAGGCTGGGGGAAAAGGGGAAGAAGAGCTCCAGGAGCTGACACCCTTCAGATTGGGAAAGGAGGAGACAGGATCCTGCTGCAGCTTCCCAGGTCTGTGGGGTACGTAAAGAACCTTAGGAGAAGCAGAGGTGAGACTGGGGGATGGGGTGCTGCTGCGTTCAGGGAAGGGGAGAGGCTGCAGGAAGGAAGAATAACTAAAATAAGAATTATTTTAAGCCACTTGGACAATTATGAAGGTTTTAAAAAAACAAGAAATTTTATTTTAATTACTGAATGATGTGTATGTTTATGTAGTGATCAAAATTATCCAGAGAAGAAACATTTTAAATGACTTTTGAGATACTTTGAATGTGACTGAATGGATTATTTAAAAATATTTTGGGATTATAAATATAATTATAAAAAGCTCTGACAGCTGGCTGATGGTTGCAAAGATATTCTTGCATGTGAAGGTCTTCGCAGCTCATATAAATCATTATTGGAAAAATAACTGGAAATTTTGCTACTTTGAGTGTGCCTTGTGTTTCCAGGATGTTCGTTGTTCCCTTTTCAGCTTCATTTTATAGGCCTTGTATGGTATATTTCTAGATAAGTATAAATTAGATTTTTCCATCATATTTTATCTTTATCACACTGTGGGGCTCTCCACTTTGAGGTGCAAGAACTTACCAGAAGCATGCCCTCTTTTCCCCACCAGCCTAGTTGCCATCCTTCCACTCCATCTTTTCATTTTTGAAGGGATACTTTTGAGGGGACGTCCATCCTAAAAATGATACCATTTACAGAAGCCTTACAATGCTATTGAAATTAGTCTCTTGCTGCTTAGGAGACAGTCAGTCAGATAAAACAAAGTCTTAGCCATTTTGTGTCCTCTTCCTTCCAGTTCTCTGAGCTTGCAAGCGTCTATTTTTGTCCCACCAAAATGCCGCCGCAGAAAGCGGAAGCTTTGTGTTTGGCGGCATTTCGGCAGACATACCCTGGGGGCCGCGAGTAGAGGCAGGAAAGTGAAAAGGGGCTGTGGTGGAAAAGCTTTGAAGACCGCTGCCTTACCCGATGTGCTAAACTACACAGGCTAAACAAGCCGTTCCACCTTGCATTTTGCAGTGATGCTGGGAGCACCTTTCCCAGACCTGAAAAAGAGCTCTGTTTCTGCATTCAAGGTTTACTTTTCCACCTGAAATGATCCAACACAGGTTTCCAGGGGAGTTAAAAAGTCAAATGACAGATGAAAAGCATGTTTGATTTTTAAACCCCATGGCTAGTGGGGCCAATCTTGTGAATTTTCAGGATCTGGCTTATCCTTTTTGATCTTCTGAGTTTGGCAATACTGCTTGAAGCTTCTACAGTGTGTAAAAAAAAAAAATAAATAAATAAAAAAAAAAATAAAAAAATTTCTTTGAAGGGAAGACCAGGGCTTCGTTGACAGATATCTGATTCTTTTCATGTTATGAGACACATCTTAGTTCCATCACACAATGCAACTGTCACAGCTCCACATGGCCTGCCAGACTGTGCAGAGCCTCTGTGATCAAATATTGCCAGTGCAACTGACTGGGGCAAGTTACCAGGATCCTGAAGGCTGTGCTTGATTTGCATTAACAGAACAGATTGCAGCCACCCTCTTCTTCAGTGAAATGCAGCGGATGATCCTAGTGTTCAGTCCTCACTATTTATATCTGTGATTCTGGGATATGTATTCTGAGTATTGTCTTTTAAAGATAAAGTTTTATTACTCTGAGCTGCATTTGGCCAGCGGGCTCTGCATTATCCACCCTCGTACAATGTGCCTTTTCTGTTTATGCAACACAAGAACAAGAATTAAATTATCTGCTGTGGTGGCTTCAGAAGCCGCCCACACAAAGAGCTCGGTCTCCTAATGTCAGCAGCACAGAGGAAATGGATGGCGACTTGGAATGGGCAGTCTGCCTTATAACCTTCTGCTCCATAGCTAGTTTATTTGCCTTGGTGGAGTTCATTAACAAACAATCTAAGTTTCAGAGTGGTAGCCGTGTTTAGTCTGTATCAGCAAAAACAAGCAGTCCTTGCGGTATCTTAGACTAACATTTATTTGGGCATAAGCTTTTATGGGCTAAAACTCACTTAATCAGATGCATGGAGTGAAAAAATGGGAGTTGCCTTACCAAGTGTGGGGTCAGTGCTAACTTCCACCTTAATTGAATTGGCCTCATTAGCACTGACCCTCCTCCCCGACTTGGTAAAGAAACTCACATCTTTTCATGTGCTGTAAAATTATATATATAATATCACACACACATGCAAGTGATGAAGTGGGTTTTAGCCCATGAAACCTTATGTCTAACTCAATTTGTTAGTTTCTAAGATGCCACAAGGACTCCTCATTGTTTAAACAGTCTGAGGGTTCCACAAGAGAAAGTGAAGTGAAAGTATCCTAATCTGGTGTCAGCAACTGCTGAGATAAGAGAAACTGAAATGTAGTTATTTATTTATTTAAAAAAATCTTTCTGGAAAGGAAAAAAGTCACCTATTATTTAACATGCAACTGCAATTTCAAATGCGCTAAACTTGCATCACATTTAAATAAACAGCTGAGACGCAAGCAGTCTCCTTTGCAGAAAAGCCTAGTTTTTAGAGACAACAGATGATGTGACATGGGATTTTTGCAGTGGCTACATTTTGGTGATGTATGGATCTCAAATGGTTCAGGTCAGCGCTCAGAATTTCAGATACATTTGCAAATTATTTGAACTTCTTGGAATTTTACAGACTGGCAGTTACTGTGAGAGGGATTCAGCCCTGATAGAAACGAAAACTATAGTAGTGCAAAGCAAATAGAAAATAACTGTGCAGGATTGGTGAGGATTAAACCACATTTTTTTGGAATCAGAGGGGTGGCCGTGTTAGTCTGGAATTGAAGAAGTAACAAAGAGTCCTGTGGCACCTTAAAGACTAACTAAAGTATTAGAGCATAAGCTTTCGTGGGCTAATACCCACTTTGTCGGATGGATGGATGCAGTGGAAGTATCCAGGGGCAGGTATAAATTTTATTTATAAATTTTATTTATACCTGCCCCTGGATACTTTCACTGCATGCATCCGACAAAGTGGGTATTAGTTCACGAGAGCTTATGCTCTAATACTTTAGTTAGTCTTTAAGGTGCCACAGGACTCTTTGTTACTTCCACATTTTTTTGGTTTAAGATGCACATGTTGGGGCTGACTTGCATGCACAGTTAGTGTGCTCACACATGCAAACGAGGTAACTTTGGAGGTTCGTCTACTTAATTTGCCTGTCCAGTTAATAAATGAATATGCACAGTCCTGGTAAATATGCGTGCAAATTAAATGGCTAAACTGCAAAAATCTGGCTATAGATTTTTCATTGATAAAAGATATGATGGGATCACACAAAGCCCAAGTTTTAAAAAAACAAGTATTAGTGTTCCTTCAGCCTGTTTGTGTAAACTTTCTCATAAATTAATAAGCTGATAAAAAGCTTTACCCTGTCTGCTGAGGAGGCCTTGGAAACTAGCACAGCAGCAACAGACATGGCCCAAGCCTGGCCAGAGAAAGCAGGCATACAGGAAAACTGTAGATGCAATAGCTGGTGGATTGGAAAACAAGACTCTGATAATGCCTTCTCCCTCTCTTTCTCTCTGTGTAATGTAAACAGAAATTCTGCAGAACTCTACTCTGTGGATGCATCGAACACGTAGAGGAGAACTTCTCTTCCAGAGCTGCGCCCTGCGGTTTAAAATCTTTCATTAATTGTCCCTCGTGGCAGCGTAGTGCTGTTGGTTTGTTTGTGAGAACCACTCCTAAGTTCAGCCATTGCTGGCTTTTTTGCCTCTCGATTTAGAAGGAGGGAGAAGTCTCGAGGGCAGTTGTTCCTTAAAATAGGCTGCCGGACAAGGTGAAGAGAGAACTAAATATTTAACTATTTCAGGGTAAAACATTATTTAGGAGTGACAAATCCGTGACTAAATACGTTATTTTATCAGTCTAGTAACTAGAGCTGAGCACAGATCGCATGAGCAACTATTCTGTGAAAAATGTTTACATTCCAGTGTGAAAATGGATTAGATAGGACCACAATGCCCCCGGTCACTGTCTGTGACCACTGGTCCAGTACTGAAATGCTTAAGTGTTGGCTGAAACATTTTGAGAGGCATCATCCACTGTAAAATTTGCAATTCATCCTGTGTGAAATACGTTATCCAGGTATGCTTGGCCAAATGCATTATCCAATCAAGGACCAGACAGGAGCACAATTTGTTCAATGAACCTAGCTATGAAATTCAAATTTGTCACACAACAAACTTGTTCATACTGTAGTAATGCCAACAGGCCCACCTGAGATTGGGGTCCCATTGAGACAGGCACTGGACATACAGGGGAAGATGATCCCTGCCCCAAGGACTTTACAGTCTAGAGCAGGGGTCTCAAACTCAAATGACCACGAGGGCCACATGAGGACTAGTTCATTGCCTGAGGGCCACATCACTGACACGCCCCCCTTGCTGCTCCGGCCCTGCCCCCACCCCACCCCTTCCATGAGGTCCCACCCCTGCCCCGCCTCCTCCCCTGAGTGTGCAGCTCCCCGCTCCTCCTCCCTCCCTCCTGGAAAGTGCTAAGCACCTGGAGGTAGGCAGGGAGGGGGTGTAGGGAGCTTGGTGGCTGCAGGAAATTAAGTGGGGGGAGAGAATGGGCATGGGGAGCTTGGCTGGCCACAGAAAATAACCCCGCGGGTCACATGTTTGAGACCCCTGCCTTAGGTGAACTACTTTCATACGCCACCTCAGTATTACACATACAACAATACAAAAGTATAGTAAAAAATGTTTTTCACGGTGCATCGAGTCATAGTGCCAACACACGTTATACTCCTTGGGAACAGCAATTGTTTGCTGACAAATAAAGCATTGAATTTTATCTTTTACCTTTGTGAAAAAATATATATTCTCCTATTTGTCTCGGAAAACTCTTTTCCATGAATGTTCTTTTTTTTTTTTTTTTGATGAAGTCATTTCCAAGCAATTTTAATAAAATATATTCACTTAATAATGCACCTCACTCAAAGGACCAAACAGGAACTTAGATTTACCTCTATTAAAGCACCCTCCTGGACTGGGCTGCACTCACACTCCATTCTTGCTCCGCCTCTTCCAACCCCTTCCCTGTCCTCTTCAAACCCCTTCCACAAAGTTCCCACCCCAACTCCGCCCACACTCCTCCCCTAGTTCAGTCCTTTCATCAAAGTTCTCTCCCCAACTCCGCCCCCTCTGCCTATCAAATATGTTGTCCTCTCAATTTCATAGGGTTGCAAACAATAAGATTCTGCAGAAATTACCCTTAAAACCTATACAATCCACCCTAAACCTCTATAGCTAAGATCCTTTTATTGTTTTTTTCTTTAAAAAAACCCCATCCTTTAGATTTTTACAGCAGGAGGCAAATGCTCTATTTTCTGTGACAGAGTCCTGTGGCACCTTAAAGACTAACTAAAGTATTAGAGTATAAGCTATATTAGAGCATATATCTCTATTTTCTGTTAAACTGAATAGGATTTTTCATAAGGGGGTTAACAGGAATTGAATGTGTGTCCGGTGGTGTGAGGAGAGCTCAGTGTGTTTTCTCCGTATCACAGTTGCAGATAGTTTGGACCATCTCTCTGTCCATCTCACCAATTGAGATCCTTGCTATGTAGCTCTCCATAGCAGATCTACAGATGGTGTTCCCAAATCCTGTAATTTTACTGCAAGTGTTTGGTATAAATATATATATATTTTTAAGTCCTGATTTCTTGAGTCCTGGAACTGTGAAGATCTCAATTTTCATCCTAAAAAAAAAAAAAGAGAGTTAAATTAATAACCCTCATAGTTGTGGAGACAAGCTTGAAAACATGATCTCTAATGGTTCTCAACCAGGGGACGTTTACTTCTGGGGGTATGCAGAAGCCTTCCAGGGGATACATCAACTCATCTAGATATTTGCTTAGTTTTATAACAGGCTGCATAAAAAGCGCTAGTGAAGTCAGTATAAACTCAGATTTCATACAGACAGTGACCTGTTTATAGTTCTCTCTATACTATACACTGAACTGTAAGTACAATATTTATATTCCAATTGATTTATTTTATAATTATATGGTAAATTTTTTTTCAGTACTAGTGGCTGGGACTCTTGTATTTTTTATGTCTGACTTTGTAAGCAAGTTGTTCTTAAGTGAGGTGAAACTTGGGGGTACACAAGACAGATCAGACTCCTGAAAGGGGTACAGTAATCTGGAAAGGTTGAAAGTGACTGTTCTTCTAGAGGATGAAAACACAGAAGGTAAATTACTCTTTCTCCCCTGCAACCCAATGTATTATATTTTTTAAAAAAGCCAGGCTCATGAGGAGGTTTTGGATGCCTGGCAGTGACTTAACGGTTTTTGAACTCTTGGTTTGTAGCACTGTGCATGTAGGAGCACCCCTTTGTAAGGAGCTTGGAAGCACCTACATTCTCCTTCCTTTCTAGTTAGCACAGAGTACGGCTTTGGCAAAGGTAATTCCTGACAGGAGACAGCAAATGGGAGAATGAGTTACAGCGGTGGTTGGAGGGAATGGTTAGGGTTCACACTGGGGATATTCATGTTCTCAGAGAGGTGAACTAAGAAAAAAGAATATCCAGGAAAACCAAGGAATTTCTTCAGAAGGAGGTGGGGAAAGTACAGGGGTTCTGGTTGCAGGGACTCTTTAAAGAACAGAGGCAGAATGTGAGGCAAGTTCTCGTCCCTGTACTGATCTTCCTACTATGAACTGACCTTCACAGTGGAAGGATGCATTGGACAAATCATCCTCCGCAGCTCTTTTTTTGTTGGTTTTAAATTCAATTAGACTACCAAACCGTGCTTCCATAACAATAGGCCATGCCAGGCATTGGTCACTTTCAGCCATCCAAAGAACACATCAGCTACCCACTAATTCATTCCATGGTGTGGCTTATGGCCCTTAGTTATTTATATTAGTGCCAACAGCATGCTCCATGCTGTATAGTAATAATTAATACATTTAATAAAATAGTGTGTCTGTTCCAAAGCACTTACACTCCGAAGGGCAGACCCACAGAATACAGGACCTGCTGGACCAATGGCTCTCAATCTTTCAGGACGACAACACCCCTTTCATGAGTCTGATTGGTCTTGCATGCCCCCAAGTTACACCTCACTTAAAAACTACATGCTTACAAAATCACACATAAAAAGACAAGTGTCACTGCACAATATTACTGAAAAATTGCTGACTTTCTCATTTTTACCATATCATCATTATAAAATCAACTGGAATATAAATATTGTACTTACATTTCAGTTTATAGTGCATATAGAGCTGTAGAAACAACTTCTTGTCTGTGTGATATTTTAGTTTGTACTGACTTTGCTAGTGCTTTTTCTGTAGCCTGTTGTAAAACTAGGCAAACATCTTGGTAAGTTGATGTACCCAAAGGAAGACCTCCTGCATGTGTCTTCGGTTGAGAACTACTGGACTGGACTATCCAAAGGAAGGGATTCATTAAGGTTTTTTGACTGATCATTTATATAGTTTATTGTAAACTGGACATTGCAGAACGTGGGCATTTTTAGGGGGGATTTGGATGATAGGCTTGTTGCAGTTCTCCAAAAAGGGCTGTATTTTTGGAATTCAGTGTACCCAACTATATCATTTGAAAGTGCATCTTATGACTGTTTAGATGAGGTATGATATGGAGTTGTCAAGCGGTGAAGTAAGCCTGCAGGCAACCTGAAACAATGGTACTGAAAATGAGTGTCATTTTTTGCACAGTTCCAGAAACACTGCAACATGGCTCTGACTACGGTTCTTTAAATTAATTTCAACACTTTAATGTGGTGATTAAGGGTCAGAGCTATCAAATGAGGATGCATTAAAAGATCTGTATTGGTTTTGTATGGGCAAGGGTTTTCCGACCATAAATGAAGCTGTTTAGCATGTTGCAAAAAATGGCTAATCAACATTTTTGCAATATATCAGTGTGGAATGGGTTCACGTTGCACATTCTTGTCAAAGTATCTCACAGGTGATTATAGTAGTTTTTCTATATTTTCAGTTGAAATTTGTTGACCTGACCAGTCTCTCACTGAAGGTTGTGGACCAGTAGCTTGCATGCCCATAGCTTGTACTGCATAGTGGATAGACGTAATAATCAACATGAATTCCTCATGTAATGCTTCTCCATTTGTAAGCTTTTGTATATACAATGTAGCATTTAGTCTTCCTGATAGTTTTAACATGTAACTTTGCATGCAGTAGTAGCCTTTGAAATATTCTGGAAACTAGCTTTTTAATTCAGTGATGTTTATGCACAGGTCAGTATTAGTGTCAAAGATGACAATACACCACTTCATATTATGAATTTGCAAAAACTATGAGAGGAAGAAGTGGCCTAATAAGAAGTAGTGAAAACAAAATCCATGAAGAGCACATTACAGCTCTTACCAACCATGTCAACAATATGACAAACCCATTTGATCCTGAATCCCATTCAGAGGTGCTTTTCACCATATCTGTGGACGTCATCAGATTAACAAGTTTCACTTCTGAAAATAGCAGATGTGGGTGAGGAAGGAATGAAGAGGTTTGTGAGAGGTGCATTTGATTCTGATGGGACATGTAGCTTCTTCAGCCCAGTCAAGAAATCTGGTATCAAAACATTTGCTGACATGGCCAAGATGACCAAATGTAGATCTGCTAAGGGAAGGACAGTCCAGAAATTGCTTTCTGCAGTTACCTGTCCTTAGCAAGAAGCAGAGATGATGTTTCAATGGCAACTATTCTTAGTACTAGTAGGACCTATGCTTATGACCCTCTTCCATGCTGATGGAACAATAAGAAGAAAAGACAAATCTGAATTCGGGCTTTGATGCTCTCTAAAGGGGAAGTTGTGATAGTCTACACCAGGGGTCTCAAACTCGGTTTATCTTGGGGCTAGTGCCATTCCTCAAACCTTCCCAGCAGGCCAATAATGTCACTGAAGATGGTGTTCAGAAAAGAAAATGTTTATAGTTTTTATTTTGAATTTCTTAGAAATGATAGAACTGTCCTACACCTTTATACAATTCTTTGCCCACCAGAGAGATTTTTAGTGTTTACCAGGCACCTGACAATGCTTCAATTCTGTCAGTTTGTTGATGTTTGGCCTCCGTGACTGAAACCTTCAGGATTGCACCAAAGTCTGCATCCGAGAGGAAGGGCAAGTGAGTGGAGAGATGAAGGGGTGACAAGATTGTATGTTCATTTGCCCATCTAACCAAAGTCCCGAACAGAAGGGAGTTTCCAAATCTCTGATCTTCCAGTACCCTCCTATGAATGGGTGACTATAATCAGCCACCCAAGCAGATTGTTCCTCCCCAGATGCATGTACCTGATTCTGATGCTCTTTAATACCTGACTCTTTGCACGTGTGGACAGCTTGGCGAAAGGAATGTAGCGTTTGGCAGCCTGTCTCGGTTTCTCAGCTTGTGTCTGAACTCCTGAAGTGCACATCAGGGTGGTGTGTTGCCCTTGCTACACACCACAGCACTTCTCCTACCCTTGAAAACACCATGGGCCACAGTCACAGCGGGTGTGCGTTGGCACCACTTCATTGACTTGAGTGGAGTTACACCCATTCACAGCAAGAGGATCTGGCCCTCCTCTCAAGTGCTCCATTGGTAGCTCCATTGACCCCAGAGGCTTACGATACCAGGAGAGGAGGAATTTCCTAGAGAAGGGAAGAATAAGTTCTGCATAAAGTGACCTACAGAAATAGAAATCTGAAGGAGAGTAAATGTGAGAAGCCATGAGTTGATCTGAGGGACCCGCTAGATCTGCAATCAGTGCTCATGCACTCACTGCCCTGTGTCCATGTAATGGGCTGGGCTTTGCACCCAAGCTCAAATCTGCACCGCTGCATTACCAAGGCATTTCCGGCGATCCCGCCCGCCGCGATGCTGCACTCTCCAGGGTAGAGCTGCTCTACAGCGTAGCCGAGGTTCTGCCGTTTTTCCTTCTCCACCCCTTGCTCCTTTGATTGTCCTCCGCTGTGGGGCTCAGACCTACCTGCAGCATTACAGGGACTCTCCTTTGGGGTGGAGGCTGACAGCTTGCGACCCCCTCCACCCCACATAATATCTTCATGATTCACTGAAAGGTCCTGACCTCCTATTTGAGAACCCCTGGTTTAGGGTGTTCAGCACATTTGAAAATCAGGCCAATTATGTAAGTGCCAAAACTTCAGGCTGTCAAATTTCGGAAAGTTTTCATTCAGTTCTTCAAGTTCCTGGTCTCTTATGGATTCTTAAGTTAATATCTATCTATCTTTGAGTTTTTAAGGCAAGAAATGCTGTCAAAACAAAAATCCAATTTAAAAGCGATTTCCTTTGGTGTATAAACCCATTAGACAATTAAAACTGAAGTAATAGTACAAGTAATAGTACAAATCTCATTTAAACTTTTAACTTTCCCATTTGTTTACTTTTTTCATTTGCCTTGCCATCAGCTTGGCTGGTTAAACTAAAATGGTCTCTTCGAATCTCATGCACTGATACAATGTTGTTGTGTTTTGAGATGGGTGCAAGGACATTGCCTTAAATTTAAATGAGGCCCTCTTTTCATGTAAACTGTTAAATCTTTCAAGCATAAGAAAGCAACTTAAAATAGGTTTTGGCATCCAAAGCAAGAATTTAATTTGTTTCCCTAATATAATTACTCAAAACGAGTCAAGAACATCTATTTGCACAGCAAAATCTGTTAAACACACCGTGTGTTCAGCCTATATTTAGGAAAAGTTGATTGACAGGCTTCTGCTTTTCTATGGAGAGGAGCAGAGGCAAAATATTACACTAGAAATTCAAAGGACAGCGCGTTTTTATTTGCTTTACTTTAGTACATGGTGACATCTTACACATGAAGTAGTGCATAAGCTTTGCTCAGGGTTGGCTATATCAGTAAGGACAGGCAAAATGCAAAGGGGCCCAAGAAAGCAGAAATATGTACAAAGCGGTAGCATAGGCAGATTAAACTTGGGATAATGCATCAGGAGGGAAGCAGTTCTCTGTGGGAACTTGGGTCATCTGTACTGGAAGCGACCTTCGTGTTAGCGGACAGCAAAATGGATGTGATATTCAATGTAACTTGTTTTGAAATGGAGCTACATATACAGACTCCCTGCCATGGAGAAGGGAAGCAATTTTCCCACTCTGCATAGCAGTGGTAAGATCACACCTGGAATATTGTGTTCTGTGTTGGACATGGCGATTCTGGAAAGAAATGGAGAGAGTTCAGAAAAGCAGCAACCCAAGTACTGCAGAACCTGAAGGGAGGAAACTATGGGGAGAAGAGAACCAAGCAAGCTGGATCTTCAGAATGACCACCCTGAACAGCACACAAATCCCGCATTCCCATGTGTAATGTGGAGGCCTGTGTCCATTCGTCAGAGCAGATGTCAGAATTGCGTATGTGATTATGGTATCTAGTCAGTGATCCTCTTAAATATACATTGTTGGTTGCTTTTAGCTCCATACTTTACATTTTATTTTGAAGGTATGGTGCTTCAATTTGTTGGGCCAAATCCTCAGTTGGTGTAAATCAGCATAGCTCCCTTTACCGCCATCTGAGCTCTGCAGTTGGGAGAGGCATTGCCCAGAGATGTAAGCAGAAGATTGAGAGCCAGGATCTTCTAAATTCTAATCACAACGTTGTCACTAGCTTTTCTCTGTAGCTTTGGGCATGTCCTAGAACCTCTCCGCTTAACTACGGAACAGAAAGCTAATACTTCTCAAGAACGTGGTAAGAATTCATTCCTGCTTGTAGAGCACTGTGGAAATTTTGGAGTTTGTATAGATGAGTATCAACAGCTGTTGCTCAGCAGTGCAGTGGTGGGTGTGAATTACAAACTGTAAAAGAGCCGTAAACTGTTGCCTGCTAGAAATGAACTGTACTGTATATACTCCTAAATGTACAAGACAGCAGTGTGTCAGTTGTTGTGGGTTGGGAAGGAATTATTCCTGAGGTCAGATTGGTAGTGACTTTGAGTTGTTTTTTCTTTATTTTTGCTTTCCTCTGCAGCATGGGGCATGGATCACTGGGCATCTCTCTCCTAATTAATGCCCTACCATTGCCAGGGTCTCAGGCATTGGTGGTACCTTGGTCTCCTCTGTTCTCTGTCTGTGGCAAACAACAGTTAGTCTTCTGAGGACTGACATGCTTTGGTTTAACTAAAGCTACTAAGCTCAACAAAAGAGTATCTAGTTGAAATTTAATGGTGTATGTTACACAGGAGGTCATACTAGATCTTCTAACAATCCCTTCTGGTCTTAGGTTCTGTGAAACTAAACAATTGGTATGGCTGGCTGTTTGGAAAAGCACCCATATTCCAAAGGTTGATTTAAAAAAATACTAAGGCACAGTATAGCTATATTAATTCTCTTTGCTAGAGCAAGCATGGATTTTAAAACTAGCACCTGCTTCTAATCAGTGGACTGCAGACTCCAGACCACTGGTAGTGTCACTGATTTCTGTGTCTGCTGTTACTGGTCTTGGGTTTCCTAGTTGTATTGCGTTAGATATTTGTTGCTGATGCAGAAACCAGTTCCAGAAATGGTCAACATAGGACTGGTGCATTATTCTTCTGCTCTACTTCACGCTGATGAGGCCTCAACTGGAATATTTTGTCCAGTTTTGGGTGCCGCATTTCAGAAAAGATGTGGACAAACTAGAGAAAGTCCGGAGAAGAGCCACAAAAATGATGAAAGGTCTAGAAAACATGACCTATGAAGGAAGATTGAAAAAATTGGGTTTGTTTAGTCTGGAGAAGAGAAGACTGAGTACATAAAAGTATATAAAAGGTTGTTACAAGGAGGAGAGAGAAAAATTGTTCTTAACCTCTGAGGTTAGGACAAGAAGCATTGGGCTTAAATTGCAGCAAGGGCTGTTTAGGTTGGATGTTAACCACTCTGACAGTTAGGAAGTTTTTCCTAAACACTGGAATAAATTGCAGAGGTTGTGGAATCTCCATCATTGGAGATTTTAAAGAGCGGGTTGTACAAACACCTGCCAGGCATGATCTAAATCAGTGGTTCCCAAGCTGGGGTTTGTGAAATGTTACAGGAGGTTCTCGGGCGGGGGATGGGGAGGGGGAAGATTCCTTAATGGTGGGCAGAGTTGTCCCTAGGGACCCCAGGCAGCATGTGGCCAGCAGCCCAGAGCCCCTGAACTTCTAAGAGCTAAGCAGATCAAGCAAGCATGTCCATCACACTGAGGAGATTTAAACTTCAAGATTCATAAGAAATGGAAAGGGAGGTGGATATTTTTTGCTGTTTTTAAAATTAAATAGGCAACTAGTATTATTTGCAAAATTATTAAGAATGAGTTTAAGCTTTATTGTAACGTGCGTTGTTTGCCTGAACTGAATGCTTGTGTTGGAGGAACTCTTTGAACTGGCTTCTTAAAATACCTTCGTGTTGTTTCACATCTGATACTCCTTGATGAAACATAGGAGGCTTGTCTTCAAACAGGCTTATTCCAAGTGATACAAGCTTTGCGATTTTCATAATGTAATAAAAATACTTGTAATGATAAATGTGTACTAAGCATGTCGTAAAAACAAAATTTTATATTTCCAAGATCAGCTTTTATCATTTATACTTTACTAAAGAAGAAAATCCCTGGAAATATTCATTTTTAGGAATGGGCTCGCAAGACTTGACATTTTAGTGAAAGGGGTTCACAGATTGTTAATGTTTGGGAACCACTGATCTAGATAATACTTCGTCCTGCCTTGAGTGAAGGGGACTGGACTAGATGACCTCTTGAGGTCCCTTCCAGTCCTATGATTCTATGACTATATCTAGCATGGCTTCATCTTTAAAGGCGTCTTGTGGGGTTTCTACCATATTCAGCTGAGCAGCCACATCCTTCATGTACCTTCAGTTTTAGGCCGTGGCTTAGTGCCTTTGTATCGAAGTGCTTTTTGTCAGTTTCATTTCACCTTTTAAAACTCTAGAGACTGAGAAAATATGTGCTATGCTTGCACCGAGTTCATCCAAATCACGACAGAACTGTAGGCAACATCCTCTATGGTGCAACCTTCTACTGCAATCAGCTGTTACAATCTCAGATGCCAAAGGGATGATGCTTATTTTTATCTTTGCGCTTCTCCGACTGCCAGCCCACTGGCTGAGTGCATGATGGAGCTCTTGCTGCAAACATGAGAGAAATGCTCTTCTTTTTCAGGTTGTTACCCACAGGTTTTATGGTTGATCTGATTACCTTGGCCACTAGTAAACAGCTCTCTGAGTTATGTTGTATTCACACAAGCTAAACTTAGCGAATGGCTTTTCCTTTTTGTTGGTCAAGGTGATTTGGTGTTTCCAACTCTTGTGATGGTATCCTGCGTCCTATAATATTTGATGGGCTTTGTTCTTACAGCCCCAGCTTCTGGGGTCATGTGATTGCATGAGAATCTCAGCTTTCACTTGGGGGGAAAAAAACGGCAAGTTTCCCAGGCCTCGTGGCTGCAGAGAAAAGCTTAAAAATGTGATTCCTGAAGGCTCAAAACCCAAAAAAGCAAATAAAAGGACCCAAAATTTATTGTCTTTATTTTTTAAAAAAACTCATATTTTAATCTCATGGTTTTTTGGGGGGCTGGACTCTTTAAAAAACAAAAACAAAAAAACCCACAGATTTGGTGAGTGAAAAATCTGAAAACTCCATTATGAAACCACTCGCAAGTGTACTGCTTCACAGTCCCATTTCACAATCGGCTTCTGGCTCTGTTACCGGTCCCATATCTTCTCTTTTTTGCTCTGTTGGCTCTCTTGTCTTTTGCATATGCAGCTCTCTCTGTTGTGTAGGCCTCATCTACGCAATATATATATACTACTGTGTGGCCCTGCGGATGTCACACGGGCCGCAGCTGTGTGCTGATTGGGCCGCAAGCTGCCCACAGGCGGTGAGTTGAGAACCACTGGTTTAGATGTTTTCTCATCCAAGATCTAGAACTATTGGTATAATTTGATACCTGCGGTGCAGTATTTATGGTGTGACCTTGACAGCAGCTACTAGGGGAAGAGGAAGAGAAGAATGGAAAATTGGGGAAACAATATTTGTTCAAGATCCAAAGGAGACATGGTACAAGGGCATTGAAACCTAAATTGAGGGGAGTGTGTGGTACTCACTAAGGAGTGGAGGAAAAATTGACCAAGGCAGAATGTAAGGATTGTTGTGTGGGAGTCCCCAGGGGGCGGGGGTGTGGATAGGGTTCAAAGCAGCCAGGGGACCTGAGCAGGGGGAGTTGGATAGGAGGAGTTCCGAGGTGCAGTTGGGGTGGGGGGGATAGGGGCTGGGGCAGTAGGGGACAGGGAGCAGGGGGAGTTGGATAGGGAATGGGATCCTGGGAGGTGGTTAGAAATGGTGTGTGGATAGGGTCGGGGGACAGTTGGTGGTTGGATGAGGGAGAGGTTCGGAGGGTGGTTAGTGGTGGAGGTCCTGGAAGGGCTTGGTTAGGGGACAAGGAGCAGGAGGAGTTGGACGGGTCAGGTTCTGAGGGGGGCAATCAGGGGTGGGAAGTGGGAGGGGGCAGATGGGGGCGGGGGCCAGGCTGTTTGGGGAGGCACAGCCTTCGCTATCCAGCCCTCCATACAGTGTTGCAACGCTGATGTGGCCCTCGGGCCAAAAGTTTTCCCAGTCCTGATATAGAAGAAAAGGGAAAAGGTGAAGTTAGTTTGGGAATCTCCATGAGGCAGGATCAGAGGAGGAAGCTAGACATTTCTAGGGAATCTGCAGAAGTACCTTGGGGTTGATGCTTATCTAAGATTGCTACTGGGGTTAGCAGCTGAAGAAGAGCATAAAGGAAAGGCAGCAGGGGAGGTGAGATGAATGCACTGAAGACATCTGTGGATGTGTCAAAGGCTTTCCTGAGCATTCATGTGTATGGACCAAATTCTGCCCTTGAAATGGCTAACACAGGCCTGCACAACTTGGAAAGCGGCGAGGGCCATATTGCTCTAAAGCAAACAGTGGCAGGCTGAAAAGGTAGGTTTGGAGGAGTGGGGGGGCGGTGATACTTTATTAAGCGTTGGTGTGTGGAAGCCTGTAGAGGAGGGAAGAAACGGCATGCAGCACATGGAGTACATAACTGTCTCCACACCCCCACCCCTTGACAGGCCCTCCCAGAACTCCCAACCCCCTCCCCCCGACCTTTTCTCCTGACTGACCCTTCCAGAGACCCCTCACCCCTAACCACCTCCCAGGACCCCACTCCCTACCCAACTCCCCTGCTCCCTGTCCCCCGACTGCCCCGACCCCTATCCACTCCCCCACCCCCTGACAGACCCCTGGGACTCACATGCCCCATCCAATCCCTCTGCTCCCTGACTGCCCCCTCCAGAGACCCCCCTAGTAAAGGTGTCTTCCCCAACACCCTCCATAAAATAATGGCCATGATCTATGGCAGGCCTCCTCCAGAGACCCCCCCGCCCCTAACCACCACCCCGGGACCCCACCCCAACTCACCCTGCTCCTTGTCCCCTGACTGCCCTCACCCCTTATCCAACCCCCCCAGCCCTGCTTACCTTAAGGCTCCTAGCAGTGTTTGGCTCAGCGCAGAGCCAAATGTGCTGCCTGCGAGAGCACGTCGCAGCCCCCTCGCCCAGAGCACTGCCGTGCGGTGGTGTAACTAGAGGGGAAAGGGGAGCATGTTTGGCTCAGCACAGAGCCAAACACACTGCCCCACAGGAGCGCGCTGCAGGCCCCGCCCTCCAGATTTCCAAAAGTGGTCAGGGGCAGCCTGTGGGCCGTACATTGTGCAGGCCTGTGCTAACACATCCCCAGCTGACATCAGCATAGGGTGACCAGAGAGCAAGTGTGAAAAATCTGGACAAGGGATGGGGAGTAATAGGCACCTATATAAGAGAAAGACCTGAATATCAGGACTGTCCCTATAAAATCAGGACATCTGGTCACTCTACGTCAGTGGGACCTGTGCATATATATCTAGTGGGCGGGCTACATCTTCAAGCCCTGCATAAACACTAATTAACCAATCAGTTCTCACAACCCCTGAATGAGGGAAGAAGTAATATCCCAGTTTTACTGATGGGGGATGTGGGGGAAACAGAGACCTAGGATAAGGGCTAGATTTAGGGCTTGTCTACGCTGGTAAAATTTCTGGCATAGCTCTGCTGGTAAATCTCCCTGTGTAGACACTCTTATCCTAGAAAAACGGTGTTTTCCTGGTTTGTCGCTTTGAAAACTGGCAATCTTCCCCATCTAGACAAACCCTTATATATTTGGGATCTTGTTAGTCCTTTGTCTTCTAAGTTAAAGAGCCCTCTATTATCCAATTTCTGTGCCCCATGTTGCACAATGTAGGCACTCTGAGTATGATCAAGTCACCCCTTAACCATCTGTTTGACAAAATTAGATTGATTCAAACTAGAAAGGAGGTACAGATTTTTAGCACTGAGAGTAACTGGGGCAACTTCAAGGGCTGGGATAGATTCTCTATCCCTGGGATCTTCTTAATCAAGATTGGATATGTCTTCTTCTGAGACACCCTACTGTCCTTTGAAGTCAATGGGAGATATAGGTGCCCAGCAAATTAGGCCTTAGGTAGTTTTCTCAATGACAGTTAATGATAGAGTTGAGATTCGATCTCGAGGATTGCTGGTTCACATTCTTGCACACATACCTCTAGGTTACACTGATTATATTGCCTGGCTGAAGTCAGAATTTGGCCCTCTGTGTTAACCTACAGATTTGTGTCCCTCTTCCTTGTGCGCTAAAGTTCACCACCGTGAATAGGAGCCGCATGAGAAATGGGATTGTAATCAGATCTGGAAAATGGCGAGACTGAGAATAAAGTGCTTCTTATGAGCCATCCGTCACCTCCTGCCAACTTCAGCTAATTTGCAATGCTGAGACAAGATAACAGCTGAGGGCTATGTAGGGAGATACTCTGCAGAACATTCTCTCAGACTGTACTGGGGCCCTGGCCCTGGGCCAGCAATGCTACAGACACGCTATGATATTAAAAGGCCTGGGAGATATTTTCGCCAAGGAGAGGTTGAGGACAAGGAATCGGGGGGTCAAGAAGAACCCAGAATGGCTTGGTAAATTTGCAGCTAATAGGGTGCTTGGGAACTAGGAGTCCCAGGAGTTTTCTTTCTATGTTTGTGGCCAGGAGGCAAAGCATTTGTTTTCTAGATTAAGGAACCCCCACAGGTTTGCTCTCCTCATCTTGCCTTAACAATTGCCATTCCTGTCTCTGTGTCCTCCCTGAGGCACGGCTTTCCAGGCTCCTGTGTGCGCAGGATGTCTCTGAACACTATCTGATGTATAAAGAAGACTGTCCATATTCTCAAACCACTCCTAGCTTCTCTGTCCATTCCAAATGATCCCTTTAAAAACTATTATGCAGAGAGTGAGTGTATTGTTCAATAACAAAGTATTGTGATTATAGAATTGCTCATGAGTGCTGGGTTACGGACAGTGCTTCCTACCCTCCTGCTCTACGTTTCCTCTAGGAAAAAAAAGCATTTAGCCAACTTCTTGGGGGTGTAAGGAAGTAGGAGTATGTGGGATTTGAATGATGCATAGGGTTTGTGCTGGTCTTCTGCACAGGGGCAAATTTCTCCTATAAAAAATGAAGACCCAGGGTCTCAAAGATGTATGTAAAAATACCTTGGGGGATCTGAGTCTATATGGCTGCAAGCAGATTGAAAAAGGGAAAAGAAGACTAAAATTTGGTGGTCACAGTGAGCTTCTAAACATTTTTTTTATAGTTGTTTATATTTGTCCTCTTTATTATAAAAGTGAAAAGATCTAAAAATATATCGCAGATGTGACAGAGTCCTGTGGCACCTTAAAGACTAACTAAAGCATAAGCTTTAAGTAGAAGCATAAGCTTTCATTGGCTTAAAGACTAACTGAAGTATAGAAGCATAAGCTTTCATGGGCTAATACCCACTTCGTCAGATGCTGCATCCAATGAAGTGAGTGTTAGCCCACGAAAGCTTGTGCTTCTATACTTTAGTTAGTCTTTAAGGTGCCAGAGGACTCTCTGTCACTTCTGCAATTCCAGACTAACAGCTACCTCTCTGATTCTAAACATATATCATCCCTGTTGGTAAAGGTATTGTTCCTAATAGTCGTATGGGGACCCTAATCACCTGTTACCAAGTCACCTTGTGATCCTGGCTTGAGTAAACTTTGCCAGTGACCAGTGGTGATTTCACAGGCCTGGAGATTTGAGGAAGTCTTTTATGGTGACTTGTTCTGATCACTAGGAGGAGGAAATATACATGTAATGCCTTGAGCTGCCTTAACCAACTGGCTCTTCTTCACTAAACTCCCTTTGCTTATTATTTTTTGAGGGTTTTTTTTGCTTGCTGCCTTTTTAATGTAAGAGTTCCAAGGGCTCATTCAATGATTTCCTCCGTTCCTTAGGACGTTGAATTGTCAATAGGGGGCAGAGAGGCTGATTCTGACGTCGGGTATACAGAGCATACAGGGGAGTGGACTAGATGATCTCTTGAGGTCCCGTCCAGTCCCGTGATTCTATGAAGTCGGTGAAATTCTAGCAGTGTAAAAAAGCCCTGATGAGACGAGCGTCAGTTCCACTGTCTCTTACTGGTCTATAAAACACCATGAACATTTATGGTGTATTTAGTGCTTATTAAGGCCCCTAAGCATTTCACCAGGCTTCCTCCATGGTTTGTAACAGCTTCCTAGTTCTGTTAACCTTTGTGCATATTCCAGCCCTGAATCCTTCTTGGGCAGACTCTTAAGGGTCGGGCAGACTGCCTGGGTCATGCACACTTGGCCACGGTGCTGGGACCACCAGCCTGACTTTCACTGTGATTTTCCGCACTCCGCTTGCTATGCCCTGCACAGCTGTGATCCACTCCTTCATGCAGCTGACTCAAAGCTGAAAGGTCAACAGCTTTCTCCAGCCTGCGTCACTGCCCACTAATTAGAAACCGGCTGGTAAAAATGCGGCCAGCACTTCCCATTTCTCCAATCTATAGCAGGGTTTGCCTCTGCATCTGGAACCTTATCTTTCAGGCGGAGACTGATAACACGGCTTAGTAATAATCCTGAGCATTAATGTAGCCCTTCAAACCACTATGCATCCATTAACTAAGAATTTCCACAATGCCCTGTGGGAGCTGAAGGGGGGTGATAAATGTCATTTGTCCCATTTTACAGAAGAAGTTGAGCCAGAAAGGTGTTTTCACTCACCCCGAGCCACAAGTCGATAGCAAAGGCAGGATTTTAGTTCAGGCTCGCTTGGCTCTGAACCTGTCCTCCCCTGGAGAGGAATGTTTATCCTCATGGGGAATGCATGCCAGAGGTGAGAGTGAAGTCCTTGGTTCTGACCGAGTTTCTGGTGTGGCTTTTGGCAAACCACCCAATCCCTGTGTCTCAGTTTGCCATTTGTAAAATGGGAACAATCCTCTTATTTCATCTATTAAGGTGGGAAATCTTTGGGTAGGGACTATCTCTTACTATTAATATGTGCAGCGCCTCGCACAATGGGGCACTAATTTTGGTTGGGCATCTGGGTGCTCTGGGAATACAAATCATACAGGCACGCTGCTGCTAATAGAAATTAGCCCAGCCTAACCTGTACCTGGTCAGCTCCACAGAGGCAGACTGAACCCCCTACCCCAATTCACTCAGATAGTGTTTCATTGGCAGTCTTATTTCCCCTCTCTGGAGTGCAGGAGTAGGAGGCATCTGGCAGTGCCAGAGAAATTTGCTGCACCTGTTCTATTGTTGTATCCTGGACTCTGCTATTTCAGACTCGTCACTTTCTCTTTATCTGGAGGAAAGTCCCCTGATGTGATTCAGAGGAAGGCCTCCTTGTGCTAAATGCCAGCTGGGGGAGAGGGAGGAGGAGGTGTAAACAGCAACAGCCGCTGCTTTTGCCAAGATTTAGGAGATAGCTCCATCCTTAGTCTCGCCTGCCCTTGCAAAGATCTCACTCGCTCTGCTTAGCAACTCCCCCACCCCCCAAGCCTTTACAGTGAACATCAGCTGCTTGTATGCAGGGTGGTCGCTTTGAATTTTCCTCCTTCTGGGCACTGCCTGTCTTATACCCCCTCAGCTGTAATCTCCTGCTGTCTCCTTGTGTGGTGGAGAACCAAGCTCTGAATTCCCTGATCATGCAGATACTAAGGAAGAGGGCTGCCTTATAGCAATAACTAAGGGGAATCCCTAGCAGCCTCCATTCTCTGCGACACTCCCAGCCCCTGCTTGTCTTGGGAGAAAGGAGCCTGGTGCTGATTACATCTTCCTGCCAGCGAATGCCAGCCGCATCATCTCCTAGCGCCTCCCTTCCCCCGTTTCCCCTGGAGTCTATATCCATCTTTCACTCCTGCCTTTCCCATCTCTTTTCGGCTGCTTTTCCCCTTTTGAGCATCGCTTCTCCACGCCCCTCTTGCTTTACATTAATGTAGTTCAGTCCTTGTTCCAGGCCCTGTTGCTGTCTTTGTTGATTCCTTCCTCCCCCCCGCAAGGCTGTGCCCGTGGCGAGAATGTAACTGGAGCATAATACCAAAGGAGCTGCCGCTTTCAATGCCAGGTTGGCATTTAATAACAGGGATCTGATTACTACAAAGGAAATAACACACCAATGCCACCCCGATCCTCTCTCATCTTAAAGTTTAATTAGAGATCAGAGTGATGTACAGAGGCCTCTGAACACAGGAGTGGTTATGTGATGTTGAGACATTTGCAGCTGGGTTGGATGCTCTAAGATCCCTGCTGCCTCTGCTCTTAATATGGACTTTATTGACCTTTGAGCTCGATCTTGGTTCTCTTTCTCTTTTCCACCCACTCCCTGCCCATTCTTGTTAGTTGCTCGAGGCAATTCCATTTGGCTGCTGTTCTCCTGTTTGTGGCATTGATCCAGGCCTTTGCAGTCCAGTGTTTGCAGCAGTTGGGTTAACTGTTTTGGGGCAGCAGGTATCTTTGGATTGCTACCTTCAAGTCAGTTCAGTGACTGTCCTGTTTGATGTCCGTGGAGAATAGAGAGCAGGAGAAGCTTGAGCATTTCTAGTGGCACCAATAATGCTGGGACTCCTGATGTTGTGGACGCCTGTCCATTAGGGTCTAGACTGAAGTGATCTGAGTGTCTGTCAGTGGAATGCATTTTGATCATCCTGGGCCAGGCTTTCAAAAGAGCTCCACTCTCATGTAGCCACTAGAATCCGTGGCCAGCTTTTCAAAGAGCCCTTTATAAACCTGGCCATGAATGTCCTCCGGGAGCTGCTGGGTGCTCAGCAATTTTGAACATTCGGTCTCAGTTGTGGGAGCGGAGCATTAGAAAATCTGGCCAGATAATCCTGGGCTGCATTGGAGCCAGAGACCAAGCAGTGGATGCCTCAGTGACCCAGTGAGTCACTCTGAATCTCTCCCTTGCTTAGGGTGACTAGATGTCCTGATTTTATAGGGACAGTCCTGATTTTTGGGGCTTTTTCTTATATAGGCTCCTATTATCCCCCTACTGCTTGTTCCGATTTTTTACACTTGCTGTCTGGTCACCCTTCCCTTGCTTCTTCACTTGCAGGAAGATGCAGGCAGAGGACAATAACCTAGTTTCAGCCTTGATAGTCTGTTTGCAAATGTGTGGCCCATTGTCTTCCCTTGTCTCAGAGCAAAATTACCCTTGATGTCAATGAGTGTCCGCCATGGCTAGAAGTTATCAAAGGTGCACTGTCCCCAATTAATATTTATTCTGGTACAGAATGTTTGTCTTTATCTTGGCTTCTTATTGCAGTCTCTGCATTTTAATTAAACCAGTGTCCTCTTAAGGAGAATTCAGTATATAAACTATTGAGCCAGCATATGAGGTGGACAGTGTGGAAATTCTCCAAGCAAGCCCATTGGCTGCATCCTTAAACAGTTGTGTGGCTTTGATGTTTGCCTGTAATTTAGGTGCTAATTGGTTACAAAAACTGTGCCATGTCCATCAGCTGATGCAAACTGAGAATCTTAAATTCATCCTTATTGGAGGAGACATAAAACCCAGTATCCTCACCACTTCTTTTCACAAGTGCACAGGAATTTGGCCAAACATTGGGTGACCACCTTCTACCTACCTTAATATTTCCTCCTGCAGTTTCAGCTGGTCAGGGCATTCACTTTTTGTCCTAGACTGCCTACTGTTGGTGATACTTGCTACCTAGGACTCTTGTTCCACTAAATTACTATTATTATTGTAGTGCATAGGAGCTCTAGTGAAGTTGTCCCCATTGCGTTAGGTGCTGTACAACAGAATAAAAAGAGGATTCCCTCTCCGAAGTATTGGATCAGGGAGAGAATAAACTAGATGGAGTGTTTGGAGTTTGCAATGTCTGTAAAGCATCTTGTGTCTGTGGACACCAGTTGTCCCAGGTGTTGCTACAAGCATTAATTGTACCAGTAGGTTGTGACACTGGGGAGCAGGTTTCCAGCCATGTCTGACTGTACTGGCATAGTCTGCAGCACTTCAAGGTGAGCCGCTGCAAATGCTGCTGTTGCACCTATTTTGTTGGTCATCCTATTTCTGTCCTATGATGCAGAGCCTCATCCTTAAAAATTACCCAGAAGCTCCAGCTTCCAGCAAGAGTGCTAGGATGGGTGCTTCAGGATATGCACAGGCATAAGGCATGCTGACCTGCCAGAAAGGTTCTGCTGTGTGGTTAGCCGAGTACAGGCAATAGGGCAAGCAATATGATGTCTCGCTTCAACCAACCAATCTGCCTGCAATGGTTTCCTCACCGTATAGACGCAGCCAAGGTGCAGGCGTACTGTATTGCTTAGTAAGTCTGTTTAGGAGGGCGCTCTGGAATCCTAAGCTAAAAACATGGTAAAGCAAGTCATAGTCCCAATGAGTGCTTTGGGGTGTGTGTGTGTGTGTGTGTGTGTGTGTTTGAGGGATGCTGCTTTGCAAAGAAACATGGGGGGATGCTACTGGTGTGTGATCCTGTTTATCCAAACACAGACCGTAATAAGAGCCTGTGTCTGAGTGAGAGAAGAGAGGCTAGTCTGTAGCATTACCAGTGGGATTTAATGCTGTAATTTCAATTTGTGTTGCACGCTGCTCAGCTCTTGGGAATCCAAGAAACTTCACACTGCTCCGAGCATCGCCACAGAACCATCTGAGTTGCAAGACAAAGGGGGCTAGAGGACAATATTTTGTTTTGCATATTTTTTTCCTACAAAATCCCCCAAACTTGCCATAGATCCAGAAATGAGACCTATTGGCATTGACGTGGCACCAAAAGACGTGCTTCGGGATATAGTGAGGGATTGAAATGGAAGAACAGACATTTCCCAGCTGAAGTAGTAGTATAAAAGTTAATTTCTGTTATTCCTTCTTCCTTCCAAAACATTACAGTGAATTTTGGTGCTAATGAAACGTGCATGTCTGGCAGACACTGAAGTCTTCTAGTTATTCTTGGAGCCAGTGCCGTATGAGTAGGGATAGCACACGCTTTCTCCAAACTGCTCTGCCAGTGCATTTTGTCCTGTACCTAGAAGGTCCACTCTAGCAGTTGATGAAGACTAAAATCATACTTCCATCTTTGATATCCCTCTGTCTAATTTTTTTTGTGCATGATATGGACGCTGCTCTACCTGGAACTGGTCTGATGCCACCGGATCATTTCACTGAAGAGCTGTGCAGTGGCTTTTGGAGATCTATGTGAACCAATCATCCAGAGGTGACAGGCTCCATATCTCCTTGCCAGGATCTTGAGCCCTCTAGAATGTGATCTGTTTTCCAGAGTCTGGGTCTTCCTTTCACAGGAAGGAACTGTGGTTAGTGTGATGAGAGCTGCAAGCGTGTCAGAGCTGCACGTCTATTGCACTCTCCCCTGTTCCTGTTTCCCTGAATCTGGTCCCTTTCAGCCTGGCTCAGTGGTGTTGAAAGACCCTCCCCAGGACAAAGGCTCCTTTGTAGACAGCTGCAGCTGGTCACGTCCATGTTCTTCTCTCTCTGTTGCTTCTCAACACTCGCCGAGCCCCGCGGTACCACCCGGTGACGGCAGTGCCTCTCGGGATAAGCGCTGCTCGGTTTGGTCCGCCAATGGGCTTTTTGGACCCTGGCATGTCACAGAAATGACGCGGTCGAGGAGGGTGTCACAGAAGGAACAAACAAACATGCGGCAGTTCCATCTGTGGATAATATGGATAATAAGCTACTCCCTGAGTCCCTGCAAGGAACAATAGGCCTTACCCCTTTTCCCCCACATTCACTATAAAGACTGTCCTTTTATAAAGCCAGATCCCCAAGTCCTGCCTTAGTTTCTACCCATCATTACTCAGTCAAAGCTCCCATTAGACTCCCTCATCTTTCATTCATTTCAAACGCTGCGCCCGGCTGTCACTGAAGTGCAGCCATTGCTGGGGTGGAACGTGGCAACACCACACGGCTGCGACTTGGGAGCCGGGCCACGACCACGGGATTGCAAATTTGGTCTGTCTTGTTTTGGTCGTCCTCAGAGTGGCTGCATTCCTACGTCTGGTCAGATGGGGGTGCTGAGGAGGGGAAAGCGGGAGGTTGAATGCAATGGCCAGAAATGGCGATTCTTGCAAACGAGAGATTAAATGATCATAACTGATCTCTGGTAAAAGACACCCATGGGCCAAATATACCTTCACAACGTGGTCCAGCGTGGACGTGAAATAGGCAGCTGCAGTTGTGCTGACTAACTCTTTAGCAGCATATTTTCCTCCATTGCTCCCGGTTCCTGGGCCCTGCCTCCCCTTTCTGCCCACTAGCTCTCTAGAATAGAGAGCTATTAACTGAAGGGCATCTTCTGCAGCGCACAGCTGAGGGTCGTATCTGTCACTCTTCCCTGAGTTATTAGTGCGGACGTGGGCAGCAGCGGAACATTTGCCAGGCACCGTCGTGACTCATTTTTATCCAGGCATTGCCAGGCCAGCAGTATTTATAGGAGCTGCAGGGGAGGCTGATGCGACGCGCCTGGAAAAGGCAGCTGCGTGCGTTAGGAGCCGCGTCGCCAGGACGATCGGCACAGGGCAAGCCTGTTGTCTTTGCCTGATTGCAATCGTTTAATGCAGTCCAAATCCATAGTACTGAATGAGCGAGTCGATGGCTGCTCCGGGGAAGCTGCTGCATGGCACAGTTGTGACAAACACTGGATGTGCCAACTGGGCACCATTGTGCTGCCAGCCCTGGAGATATTTTTGTATTTGGGGCCAAAAGGGAGATACCTCCTGAGAATCTGGGTCTTGGTGTGTGCGGAGGTAAAGGGGGGCAGATTATTCCACATCTACCTCCTGCTAGGAATTTTACACCTTCCTCTGAAACGTCCAGCGCGGGCCACTGTTGGAGAAGGGATACTGGATGAAAGGGACTAGGGGTCTGATCCGGTTTAATTCCTTTACTCTTTGTAGCTGTATAGTCTGAAAATGAGGAATAGTTTCCTAAGGGAGTGGGGTGGGCCCCTTGAAAACTAGGATGGAGAATGTATTTCAGGGGACCTTGGCTTCTTAGGGCAGGACTAGCTGGAGAATCTGGTGGGCTCATCTACCATGGCTGTGGTTTAATCCCGGTCTGTTGGGGCCTGCCTGGCTCGTTACTCAGGCTGTTATGTTTTGAGTTTTAAACAAATCGTTGCGCCTGGGCAGGGCACCCCGGTTCCTTCACTTGGGCATCAGCCTGATTCTCCTAGATGGTGAAAACACTTCAGCAATTTCTCCCCCTCGGGAATTTAGTACCAGACACTCAGTCTGGGCATTTCTCCTGAATGCTGGTAGCAACCAGTGTCTGCCTCACCTCCCTCCCCTGCCCGGAGCCTGGGTCTCATGACCCATCCATCATTCTCCAGGAATGTTCTTTAAATACACTTTAGGTAGGCTGGTGAGTGTGAACTTCCTCTTTTTCTTCATCCCTATTCCCGCTATTCGCCCTATTCAGGCCTCCCATTCCCTCAGCCGCAGGACAGCTTGTTGCCGTGTGATCGTGTGCGAGGAGAATTAGGGGAGGCGGTAACAGAACTCCGGGTTAGCGATAGAAATGATGCTCTGAATGTTGTCAGATTGGGCGCTGCGACTCTTCTGTGGCCCATTCTGGGTAGTGATACTTTATATGATGCATGGGCGTCTGAAGGGCAAATGCCTCGCTTAGCTGAATGCCCCTCCCACTCCCCTTTCTCCCAGCCCCACCACCTGTTGGAGGGTGCTCTCGTTTGCTGCTTCTTTCCTGGTTCAATGTTTTCTCCTTTGTGCTGTTCGACACAGATTATTGTCTCCTCTGGCTCAGGGGGATGGGGGTGGGGTTTATTCCCTGCTGAGATCATACAGAGGGCCACGTGGGGCTGGAGGATGTTGACAACTCCAGGGACCTCTCCAGTTATAGGAGATAAGGGCTGCCAGGTGTCTGGTTTTCAGCCAGAATGTCGGGTTGAAAAGGGACCCTGGTGGCTGTGGTCAGCACCGCCAGTCGGGCCGTTAAAAGTCCGGTCGACCGTGCTGCGGGGCTAAGGCAGGCTGGTCCCGACTTGTCCTGGCACCACACTGTGTGCCCTGCAAACGGCCAGCAGGTCTGGCCCCTAGGTCGGGGGGGGCGGGCGGCGGCGCGGGGCAGGCACAGGACTCTGCGCGCTGCCCCAAGCACTGGCTCCACACTCCCATTGGCCAGGAATTGCGGCCAATGGGAGCTGGGTGGGGGAAGGGCTTGTGGAAGACAGCGGCACGGGGAGCCTCTTGCCCCCCCCTCAGGTCTCCCCCTCCCCCCCTGACTAGGAGCCAGACCTGCTGGCTGCTTCTGGGGTGCAACATGGAACTAAGACAGGCAAGGAGCCACCTGAGGTCTCCCTGTACTCCAGCCCTGAGCCCCCCACAAACCTGGAGCCCTCGTCCTGCACCCCAAAGCCCTCATCCTGCACCCCC
>ML677353.1:3544183-3630777 GCA_007922305.1 Dermatemys mawii
TCCTGCCCCAGCCCAGTGCCTGTGAGGGAGGGGGAGCCACCAAGGGAAAGGGAATGTAGTGAGCCGTGAGTGGGGCCTTGGGGCTGTGGGTGGGGCCTCAGGGAAGAGGCGGGGCTAGGGTGTTTGGTTTTGTGCGATTAGAAAGTTGGAAACCCTATAGGAGACCCAAATACTGCAAAGGGAACTTGGATAGATGTTGGATACTTCTCTTGTGCTGTCTAAATCAGGTGAACCTCTGCGATAAAAAATGATGCTTACATGTATACCATTCCATAACGGAGGAAAACGATGCCTTATTCTTTTTACTAGAACAGTTCTCCTTGCCATGTTCTGGGATCTATTGGTCCAATGCAGTGGTTCTCAACCTGTGTGCTATTGTGGGCTGCATCCACACAATAGATATACTTCCTGTATGGCCCTCAAGATGTTACATGGACCACAGCTTTGTGCCGATTGGACTGCAAGCTGTCCACAGGCTGCAGGTTGAGAACTGTTGGTCCAAAGGGACCAGATATAAAGTTTGGCCACCTATCCAGATAAACTCCCCCTAAAGCGTTGGGCTGCAGGGTTTTACTTCTAGCCCAGCTGATTTGTGTTGTGTATTTCTCTTTGGGCTTTCTCTGGAAGATACGTACGGTGGCCCAAATGCTGTATAAGGGACGGAACAGACTTGGTAGTTCAGAGATGAGTGCTGCTTCATTCGAAGGATATTTTTCCTCTGGCTAGGGGAGGGAATGGAAGGTCTTTCCCCTGGTGGATCTTGTGTTTCCTTGCTCAGCGGAAGGTTATGCCAGAGCCCGCTCTGAAGGGATTTAATGCTCTGGGAAGCATCTGTGGCCGCCCATCTAGCATGAAGTGTGATGGAGAGGCTGGGAGGTAATGTTCTCTTGGGTTCCCTTCTATCTCCCAGCTTCTCTTAGAAACTCGATGTTCCAGCGAAGCAGCAGGGAAGAGGCTTTCTGGGTGTATTGAGAATTGCAGCTGTCTGGCTGACGGATGGGTGAATGGGGGTCTTTTTGCCTCTAGGTCAGAAGTTCACCATTGACCCAGCTCCTCAGTGACCAGAACTCAGCCTTGCCTTCTGAGCAATAGGCTGTTGATCTTGGGCTATTTCCTAATCAGCAGGGAGAACAAGGGCTGAATGGGAGGTAAAGCTCCCTGTTCTGTCTTCACTGTGGAGTTCACCCTAACACTCCTCCCATCCACCCCCCCCCTTGTCTGAGTTTGGTGGTTGGGGTTGAGGGTGGCCCGACTTCTTTGCCGTGAAGGAGGCTAAAATATTCCAGTGCAGACGATTCTGCAGTGCCCATGTGCTCAGATGGACCAACAGGTTCCCCCGCCATTCAGTGGGAAAGAACCAGAGAGCAGCTCAGCTTGCAGGCGTGCTGGAAATTCTGGCCTGCACTCCCAGAGGCCCTAGTGACACACCTGGGGGAAGACAGCACTAGTGTGGACACAGGAACTCAGATAGGACATCACAGTGGGGAGACACTCCCGGGCTAGACTAACCAGAGGGCTCCGACCAGTGTCTGACCACGTGGGTGAACTCTGCAGTGAAGAAATACCCCTAGAGGATGGTCCCTTCTTGAGACAGGCGACCATGCAGAGCAGCATGGGACAGCAGCTTACTCTGCCCCTGCCTATACTTGTCCTGCTTTCTGATCATGAAAGTTTTATCAGCTGACCGCCTGCCTGATTCCTCTTTCGTTCTTGCTTCTCCTGTAGCTGCTCTTCTCCTTCCTAGAACATCTGCTGAGGTTGCCGTACAGTGTCTTCTGTTGCTTCCTGCCTCGCAGAAGCATTGTATTGCAGTTGAAGCTCTTAAGCCGTGTTCAGTCACCCCCTTTCCAGTTCTGGGTTCGTCTCTTGCAGTCTCACGCAGCAGGGATTTAACAGACTGAAAAGCCAAACAAAACCTGCTGTCAAATTTCTTTCCCTCTCATAGGTCACTTAAGACCTGGGATCGCCTCCTCTGTTGGTGCCTCCCCTTTCATAACCTCCACGTGACACGGGGGAACAGGAACTGAACCAGGAACCACAAGGGTTACTGTATATGCTGTGAAACCAATCCAGAAAGGAGACCTTAATTGAATGGTCTTATTCCTGGCAGCGAATCTGCTCTCTTACATGCCTCAGATGAGCTGTCTCCTGGAAAATCAAGCTTATACTATATTTGTTAACCGTAAAGGAAACAAAACAGCAAGCAATTTAAGTGAGTCAATTCAGTTGTGACTGTAAAGGTTTAAAATCTCTAATCTACAACACCCCAGACTGCTGAGATAGCATCACTTTCTTTTAAAGACGGTCCAGTTGGACAGTTAGGACCCAAGTTGTGGGTGGTTGATTGCAGCTGGTTAATGCTTAAACAGGGCAGGTTAAGTATGAGAGAGGCTGGTTTTGTCACACATGACATGTCTATTACAGTTTATTGTAATAATAAGTGCCACTAAACTGATCCAGTGAATCTCCAAAACAAATCTTAGATGACTTTGAAAAATGAACACACATTTGTCTGCCATTTTAGTGTAAAGCGCTCTCACATGTGCATATGGATATATACACACTGCGCATGAGGCAGTGTGTGTAAAGCTTTAGCATAGCTGTGTCAACTGGAAAACCATTCTGGGTATTGGCATGTTAAGTAAGCCTCCAGCAATTCCATTTCACTTCCAAGCCTCTTTCATCTGGCACTGCTGTAGCAAAGTGGCTTTTATCGGGGAATTTTAGAAACTAAACTGGGCAGTTGGAACAACCTGATTGGTTAGCCAACATTGTAATACCCACATAATTATGGGACAAAGACCGCACAGTCCTTAGACTTACTATAATTTCAATTTGGGTAGTTGCAAAACCAAAAATCCCAGTGGAATTTAAAAATAAAAATGAAATATAGACCTCGGACACTGGACCATAAACTTATTACTTGATCCAGTATCCCATCCTGTTCCTCACAGCAGTGTACTTTGTGTGAGGAAAAGTCCACATTTTAACTTCTGGAGGTTTGGGTTTTCTTAGTTTTATTTTTATTTTTTTTTAAGATGCACCTGGGAAGCTACTCAGAAGTTTGCAATGTTAAAAGTAGCCTTGGCAGAGAGAACTTTGGTGGGCAGATGACAGGTGAGAGAGTCAAAGGTCCACATGAAACATAGATTTTGATTAATCTTGCTAGGTATTGATACCATGCTCATCAGCATGGCATCTGAGCGGGTCCTGCTTGGGGATAGTGCCATGTTAGTGTCTCCCTCTCATGGCTAGTCCACATGAAAGATAGGAGCCTGTTAGCTAGTGGAGTGGTTCCTTTGCTCAAGTGCTAGCAGCCCCGTGTTGGAGCTGAAGGTTGTGAGATCTATCCTTGAAGGAGCTTGTTTAGGTATAGCTGTGGCTGAGAACGAAATACATTGTAGGTGGCTTTCTGGAATCCTCGTGTGTGCTGGGTAGTGGCATACATGTAGCTTGGACCCAAGTATACACCTGTAGGATTGAAACTCTTTCTGTGGCTCCATGTTAAGTTCTGTCAAATCATTCTTTCAAGGCATTCTGTGGGGGACTATCAAATCCTAGAGGGATGTTCACAAAATCTTGAACATCTGATGGAAAGGGGGAGGATGCTTCCAATTTAGCCCCCAGAAGACAGTCCTATCCTGTGCTTATTTCACTGTGGTGCTCAATCAGTGACATTAATTACTAAAATTTGTACAGAAGATGGTTGGACAACTCAGGGAGAAGATGTAGATGGCTTCTCTGGGGCTGGCTTACTGCCCTAGAGAGAGATGATGGGGGCGGGGGGAATAAGGTTAGCCCAGGGCTGTGGATAATTCATGTAACTGATTAATTTTTAAAATCTAAAAAGTCACGTTGTTAACTTCAGTAAAAGCCTTATTTGTTGCTCCTCTACACACACGCTGTTATGAGTCAAATTCATCCTTGGAGTGATCCAGCAACGAATTTGATCTGCATCATTTGTGACTATATGAACACTGGAGTCATTAGTGCATCAACCACAATGCATTAGCTTAAGGTTGAAACTCTGTGGTCATTAGGACTGGTCAAAATTGTTTTTGTGAGATGAAATTGAGTTTTCTACTTCCATAGACAATGTCTGCTTTCTGGGCAAACTTTTGACTTTGCGTTAAAATTGCAAACTGAAAATACTCTGGTTTCCTGATGAAAAGTCAAAAATTTCTGCAGAAAATTAAACTTTTTTTTTCTGTTGAAACTTTCTGTGCAAGGGGGGAAAAAAATCCTTTCCACCTAGCTTGATTTATTAATACCCTGCATGCCAGAGGGTGTTGGACTGTGAACTGTTGACACAACAGGGCAATGGACAGAGCAGCTGAACTCTGAAGCTTTGCCAAATTAGTTTTTGCTTGAATCTGGAGTGTCTTCACCTTCTGCTTGCTCCTTTCATTTAGTGTGTATTTATAGGGGACAGGCTAGATAGGCCCAGTACAGCATGTATATTTGCAAATTCACTTTATTAGGCTCTGAGTGGGTGAAGCAGTATAGTAAGTGGAACACAGACTTAAAAGCTCGCATAAGCAACACAAACCTTCTCTTCCCCCATCTGCTGATATGGTCAGATGCTGTCCTGTATCGTATGACTTCACAAGGCTTTGCAGAGTTTGCTCCCATTGTAAGTCTCAAAGAACAAACTGGAGGCTATCAAATTTTTTCCCCCATTCCAAATGCCCTGTCAAATGACACAGCTGGGCAAGGACGTTTTCAAGGGAGCAGCAGCAGAAAATCAGACCTTTGAACGCACCATGAAATTCAGAGGAGGCATCACCTTTTAAAAGGTGATGGGGTTTTCCCTGGATTTATATGAAATTAGTGCCATTATACTTCGCTGGTGTATATTAATGGATATAACCACCATGATCGTCTGGCGTACTGAACAGTATGTATTTGTGGGGATGGAAGGGAGTTTGTTAATAGTGATAATCCTGACTCATTAATAGAATGATCTTGTAATTTTATGTCCACACACAATAACTACAGGCAAGATAGTTAACCCTCATTTTTACTTTTAGTGCCTTGTTGGGATGTGTGTTTCTTCCATTCCTGGGAACGATCTCCCAAGCACTTAGGTCTGTTTCACAAGGGCAATCACTTGCACCCTAGGGCTGACTCTTGTAGATGAAATCTAGGTTCCTAAACTCTGGTCTCTGAAGTTACCAAAAGACCCATTGGTTCATGTGTGAGAATATATTGTTAGAGAGAACCTTAAACTCCCTTGTCAAGAGTTGGGTGTTAAATCTCATGGTCAAGGTGGCAGTTAACTGAGTTAACCATGTAAGAACGGACTGTAGGCATGTTACTGGAATCCTCTGCTTCGGACATTGTCAGAGGCCCAGTGCTGGTATGGAGGCGTCAGACCTGTATGCAGCTGGCCCTCCACATCCAATGGATCCTTCAGAATTCATATGGATCTTGTGATCCATGGGGCTGGGTGGCCAAGACTCCGTGCTGCTTCTCTGGGGTGTAAATTCTGCCCTGTAGTTGGAAAACGTTGGGAGGAAACTCCATTGGGTGGAACTTCACAGGGTCTCCTTTCAGCAGGTGCTTCTCCCAGGCCTGGGAGAGGGCATTCCAGCCCTCAGCCAAGTTGGCACCCTCGGGGTTCAGTCACAGCTGCTCTAAGATGCTCTGGTTGGTTTCTGATAAGAGGGAGAGGGGGCTTCTTGGCCAAGATTTATTTTAGTCACTCGGGTGTATAGAAAAGGAGTTGCTGGAGTGGCTGAATATCTGTGGGGGGTGTGTTAGTTTGGACAGAAACTTTGAGATCCTTCTCAAATGCTGGATAAATGTGAGATCGTTGTGTGTGGGAGAGATGGGTGTGTGTGTGTCTATGACCGAGGCAGTCCCATGCCCCAGCTATTGATTGGCTGCATCTGAACCATGGGCGAGCTAGAGCAGCTCCTGGTTCAGATGCAGAGAGCAGTGGTGGCGGCTCACATAGGGTGGCCAGGTGCTTGGTTATTTGACCGGAAAGTCCAGTCAAAAAAGGGGACCTGACAGTGTCTGGTCAGATCTACTGACCGGGCACCCAAAGTCCGGTTACTGGCGGGGGAGGCACTGAGTCGTCACCCCCGTCAGCTCCTACTTAGCCAGGGCTGCCTCCTGCCTGCGTCAGGCGGCTTCAACTCACAGCCCTGGGTCCACAGGCAAGTCCTTCTCATCCCTGGCAGAGGTGGGGAGAGAGGGGAAGAGCAGCGAGCTGCGGGGTGGGATCTCAGGGGATGGGGCAGAGCAGGAGCAGGGCCTCGAGGCAAAAGGAGGGGAAGGGGCGAGTCTTCAGGGGGAAGGGGAGGTTCCTGCTGAAGTGTCCGGTTTTTAAATATTACGAAGTTGGCAGCCCTAGGCTCACAGGAGCGCAGATATCAGGCAAGGGACCCAACCCCCTTCCTCTCCAGACCCTACACCAGATTGTCTCTCTAAGCAGGAATAAATCAGGGCCTAAATCTGCACCCGTGCCCTCTTCTGTCCCCCCACCCTTTTTCTGGGAACACTTAGGGTTTGGTTCTCAGGTATTCCAAGGCCCCTTTATGCCGCTCTGGGTCCTGCTTTGACTGCGGCTCAAGCCTGGCAAATTTTTTTGTAGATGTCTTCTCTCCAGAAAGTAAAACTTAAATAAAAAAGGAGGGGCCGGATTCTGATCAGAGTTACACCGGTGTAAATCATGAGCACTTCAGATGAAGTGACACCCGCATAGCTGAGATCAGAAACCAGCCCCAGGAGTTTTACTATTATTCTTGAAGCCAGAGGGGCTCTTGGTTGATCCTCCAGCCGTCACTCACATAATCTGCATTTTTTCCCCCAACATATTGCAGATGTCACTGCTTCTGTGATTCCTTTGTGAGCAGATGAAATGAGCAAGTTTAATCCGTGCTGAGTTTGACAGAGTCTCTTGCATAAGGGGGGCTCTCCTCTTCCGGGCCCTGGACATATAGTAGCTTTCCGCAGCCCCCCTGCATCGTGCACAGGTGCTGCTGGTCCATTTCTGGTTTTAAGGGTCTCTGTAATAGGAGGCGCAGGCTCCTGGGAGCAGGGGCTTGGAGAGGGAGGCCTGAAGGTTGCTGACAGTCCTATGGTTATTAATGACCAGGGCAGGGACCGGCAGGCCCGAGAATAGACTCCACACTTGCTTTAAAGGAGACAGCTGAGAGCGGTGTTTGATACAGCGATACTACTTTGCCTGACACTTGATTGACAGCAACACAAACCCAGCCGCTTAGATCTGGTGACATTTACAAGCAAAGCTGCTTTCTCTAGCCTAATTTTAGATGGATGGTGTGTGTGCGTGAGTTTAATGAGAGATATAAAGGCTGAAGAAAGTTGTCCAAACAGAGCTGAAACAAGGGTACTAAACTGGGGCTGGAAAGAGGATTGTCTCTCACTTCTGTGTTTGCTTGAAAACTTTGTTAACATACCTAGAGGATGTGTGGTTCTTCTCTGCCTTAGCTTGTGTGGGCCTTGCTCCCTTGAACGTTAATGGTAAACGTGTGTAACTCCGTGGATCTCTCTAACCCCAGTGTTTTGTTTCGGATGGTTTTGCAATGCAAAGAATGTCTGTGTATGGCTGAGTGTCTGTGTTTGTGTATACGGAGGGGGTGAGTGTTTAAATGCCCGGTCTGGGGGGTCCAGCTAGTTGGAAGTGCAGTGTGGTCTCCGGTAACTGAGACTTCATTTCTTTCCTTATACCTCTCTTTTTTCCAAACTAATCTCCTGTTGGTGACAAGTTGTGGTGCTGCCGGAATGAAATCTGCACACCCTAGAACCGCGGCGGCTGTGGCAGCCAGGATAACCAGAGCTTGCGGCAGGATTCAAACCTGACCCAAAGGAAGCAGCTCTGATGGGAGCTTAGCTTGAATGGCCATGCCAGGCCTTGGGGCGTCTGCCGGGCTCTGATAGTTTGCGATGTGGGCACCTGTCGACCAAGCGTTGGGCAGAGACCTGCTAACTCATTTCATGTGTGCTAGGTCACCGTGCTGATGGTGACTTTCTGTTACTAACAACCGGGGGCCACTTTCAGACCCATGACTTAGAGATGAAAGGCTTCATATCCCATTGCAAACCTCCCCTTGAGCCATCCGTCGCTCTGCTGAGCCTACGTTCCTTGAGAAGCTGCTTCTTGTCGGCACACATGTTTTCCCTCTGACGCCGTCTTCTCCAAGGGACTGAGCAGGGAACAGCCGTGCAGTCTAAATAGACATGAATGCCTTTTTAGTCAGACCCCTTGGGTGAGAGTGCCCCGAAGGGGCATATACTGTACATCTTCCTTTGGATGCATCAGGGTTTTGCAAAGGTCTCCTCCTGGCAGCACAATGAGAACATACACAAAAGGTGGCTAAACGTAATCCAAGGGAAACATTGCAACTCTGTCGGCCATGCCTTGCCGGAGAGCTAAACTGGGACTTTAGATGGGATGAAAGGGGCCATGTTTTGCTCAGGGGCTCTGTCCTGAGCGATCTCTCGAGGGGCGGTTTGCGTATGCTAGATATGCCCGTTTCAGCGTGGGGCTAGCGGTTATAAAAGTGGCTCCATCAGGAGAGGATAATGAATGAAAGTTCTCTCTGCTTCCTTCCCAACCAAAGATTAAGGCCCTGGTGTAAGCTGACACAGCTTCATTGACTCCAGTGGGGTCGCACCTGCTAGGTCAGCGTTACATTGGTGCCGTAGCTTTGGAAAACGTTGACTCTAGCAAGCTCCCGACTCACTGGCAGTGAAGAAATCCAGGCTGTGTTTGGTGGAAAAGAGCAAGCTGGAAAGTGTTCCATTTCTTTCTCCTCTCAGCTTCCCTCCCTACTTCACATATTCTTATGTATGCAGCACTGGGAGTGTTTTGAATTGACAGATGTCCATCAAATTAGCATATTTTTTTGCCTATGTGAGACTTGGACATCTAAATATACCAGTCTGCAGCCTCCCTCACTTTCCCCTAATCAGTCGGTCAGACACACATGCCAGGTTCATTGATATAATTACTATTCAATACCTCTTGGTATTGCGGTATTGCTTAGCCATGGGTCAGGATCCCATTGTGTTGTGTACGGTAACTGTACACCCAAAGGAGAAGGAGGTCCTTGTTCCAAACAGTGCTCTGGTGACTTGGTGCAGTGGTGACCATAAGTGGTGCAAACTGCCAGACCATGCTAGTGAATCTGTCCCATAACCTTTCTTACCTGGATTTGGGATTTTCTGGGGAGTTGTGGATGGAGACGTTGATACATTAGGATCCCCATGAGGAGGTCCACAGAATGAAAGCTCTGCGGTGCTGCCAATTTGATGGGCATGTCTCTCGTTCCCTGGGTTTTGTTCAGGGATTGCACTTACTCCCCCAGCTAATAATAGCAGGGCCTTCTTGGCTTTTTCATAGCTGTCTTCTGTCATGATTTTAAATAATTGCCTCTGTATTGTATCCAGTCTGTTTTAACCCTAATGAATGTGCCTATTGTGTGGCGGGAATAAAAGCTATACTCAGAATATCTGAGACGGGCGCTTTGGCATTGCAGTGGAATGATGCCTCTCTGGGCCATTGGGCACTGACTGCTTTTATCCACTTGCATGTAACATATTCCTCCTCTGTTGCCGCTCGCCTAGCCCAGAATGGAGCAAACACCCTTCGTATCCAAGCCTGGTAACTGGATCCTTAAGTGCTGTCAAAAATAAAACGTGCTGAGCTTGAATTGGATCTGGTTATCTGAGAACCTGGAAATATTCCGAAGGGCAGAAGCGAGTCAGTCGATAATTGGGCATGTTGAGGGCAGAGAGAAGTAACTAGTCACCCCAGTCTTGATCTTTCACATTAGTTTAGAGATCTTGGTTTGGTATGGAAGTGGGGGATGGCTAGGAAAATCTATTTACCCTTTTTTTAAGCACTGGAGCTCGGGAGTGTCCCTGTATCCCAAAGGGGAGTGACCGTGAACGCGCCTGTATATGTATTTAGCATACCTTTCCATTGATGTGGAAGCTGCATTGGTACCAGAGGGCTGTGGTGAATTTGATTCAGGTTTTAGCAAACGCTAGCACCCTTCTACAATTCCAGCTTTCCCACGTGAAAACCAGATTGTTTCGGTCTCTGATTTGTGGGCAGCCACAGGCAGGCTCCTCATTAGTGGAGGGCCAGACTTCCACGCCGTTCTGAAAGTGGAGTCTCTCCTCTTCTTTGCATTGTGGCAACTCATCGTCCCCCTAGGGATTCACAGCAGTCACGTTCCTGCAGACTGTGATCACGTGGAACTTCATGCCAACAGAGGGTCTACAGTTCCGATTCTCCTGCTGCACAAGCTTCTAAGACTAGAGCTCATGTGGAATCTTCATTTGCTTTTGGCAGTATAGGGCATATGATTAAAATTGAGCAGTCCTGATTCTATTCAGTGGTGATGATGGTGGGGTACAGAATGGTCACATATCTATATTAGCATTTCACTACAGTACTTTGCTGTTTTTTTTTTATAGAACCTTTGGTCAGAGGATCTCAAGTGCTTTTCAGATACTGGCTATGTAATGAAACCTGACAGTCCCTGAAGTGAGATAGGAATATATTCCTAACAGGTGGGGAAACTGAGGCACAAAGTGGAGGGGGGAGGTTTAAGTGATTTGCCCAAGGACATTCAGCAAGTCAGTGTCAGAACTGGGATGAGAACTTGAGCATTCATTTGTTTAGACCGTGCACCCATCCTGTCTAACATAGACAGTATGGCCTGTGGGCATTAAAGTTCTTGTCATGTAATGGTCCAGCTTGGTATAGGGTTGCCAGGTGTCTGGTTTTTGACTGGAGCACCTGGTTGAAGAGGGACCCTGGTGCCTCCAGTAAGCGCTGCTGACCGGGCCGTTAAAAGTCCCATAGGCCATGCAGTGGGGCTAAGGCAGGCTTCCTGCCTACTGTGACTCCATGCGGCTTCTGGAAGCAGCAACACTACAGCTCCTATGCATAGGGGCGGCCAGGTGGCTCTGCACACTGCCCCTGCCCCAAACACTAGTTCTGCAGCTCCCATTGCCTGGGAACCATGGCCAGTGGGAGCTGCGGGAGTGGCACTTGCGGACAGGGCAGAGCTACCCGGCTGCGCCTTCACCTAGGAGTCGGGGGAACATGCTGCTGTTTCCGGGAGCCACATGAGGTGAGAAGTGCCTGGAGCCTGCACTCCCAACCCCCCTTTCCCAGCCCTGATCCCCATGAGAACCAGTTTAGATAGGTTTTTTTAAATCTAACATACACTTAATCAATGATGCACAGGTTAAACATATCGCATCAGCAGAACATCTCGTCATTGGCCACTTGGGATTCTGTAGCCGAGACGCTGTAACCTTGCTCTGAGAAGCTGCTGGCTTTTTCCAAATAAACTTTTCTGGGTGTTGGCATCCTACATCAGGTAGAGAATGTTATTGTAGGGTCACCTTTAATGTTATCAGCTTTCTGGCACTCCTTACAGGGGTGTCATAGATTTTTCAGGGCAGTTAATAAAATTGCTGACCCATCCCATTGCTTGGGCAGCAGATTTGCTTTGGGGTTTGTTTTTTTTTTTTTTTTTTTAAATATATGTGAAAAAAGGAAGAAAACCTAAATTGCCGATCAATGATATATTTTTTCACTGAAGTTTCTTCGGCTTCTCCTGGGGATGAGTTTCTCTTGACCCCTTACTTGGCTTGAAGATTTAAATGTATCTTTCTTTAAAAGGCCTATAATTCCAGATACTTGAAAACAAGCAACAGGCTAAAGAAATGTGATGTTTGCAGAAAATGGCTGTTCCCCAAAGACAATGTGATTTATTGGCTTCTTGGCACGCTGTTCCAGTGATGTTGCACAAAAGTGACTGACTGGGCCTCTCAGCTTGGCTCCCACTCAGAAAATTAATCTTTATCCCATTCCTAATGGGTTTGTACGAGGCTGAAACTAGTGCAAACTAGCAGCAGTCCACTTTCTGTGCGTTCAGTTTGAGCTCCGGGGCACCATCTCCCTCAGAGAATGGAGGATTGTCTTATTTCCAGGAAACTGCATTTTAAATGTAATCGGGCTGGTTGAGATGGTGGGGTGTCACACTGGCTCGGGGTAGGGTCCGAGAGACCTGGTGAAACACCCAGAAATGAAAGGTGTTCAGTGTGCATAATCGCATGTGTGCATAATCGTAATCTGAGTGAGGGAGGTGCACATCTGTGTGGAATGCCTGGTTTTTACGCTAAACAATAGACTTTGTCATTTTGAGAGAGGGTATTGAACCAAAACCTGGATCTAAACACCCTTGGACTCTGGAGCAGTTTGGGCCTGCTCTATATACTGTGGCCTGGGCCTGGCTGTAACGTTTACTACTAGGTGGTAAATAGCCTCTTTTGGCAACACGTAGAAGAAACAGGAGGTGGACAGACTTCTCCTCCCTTTCTTGAGGAATGTCTTCTGTCAACCTCGTTTGTCAAATTCCTGATAATTAGATCAAATCTCTGGGGGGATGGGGAGAACAGAATGGGACCTCGTTGCTGGGACACTTGAGGCCAGCCTGGATAAAGTATTGGAGATTATCCCAGCAGACGTACAGCACTGGTTGTGAGGGTGGACTGGCTAGGCCAGCTGGACATTTTTCAAACCTAGTTTCTGTGAATATGGCAAGTCCAGTCTTTGGGGGAAACTGGTATGCTTCACTCTGGGAGGGAAATGACCTGGATTCATTTACACGGTTTCCATGCATGATCTTCAACTGACTCTCTTTCAAGAGGCCACTGCTCTGCAGAGCTCTGGATCTGCAAAGCACATCAGCCAGGTAGGAAGTCCCAGCATGGTCCTGGTCTCCCCCTCCTTTGCCTTCCTCCCGTCTTCCTTTCATTCACTTGCACAGTGAACACCGGGATTAAAGCCGGCGCCAATGACCCTGGTAAATGAGGCTTCCCTGCGGGCGTGACGCTGTTGCAGGGAAATGTCAATGCCCAGTTTAGAACAGTGATTTGATATAAGGTGGGGGACTCAAAAGCAGCATGCTTGGCTCCCTCCCCTGTGCCCAGAGACAAAGCTACTGTCATGGGATAGAGAGAGGCCTACCTAGGGCAGAACACAGTGCAGAAAAGGACTCCCACTCACTCTGGGTCCTGTAATGATGATAATGTTGTTTGGCTCAGGCTAATTAGAGACCTAGAGAGGGGGAACTAACTTGACTGACTGACTGACTCTATTACAGGTGCTGAGTTAATAGGCCTCCTCCACCCCCAACCTGAGAAATGAAAAGGAAACTACGGTAGTTGTGTAAGCCTCAGAGCTGTCCTCCCAAGGCTTGCTGCCTGAGTAAAGTGCCGAGCTCGCTGAGGCCAGCAAGCCCCCAAGAAAGAAAAACAAACTCACTTTGTACAAAGGGTCAGATCCACATTCCAAGCTGGATGGAGTGACAATTTGTTGAGTGTGAGCCGAGTGTTATATAGGCTTGAGCAAACGAAGAAAAACACAGTGTGCATGTGTGATTTTTCTCATCAGCACAGCAATTACAGAAAACTTTTTACTTGCTAACTCTGAAGGTTAAGGAACACAGCAGGCAGCTGCAATTAGTTACTTTTCTAATATCTCCTTATCTTCCTAGATAGGAATTACATCTCGAGGCTTGAGAAAATCTTAGCAGCAAAGACACTTGGCAGCCGGCCAGCTTCTCAAGGCTCTCAGTTGCACTGAGCAGGTCTGATGGGGGAGTAGCCCTTAGAGCAGGGTAGGGCAAACATTTTGGCCTGAGGGCCACATCGGGTTTGCGAAATTATATCGAGGGCCAAGTAGGGAAGGCCCCGCCCCCAATCCAGCCCCCTCCCACTTTCCACCCCCTGAGAATCCCTGACCAATCCAACCCCCCACCTTGTCCCCTGATTGCCCCTTCCACAGACCCCTAACCACCCCTCAGGACCCCACCCCCTTCCCAATTCCCCTGCTCCCTGTCCCTTGACTGCCCCAACCCCATCCACCTTCCCACCCCTTAACCACCACCCCAGAACCCCACCCCCATCCAACCCACCCTGCTCTCTGACTTCCCCCTCCAAAGCCCCACCCCCCTGGAAACCCCCATCCCTCCTCTTACCATAGCTGCTTGGGAGGCAGCCCTGGCCCCCAGAGCTCTGCCTGTGCGGCGTGGCTCCGGGGGAGGGGTGAGCATGCAGCCCCAGCCCCCAGAGCGCTCCCCGTGCAGTGCGGCTCCGGGAGAGGGGCGAGCGTGCAGCCCCGACTCCCAGAGCCCTGCCCCTGCGGCACGGCTCCAGGGGCAGGAGCAAGTATGCAGCCCTGGCCCACAGAGCACTGCCCGCGGACACGGCTTTGAGGCAGAGGGAGGCGCACAGCCCCACAGCAGTGCCCCTGCTGCGCGGCTCCGAGGGAGGGGCCAGGGGCAGCCTCCCCGGCCGTGGGCCGGATGGGATGGTCTCCCGGGCTGGATGTGGCCCACGGGCCATAGTTTGCCCACCCCTGCCTTAGAGAGTGAATATTTTCTTAATTAGATTTGATGGAGGTGTTCTGGATGTAATGGTGGCAGAATCGTGCAGTTGCCGGGGATGACCAGGAAAAGTAAAGGCTTCTTATCTGGACATCAGTTCCGGACAAAACAATCAAAAAGCTGATCTAGGTTCCAACTGATCAAAAATGAAAGGGTAGGAATAGAATGAAGGCCAGGCAGTGTGGTTTTGTGGAAAATAGGTCTTGTCAAACAAATCTGATTTTATTCTTTTGAGAGCACGAGTTTTGATTGGTGAAGGTATGTGAGTAGATGTAATCTGCTTCGAGTTTTGTAAGACATTTGGCCCAGCTGCACGACATTCTGATTAAAGAAGTAGCATTATGCAACGTCAATAGAGCCCATGTTACATGTATTAATAACTGACTTACTGGCAGACCTCAAAAAGTAGTCAATGGAGAATGATCACTGAATGGGGCTTGTTTAGTGGGGTTTCTCGGGGGTCAGTACTAAGCCCTTATTCAACATTTTTATCAACGATCTGGAAGTAAATATAAAATTGCTGCTAATAACATTTGCTAATGATGGAAAGATCTGGTCAAATTGTAAGTAATGATGAAGACAGGGGAGACAGAGATTTGGGTTGCTTGATAACTGGGCCCATTCAAACAGTGGTTCAAATGCAAAATTATCCATCTAGGAACAAGGAATGCAGGCCACAACCACAGAATGGGGACTGTATTCTGCAAAGCCATGAATTTGAAAAGGATTTAGAGGGCATAATGAATAAACAACTTAACATGACATGGTGATGATGTAGCAAAATGGACTAATATGGTCCTTGGGTGTATAAACAAGGGGGTAATGAGTAGGAGCAGGGAGGTGATTTTACCTCTATATACAGGGTTGGCGAGACCCATACTGGCCTACAGCCTACATACTACTGCATCCAGATATGGTGTTTACATTTTCAAAAGGATGTTGGAAAAATTGGAGCGGATGCAGAAAAGAGCCACAAAAATTATTCAAGGGCTGGAGAAAATGCCTTACAGGGAGAGACTCAAAGCGCTCAATTTATGTAGCTTCTCGATCAGAATATTGAGTGGTGACTTGGTCACTGTGCATAAGTATCTGGCACGTGGGTTACACCTGCATAGAGAGAAAATACCAGGTATTAAATAGCTCTTTAATTTAGCAAAGAGGCAGAACAAGAACCAATGGCTGGAAGAGACATCCAGACAAAGTCAAATTAGAAACAAGACACGGATATTTAACACTGAGGGTGATTAATCTTTGGACTAAACTGCCAACGGAAGTGGTGGGTTCTCCATCTCTTGACACTGAATGGGTTATAGTGGGTCTGGTGACAGTTATCTTGATGGTCATTGTGAGTTATTATTGCTCTGCTGTAGGTTGAAAAGAATGAGGGAAATGCAAATATGCCAGTTCCTAAGAACAGCCACCAGCTAAGTGAGTTTTGAGAACCTCTAGTTAAAGGGTACATGTCCCCTTCATTGTGGGGAGCTCCCAGGAGGGGATGAAGTATGCCTAAAACTCCGAGATCCACCAGTCAGATTTCCATCATAAAGGGGAGAGGCTTAGGGGGATATATGGGAGAGAGAAAAGATGGTCTTATGGGGGCTAGGGGCCCTGTGGTAGATTCTCATCTGAATATACAGCTCAGCCCTTTAGTCATGTAGGCATTTCGTACATTTCCCCCCGGACTTGTCCTTCCTAGCACAGTGACTTTATATGTATTTTTTTTCTCCATGTAGAACAGAAAAATCCCCTACAAGGGACAGGACTGTAAAATATAAACTGGACAAACAGAAGTTCCCTAAGTAACAGAGTTCTGTGGCACCTTAAAGACTACCTAAAGTATTAGAGCATAAGCTTTCGTGGGCTAATACCCACTTTGTGCATCCGACAAAGTGGGTATTAGCCCACGAAAGCTTATACTCTAATACTTTAGGTAGTCTTTGTTACTTCTGCAATTCCAGACTAACACGGCTACCCCTCTGATTCTTGACAACATGCAAGAAGTTCCCTAGTAGGAAGTCTCTTTCTGCAGCCTTGGCTTAGCTACAGGTATCTACCACGAGACCGAACAATAGTACCCTCTACACAATGATAATACTTTGTAGTTCTAGGGTGGCTACTGTTTGAGTATCTGTAGGTGTTTTATACACAAGGGCAGTTGGCTCTTGGCAATCCTGTGAAGTAGGTTCTAGCTCCATTGTACAGACGGGAAAACTGAGGCATGGAAAGTTTGACTTGTCCAAGGTCAGACATGTGGCGTATCTGGGAATAGAACTCGGATCTCATGCCTCCTAGTGACATAACCACAAGACCATTCTCTGCGGCTGCTGCGGGGAAAATCTTGAGCTTGATAAGGTGACAGTGACTGAATAGGAGTGAACAGCCAACTGTGCAAGTGAAACAGGTCACTTTTCCTTCTCACTCTTGGGCTATTCTGCCCTTGTCTGTAGTGGGGATGAAATTCACTGGTGGTTCAGAAACTAAGGACCGGCTGGGGGAGTCCGTCTGATGGGCCAGATAAAATGTAGAAAGTGGCTGTGGATTTTTTTTTTTTGTTTGTTTTTTAAACACCTGCCTTTTCTCCAGCCTGACTCATCTGAGCTCAAAAGAAAGAGATGGTCTCTTTTTTTTTTTTTTGGAGTTTAATGTTACCCAACGTGAGCCTCACTGGCAGGAGAGGTAACAATACCTCATGCGATCAGTCCAGGGGGAGCTTTCAGTGTATACCTTTCCTTGCTACAAATACCTGGCAGCATGGTGCCAGCTCTTGGAAGGTGGCAAAATGAGACTGTTTCCCTAAAACACAGTCCTGTGCTCTGTCACCTCACCTGCTACGCGGCCGGTGGAGGGTGTGCGACGTGGCACGGTGATTGTCGTGGGACCCAGGAGCTCTGGATTCTGTCACTGAAGTTCTTCCCTGGCCTTGTTCACGTCATAGACAAACCCATCAGATGTGGTCACTGATTTTTTTTCCCCTGTGCCTGGATTTATGTATGTATTTTATTTAGTGCACAGCTGTAGGTGCAGCGCCTGGCTCTACTGAGCACTCAGAGCTCTCGTTGACTTTCGTGGGGGGATGCGGATGCTTAGCTCTTCCAGACATCTGGTCCGAGATGCTGCTGGCTGGGCATCACGCCATCTGTGACATGGTTGCAGTGTCTCTCTCTCATGGGGATAGCCATGCTGCCGAACTCGCAGGGGGCTGCGAGGAGAAACCTATACCTCTACAGGAGGTGCACACGTACAATAGCGATGGAGGCTGTGGTAAACCGGATCCCACCTGGTAATTGGATGGGCAACCAGCAACCTCCAATGAAAGCCTAGGGAGTTGCAGGAAGTGAAATGGTGTTCTCTCCCATAGTATTTGAGCACCTTTAATGTATTAACTGGATAAATCATGTTAAGTCCATTGATGGCTATTAGCCAGGATGGGTGAGGAATGGTGTCCCTAGCCTCTATTTGTCAGAGGACAGTGATGGATGGCAGGAAAGAGATCACTTGATCATTATGTGTTAGGTTCATTCACTCCAGGGCACCTGGCATTGGCCACTGCTGACAGACAAGATACTGGTCTGGATGGACCTTTGGTCTGACCCAGTACAGCCATTATTATGATCTTAATAGTTCTGTTAAGAAGGGCCGGGCTATTATCCCCATTTTACAGAGGGGACCTGAGGCAAAAAGACTTTTGCAAGGTCCAGGAAAGTCTGTGGGTGAGCAGGGAATTGAATTCTGGATCTTCCAGGTCTTACGCTAACCACTGGACCATCTTCCCTCTCTGCACCATTGCCTGTGTTCTGCTGGGCTTTGCTGTGGAATCGCGTGGACCTTGTCAACAAGCAAGTATTTAGTAGGAAACATCCTTGTGCTAAGCTCAACTTTGCCCCACCCCAATGTTCAAAGAGTCTCCAGGGTTTCCCAGAGCCAGGAATCATTTCTGAATTTCACATGCAGTGTAGAGGCATTGTAACTTGAGCTCTGCCCCTCCCCGACCCCTCTGCCTGTGTTCCATTGTTCCAGGGAAAGACTTAATTGTGCTGTGTTCAGATGTGGACAATGGAGCTGTCCTCTGCACAGAACAATGAGCAGGAGAGGCACAAAGGGCCCCATTGGGTAACCTACTTCCACTGACAACTAAGTGGGACTTAGCCATCTAATTCCCACCAGTGCTGTTCAAAAGCTCTCCTTGAGTCTGAGCGCAAACGTGTTGCGGAGGAACTTGCGCTTATTGATTTCATTGAGCAGGTGAGATTCCACCTGGGCTGAGAGGTGGTTCCCTTTTTTAGGGAGGACAGTAATGCAGAAGCTCAAAATGTGACTTCGTGTTTCAATTGTGCTGATCTGGCGTAACTGTTCTAGGCGGCCTCTTCTTGGGGCAAGGCAGAGTCAGACGCGGTGCCGATGTGGGGGAGAAGGTATGATGCTGCCCTTTCAGCTACAAGATTATGATATCAATACATCACAGCTCCAAGTATAAGGGAGGGGGCGATACATGGGATCACAGGGCTGCTTGTTTGTGCCCCAGGGTTTCCAGATCAGATGTGCCCTGCCACTCTGTAGGCTCAACCTAGGATCTGGAAGTCAAGCTGGGTTCTTTACTGCTTGCACATCACCAGTATAAAAGATCCTGTAAACCTGTTTATGCAGTTACCATTGGAGACTAATTGATTTGTGCAGGTATTGCTGAAGGCAGAAGTAGGAGGAAGTGGGTTTAGGTGTCACTTCTGGCATAGTTTGGCTTGCAGGGCCTTCAGCATATCATCACTGTACTAAACAGGATGGGGTGTATGTGTTCTCGATTCTCTGTTCTGGATTGCATTTGCTGTCGGTTAGCAAGGAAAAGTTCTCCCCCACCCCCCGACAGAGAGAGATCTGAAACCATTAAAAGGCAAAAAATATGGAAGCCGTTGCTGCTCTTCTTTCTCCCTTTTTAGAGCAGAATCGCACTTTAAGCTGATCTGACCCCGCACTGCCGCACAGTGTTGTTGCTGCACTCAGAAAACGTGGATCAGACTAGGGGTACGTTTGTTCAGAATCTTGTCTCCAATTGTGGCCAGCACCAAATCGTTGAGGGGAAAGTAACAAAAAACATTTGGGATAATCTGTACCCAGGGGAAATTACCTTCTAATGCCTAATCACTAGAGGTTGACTTAAGTGCTGAAGCATGAAGAACATTATTTTCTCTTCCAAAACGCTCATATAATATTTTCTCATTATACCTATAAATGTCAAATCCTTTTGTGAATCCTGCTAAACTCTTGGTCTCTGTGATATCCTGCGTCAAGGAGTTACACAGGCTAAGTGTTCATTGATTTTAAAAAAAGCCAAACTACTGCCCTTCAGATGATGGTATGAGCGTTCTCTTCCCTGACTGTTCTAGGTAGAAGGCTAAAGATCCCAGGGTGTTTGGAATAATCCTGTCTCCTGGCCATCATTCCCCCTCGACTGGTCAGGTTCTAGTGTACAAGGCTCTGTTTGAGCTATTGCTGCAGCATTTGCCTATGGAGCTACTGCAATTTGACTAGTGGTGTCTAACTCCTCTCTTAATGAAGTACTCTGAGTATGTAAAATCAGATCTTCCAAATAATCCTGTTTGTAAGTGTGGTGCTTGTTTGCGTATTTATTTATGTATTTTTAAAAAAAGTTAACTTTTTTACGGTATTGTGCATCTCAGGGTCTCAGAATGCTTTTGAAATATTTTTCAAGCCCTGTAAAACACAGTAGAAATTAGTGTTCCTGGCCTACAGAAGAGGAAACTGAGGTACCAAGCGTGGGTTTCGTTTTCAGACGTGAGTGTTTAAAGTTAAGCACTAGTGTCCTGGCTTTCCCAGAAATGTTGATCGCCTGCAGCCCCACCAGATCTCAGTGGGCCTCATGGGTTCTCGGCACCACTGAAAATCAGGCCATTTAATTAGGTGCTTAAAAATAGATTTGGGCTCCTACTTCAGGCACTTGAGTCTGAATACTTTGCCCTAAGTGAATTCTCCAGGCATTCGTAGCTGATCTGTGGGTGAGCCAGGAATAGAAGCCACTTGTGCTGAAATCTCATCTAATGCTCAGCATGAAACTTCCTTCAGTAAAACCGCTTCATGGTCCAAAACTGTCCCTCTCCTTGGACTGCTTCTTAGTCTGAATCCCGTTGTAAATCTTCACCGCCCCCAGAATGTGCTCGGATTTTAGAGACCAAGAGCTGAGGAGGGTGTCCGGCGATGGTTTCTTATTCATGCCTGTGTGCCAGATCGACGCTTCCGGCTGCCATTGGGGTGTATGGCTGGACAGCAGCTGCCTGACTGTCTTTCCTGTCTGCTCCATCCATGGTTCTCCAGTCCTGGGGCTGTATCAGGATCTTAACTTACCGCATCTCTGCACCGGCAAATCTGCTCCATTAATAGCCATAAAGCGCCTGAAGTTTCCATCCTAACTTGATCTGGCTTTGCAATGATCCAAGGGATTAAGCGCCGTCACTCAGGGGTTGGCGGGGGGATAGTGCCCGTGTTTCTGGCAGAGGGGAGTTGTCCTATGAGCTCACTGTGTTATTAACAGCCGGAATGGACACGTGCTGCTGGTTGCTTTATGTTAAGGCCAACCCCTCCCCTCGCTCGGTTGGCACCTGTGGGTGTGCGTGTTTTTCCTGAACCTACGTGGTGCCATAGGACAACACCCGGCATGGAGTTGTCAGGCTGAAGACCCTGCATTTACGCCTTCTGTTTTTTTCAGGTGTGGTCTCTTTAAAAATGTTTCTAAATCAACCCCCTTTCCCTTACCCCCGCTTCCCATCATAGGGTTCCCTGAGGGTGTAGGTTCCTCTACTTTGCACGTCCCTCAGCGGCCAGCCGTCCGCAGGCAGGGCTTGTCCTTACATGCTGCTACTTTGTTGGCCACTGCACTCCCGGCCCAACTGGGTAAGAGCCTGGGACCTCTTTCATGACCATTACTGCTTAGCAACACCTCAGCAGAGCTCCAGAGGAAAGGGGAGCCAGATCTCCTGGATGGATGGAGACCCAAGGGAATAAGAGGCAGAGCGAGGCTTGAGGACTTTGTTCGATGAGCAGCTTGTGTGTAAGAAATATGGTGCCTCCAGTACCCAGGAGCACAAGGAAGTCCATCTAGCAGCCTTTTCCTTCTCATTTCCTGTGACTAGTATTATGTCTGTGTGCACCGAGGGCTCTTTCAAACTTTTGAGCTCTGGCAACATACTCAGCATTCTCATCTGAGTTAAATGACCCCTCCAGAGTCCTGAAAGCATCATGTTACCAGCCAGACACATGTGCCCATTAAAAAGCCTCTTTAGATGACAGATAGTTTTCTTGATCTTCTTATCAGGGCTTTGATCCCTGCCAGAATCTGCAGAATGAAATATCTGATCAATGTCCTTGACAAGGGGGCCTGTAAAACAGGTCTTGTGGAGGGCTAGCGATGGAGAAAATCCACCCTCTGCCTTTGCTGAGCTTTAGCAGGGAGTCCTGCTCTGGCCCCATGGTAACCCCTGGAGTACATCTGAACATCTGCTCCGCGGGTGACATCCTTCCCGGAAGTCCTGCCTCCCACCTGAACATCTGCTCCGCGAGTGACATCCTTCCTGGAAGTCCTGCCTCCCACCTGAGAGTGATGTCACTGGGCCGAGGCATTACTCAGGTGCTGACCCAGACAATCCTTCCTGGCTTTTGGGATTTCCGCCTCTGGGGATGACCAGGAAGCCCTGCTGCGGATATGTAAGTGCCTCAGGAGCATCCAGACATCAAAAGTCTCTCATCCCTCAAGTAGATGAAACCTACAGTGTGAAGAAACTGCCATTGATTATGGTCTAGCTTAGCGGTGGGCAAAGTTTTTGGCCTGAGGGCCCCATCTGGGTATATAAATTGTATGGCGGGCCATGAAATACTCACAGTTTTGGGATGGGGGGTGAGAGCTCTGGTTGGAGGTGAGGATTCTGGGGTGGGGCCAGAAATGAAGAGTTCAGGATGTGGGTAGAGGCTCTAGACTGGGGTTGGGGTACTGCGGGGGGCTCTGGCTGAGGGTGTGGGCTCTGGGGTGGGGCTGAGGGGTTTGGACGGCGAGGGAGAGATTGGGGCAGGGAGCTGCAGTGAGGGGTGAGGGGTTTGGGGGTGCAGGAGGGTGCTCCAAGCTGGGGCCAAGGGGTTTGGAGGGCGCATCAGGGCTAGTTCTGGGGCAGGGTTTGTTGGGGCAGGGGAGGGGCTCAGGGGTGCAAGCTCCAAGCAGGACTTATCAGTAGCAGTGGTATGTCCCCCCTCCATCTTCTATGCAGAGGCACGGCCAGGCGGCTCTGCGTGCCACCCAGTCTGCAGCCGCAGCTCCCATTGGCCGTGGTTCCCAGTCAATGGGAGCTGTAGGGGGCAGCGCTTGGGATGGGGCTGCGTGTGGAGCCCCAGGCCCTGGCTGCCCCTACGTGTAAGATCTGGAGCGGGGATGTGCTGCTGCTTCCAGGAGCCGCACAGAAAGCCCCCAACCCCGCTCCCTGGCGAGAGCTTGAGGCCGGATTGAAAGGTCCGATGGGCCGGATGTTGTCTGCGGGCCATAGTTTGCCCCATCCTGCAACCAAACTCCCACTCAGAGCCCTAACCACCTGCCCAGTGAAAGTGAGGAGGGTGGGGGAAAGCAAGGGAGGGAGGGAGGATGGAGTGAGCAAGAGGGGGCCTCGGAGAAGGGGTGGGGTAGGGGCAGAGCTGTCTGTGTCTGATCCACAGAGCATAGAGGAGTTTTGTATAGCTTTCAGCTACAGCACCTCTTCCTTTTGTAGAGACTTCTAGCTCTGGGGGCCCCGGGTTCAATTCCTGGTCTCAAGGGAGACCGTTCTCATCACAGCTGCAGGTGTCATTTTTTTTCTCTCTTGCTGGTACATCAACACCCCCGCGATTTCCTCCCTCTCCTCCTCCTCCCCCCCACCTCACACAAGCAGAGGAGCTTAACACAGTCACTCTCAAGTAGGTAATCTGACCACAGCCCGAGCAGGGGTGGTGCAGACCAGTTGCTGAATGACTAAACAGGTTGATCACGCACAGCTCCAGCGTGAGTTCCTGTACCTCCTGGGGGCCCGTGACCTTGAGGAAGGGCTGCTAGCCCACTCACGGGCTGCCAGCCTGCTGCTCATGTCGTCAGCTGGCTGTGGAACAGCGGGGGCCGGCCAGTGGGTGCATTAAGTGCCGTCGTGTGAAGTCTCTTTCTTAATGGTGTGCTAGAAAAAACCCAAAATAAAAATACATTTCTCTGTCATGCTAGCAAAACCACCATGCCGCTGCCTCAGGTGGGAGCGACCTCCTGGGAGGTGGCCGGCCGGAAGGGTTTAAGTTGTGGTCACTCAGCTTCTAGGTCTCTGGCCTGATAGGAGTTGCTGGTGGCTAGTTGCTGTTGCCCTGGGTGCAATGAGAAATCTCTAGTGGCTGTCCCAACGGGCACCGTCTTATTAGCCCTGTCCCCACGTATGTACGTATTGGTGGTCTTCTCCGAGAGAGTCCACCCTTAGCGCCGGCTCCGCAGGTCTCATTGGCTGGGAATTGTGGCCAATGGGAGCTGCAGGGGAGTCTGTACCCTGACCCCCCTTCCCGTATCCCAAACCCCTGCCCCAGCCCTGTTCCCCCTCCTGGAGTCTACACCCCCTCCCACACCCCAAACTTCTGCCCGGGCCCTGCACCTCCTCCCACACTTCAGACCCCTCGGCTCCAGCCCAGAGCCTCCCCTGCACCCTGAACCCCTCCTTTCTGGCCCCACCCCAGAGCCCGCACCACCACCGGAGCCCTCACCCCCTCCCACACCTCAACTCCCTGTCCCAGCCCATTGAAAGTCAGTGAGGGTTGAGCGAGTGATGACCGGAGGGAGGATGGAGTGTGGGCGGGGCCTCTGAGAAGGGGCAGGGCCTTGGGGCGAGGACAGGAGTGGTGGTGGTGGGGAGCTTAAGTGAACCAGAACAGCTTGCTATCCTTAATTACAGCCTTAGGGCTGTGTTGTGTACCTCTCCCCCCTGTACTTATGCTTTGGATTTATGCTGCTGGTAGAGGTTTCGGGGTGCAGAATTAATGTTTGTTAGGATGCATTTTCTACTTCAAGCGTAATCCGTGTGCGTAATGCTTGACGTGTGCATGTGACCCTCCGTGTGTGCATGTACATACATGTTGTATTCATGACCAGCCCATGCTTGTGAACCCACCAGCTGGCAGGCTGGGAATACCATGTGCCCTTTCTGCACACAGCATGCATAGGGGACCTTCTCCCCCAAGATCCTCCCCAGTGGCTCCAGGCCTGGAATTGCCCAAGGCAGGGTGAGTCAGTCCGGTCTCCTCTACAGCTGGACTGCATCCTGCTATCTGGGTGGGTCTCCTGGACAGGAAGTGCCCAAACACTCTGGAGAGTGTGTTGAAGGGGACCTCCTGATAGGGGAAGTGCCCTGATAAGGGTTTATTTGGCCTGGGGCCAGCTGTGCTGTGCAAAGGGCTCTCGCTGTGGAGAGGAGACTAGCTGGTTGGTGTGGTTATGGGGTGTGGGGAGATAGATGAGTGCATGGTCTCTCGGCCTCTTTTGACACCAGCTGGAACTGAATACCATTCCATCGAGGCCCTTTTACCCCTTAGCGACCAGTACCCCAAACCTGGTGTGTGTGTGTGAAGAGAGACTGGGGGGAAATGGTGCTCCCTCTCCTCTGTGCTCTTTGTGTCTCTCCTCTTCCTTGTATACCCCTAATCGCCTTCCCTCTCATGGGATGGGTGGTCCAGCAATCCTGAGAGGGGGAAAAAATGATCTGACTGGTCTGGATTCTGCGCCGCTTGGCTCCCCAGGCGATTGTTTATGCTTGTGCAAAGCGGGTGTAAAATGCTGCTTTTATATGCTCATGGACGCCGGAATTGGTGTGTTGCATCTGTTGGGCACAAGATGCGCGGCAGCGGGGATCCCTCCTTTGCTGGCCTCATAAACAAAACCAGGCAGCATCCGTCCCGTTGCCGGTGCCTTGTTCGCTCTCACCCTGGGTGGAGGCCGGGCTCTGATCGCTGAGGTAGAGTTCCCAGCAGAGCTGAGCAGGCGTGAGATCACCCTGACTTGGCTCTGCACCCTTCGTCCACCCCTGAAGCATCTCCAGGGATGGGAGAGGCTTCCCTCTTCCTGTCTGACGAGCCAAGAAGCTGCCCCAGTCTGCCCCTGCCTCTTAGGTTTTGTGTGAGCCTTGTGGCCTCCGGGTTAAAGACGCCTCTTCTCTTCTGTTCCCCGCCTGCAGGTCTTACAGAAGCTCGGCAAAGCGGACGAAACGAAAGACGAGCAGTTTGAGCAGTGCGTGCAGAACTTCAACAAACAGCTGGTAAGCGAATTGGTGATCTGTAATTACACTCCGGGCCCTAGCGCTGCAGGGGGCTTTTGGAAATGAACATGCAATTAGGGCACTTACTAACGAAGCTATAGTCACACAGAAGTTACCCACCCAGCTGTAAGTCCCCTACTGTGCATATGCACCAGATCACGCTAATCTATTTTTTTCATTTCCTTGCCACATGGCAGGTAACGTTGTGTGGAAAAAGGCCAACTTAAGTCCAAAATTTAGGTTTATAAAGTCTAATCTGAGTAGCAAGATTTCCATATTTTCCCCCTCTTTTATAAACTCAGTTTAACAGTGGTTTGCTGTGTGCATTCCTCTGGCAGTGTGGGAAACCCAGCCCGCCAGCTGCACTGTGCTAGTGCCAGAGAACCACGAAATGAAACTGACTAGATACAAAACATAACATTTGCCAATGTACCTTTCCGTTCCTCAGCTGAGTGAAATGCAAAAAAGTAAACAAACCACATCAATGGTGAAAGGAAATATACCACCAAGGCTGAGAGAGCCCACAGTATTACTTCCTTTTTGTATCTGTTTGCTAAGTCCAACCAATCCTGTGTGTGTGTGTGTGTAAGTGTGTCACCACTGCATTTTAACAAAATATACTTCTATTACTATAGCACCTAGAAGTCCTGGTCATGGACCAGGACACCATTGTACTAGGCCCTGTACAAACACAGCACAAAAATAAATGTATGTTTGCAGTATGGCAAGAAAACCCCTTGATTTGCAGGCTTTTGATACGAAGCTGTCACATCTCATTCTCTGTCTAGAGCTTGTTGCCATTTAGACTGGAAACCGTAGCTCATGGCAGAGGTTTTGGAAAAGAGATGCCCCAGGGCGACTGGGCTGGAGGGAGTGACTTACAAGGAAAGGATGAAATAGCAGAAGCGTGGGCCTGTAGCTTCCCCGGACAGGATAATTGTGGTAGAGAGAGGGTTGTAGAGACCTCGGCATAAGGCGAACCTGAATGCTGGAAGATTTCTCAATAGCTGTTGTTTAAGGCATTCGGAGCTAGACTGAGGGATGGGACAAGTCCCAAGTGGGAGTTGCACATGCAACAGGAACACCTTAGTTTATACTAGGTATTAAAGAATACACACTGGTTTTAATATCTCAGCTCTTTCCTGACCAGCCTCCTGGTCCCCTCCCACCAATCAGTCTCTCTGCCTGGCTCCCTTTCTCCCCTCCGTCCATAGCATTTCCTTCCCGCTCCTCCGGCTCCCTCTCCCTTATTCATGCATACAGAGAGCCCATTTCCACATGCCCCCTTCCCCTTCCTGCTACTGTATCCATACGTCCCCAGCCCCAGAGAACCCATTCTGTGCCTGTACAGCTCAGCGCCTGTTCCATTGCCTGTCCCCAAGTCCCAGAACCACAGATGTTAGCAATAGAATGACCTACTAGGTCATGCAGGGTCATTGAATGTACCTATAAACCCCGTCCATTGTCTGCTAGCTACTGCTCCATAATACCCAGAGCACAGCAAATCTCAGAAGTGTGCTTCCCTCACATCCCTAAACTAGTCACGGGTCTTTTCCTCTGCCATAGCTCCTGTTCTGCTACTGAATACAGAGTCACATGAGATTTTAGGCACCTTGGTCTCACATTAGACTCGCCTAATTGAGGGATTCACCTATGGATCCCTCAAGGCCTCGGTCGGCAGCAGCAGTGCTTCAAAAAGAAGTGCAAAACTCCAGTTACTGGTCTCGGTGATTGTGCAGTGTTATATATGAGAGAGAGAGGTGGTATCGTGAAATGCAGTTTGCCCTTAATATTTATTGCTTAACTAGCTATCAGCGACCACGGAATTATATGACCCTTTTAAAAGGAAACATACAGCTCCCTGCCCACCCAAACCACTTCTGTTAAATCTAGTCACCCTCCTGCAGCAGTGAGTTCCACAGTGCATCAATATGAGGCGTGAAGAAGCATTTCATTTTTCTGTATACTGAATGGTGTGGTGTTCAGTTTCATACTGTCCTCTCTCTGTTCTCTTCTTAGGGGACAGGACAAGGAAGGCGGAACTATGTCACTCAGTCAATTGATCATAGGACTGGGAGCTGCTCTGTAGCCTCTCACCTGTCACTTGTCCTCTCTTTGCTTCTGTTTCCCCATGTGTAGAAAAGAGACGATGCCTGTTTTGCAGGGAGTGTCATGAACCTGGATTAGTCTGATTGTTCAGCACTCTGAAAATGCCTGGGGTAATTATTATGATGTTGGCTCAGATATGCTGGAAAAAGAGCTCTAAATATAGATGAGATTTCTGTGAGGGCTTCCTTATAAAGGGCTTGTCTGTGCAGGGAAATTGACCAGAATAGCTGCTGTGGAACAGCTCCCTGTATGGACGCTCTATTCCAGAACGATTAGCGTGCTCGCAAACTGCACTGATCATTCCAGAATAAAGTGACTAAACAGAGGATCTACCCCAGATGTGCAATCGCTTATTCTGCAGTGTGGACAACTTCCCCCATGGAGACAATTCCAAAGAAGGCACCTTAGGGTAAAATCTAAGTTTTGAGAAAAGTTGGGCTCAGACCCTCAGATGTTTAGGTGCCTAACTCCCTTTGGCTCTAAAGCCATTGGGAGTTAGGCACCTAAATACCTTTGGGGATCTGGGCCTTGATCTCCTGCAGCAAGGGGCTGAAGATTTATATCCAGTTCAGCATTTCATTGGGCTGGAATTGACTTGCCTGCTATTGAAGCAGGAGGGGAGGGGAAACACCGCAGATGGGCCCGCTCCTTGTCTGCTAGCTCAGTCAGTGGGCCCCTGGCCTCTGTGGCCCTGAATTGAGTTGTCTCGGTAGGTATTTCTGGGTATGGGCTATTTGTCAATACAGGACAGAGATAGTTAGCTCTCTCCTTCCCTCAAGATGGGGTTTCTCCAAGTGGTGGGTGGGTGTAGGGGAGGATTCCCTGCTGTATAAACCTCCCTGTGTCCATCCAAAGCAATGCAAGAATCTCTCTTTGCAGTCTGTGAATGGTAGGAGCTCTCTGCTTAGACAGGTGGACTTTGCTATGTGACGCAGGAGCTGAAAGTAGCCATGCATCTGCAGAACTGTAGATGGCCCCACAAGCTAGTCTTGTAGGGCTTGACGAGGCTTCCCAACAGGGCTTAGTCAGTCTCCTCCTCGGGATGGGCTAAATTCAGCTGTTAACCTCCAGCCTGGATCCTTGGAATGCTCCCCTCCTCCCCTGCCGAGCTCCCTTGCCCGAATGTAAGGTGACCAGATTACAACAGTAAAATATCGGGACACATTGGGGTGCCATTGGCCCTGCCCACAGTCCACCCCTGCTCCTACCAGGCTCCGCCCCCAGCTCAGGTCCCGCCCCCCCTCCACTTGCCCTGCCTTCGCACCCCACCTCACCCCCTGGCCTGCCGCCGTGGTGCTTGTTGTGTCCCTCCTCAGTCCCCCACCCACCACTCGCCTCCTCTTAGCCCCTCCCTCATCTGCCACTCACCTCCTCACTCCCCTGCCAGAAACCCCCGCTGGCTCGCCCCATCCCCCCTGCTTGCCTACTCACCCCTCCTGCTCACCTCCTTACCTGATTATCAGGACAACTGGCATCCATCATAGCTCCCAGCTACCCAGTGCATGTCACCCGGAACAGGGGGCATGCTGGGAAAAGCTTGTCTTGAGAGGTTGGGCCCATGTTATTTGCCCGATGCCTCTGAATGTCGCTGGCCTGGGAGGGAGGAGGGTTGAAGGCGTGATGTGGAATCCAGGTCTGGCATACGGCAATGCTACCTGCTCCTGGCTGGCGGCGTTGCTGTGTTTTGACACCCTGGCGTCTGTCGCTTGTGTGGAACCTCGGGGCTGCTCTACACTGTTTCATGGCACGTGTTTGTGGTAAGGGCTCCTGTCTCTTTTGCTCTCCTGTGATTGCCGGGAGCTGCAACTGTTACTGGTAGAGGCTGGGTCTTTCTAGACTTGTTCCCTCAGGGCTGAGGTCAGCACTGCTCCCCACCGCCCCGTCTGGCATGCACCAGTCAGCGTGGATGCCCCTTGTGCAGAGCAAAACATTCCTCTGGCTTGCCAAATCTGATGGCTTTCAGCAGCGCTGTTTCCTAGTTCTTGGGGCGGATTAAGGTTTTGTGGGGCCCTGGGCCAGAGCAAGTCGGCGTCCCCTCCCAGCCCCTTTTGCCTGCGGCCCCACCCATGCACCCACCCCGTTCTGCCCTGCCTGGCCCCGTTCCACCCACGGTCCACCTCACTGTTCTGGGATTGCCTTGTTCTGAAACATCAGGCATTGGCAATGGTTGGAGAATGAAAGGAGATGGTGGTGTTTTTCTGCTACCACTTGTGTGTGTGATGTGTATATAGTCTCACTCCCCAGGATTTACACGATGTATCTGAATGGTGTCCCATGGCTGATCTACTAGGCACTATATCTCCTTTCATCTGTTTATAAATTTGCTGCCAGATGACTCCCTGGAGCGTTCTTGTGTAGCTGGATGTTCTTGTGTTATTTTGGGATTGACTGATGAGACCAGCATCTGATGGAAATGTACCCTGCCATTTGTAGCTCTGGTCGGGCCTGGTCATGTATGGTCAGATTTTCACAAGTTGTGTTGTGTTGTAATAACTGTGCCCTCACATTTCCCTGCATTGTGAGCTCAGATGTGTTTTTTTAAAAAAAATAATGGTGAAAGTTCACAAAATGTCGTCGTGACCTATCCCAAAAAATCTCGGTGGGGAAAGGTACGGAAAGGGGAGAGACTGAATCAGTTCAACCAAAACGGCCTCCTGATAGACTTCAAGGCCCGTGTTAAGATCATGCCAGCTAAATGAGAGAACCGCAGGACCGGAAATCAATGGACCAAAACCGGTGCATTGGAAATTGGGCCTAACTGGTGAACAAAATAATGAAGGCATGGGCTGTTCCATCCATCACTGCCACTTTGGGGTCCTTAAAAGAAAAGATGCCTGAGGGGAAAATTGGGAAGCAAGCGCAACAGTAGGTGACTGAACGCAGAAGAAGCTGTCTGTCAACAACCGCTGCCGCAGCTTACTGTCATGGCCGCCTTCCCCACCATCTCTTGGGACCCAGGAGCTACTTTACTAGCATTGGGCCTTTGTCCTCCGAATCCAGAGATGTCCTGACCAGACTGGACAGGGCAGAAAGGATGGGGGAGTTGCATTGTATGTAAGAGAACAGTATGACTACTCAGAGCTCCAGTATAAAACTGCAGAAAAACCTGAGAGTCTCTGGATTAAGTTTAGAAGTGTGAGCAACAAGGCTGATGTTGTGGTGGGAGTCTGTTATAGACCACCAGACCAGGGGGATGAGATGGATGAGGCTTTCTTCCAGCAACTAAGAGAAGTTACTAGATCACAAGCTGTGGTTCTCATGGGAGACTTCAATCACCCTGATACCTGCTGAGAGAGCAATACAGCGGTGCACAGACAATCCAGGAAGTTTGTGGACAGTGTAGGGGACAATTTCTTAGTGCAAGTGCTGGAGGAACCAACTAGGGGCAGAGCTTTTCTTGACCTGCTGCTCACAAACTGAAGAATTAGTAGGGGAAGCAAAAGTGGGTGGGAACCTGGGAGGCAGTGACCACGAGATAGAGTTCAGGATCCTGACAAAGGGAAGAAAGGAGAGCAGCAGAATATGGACCCTGGACTTCAGAAAAACAGACTTTGACTCCCTCAGGGAACTGATGGACAGGATCCCCTGAGAGAATAACATGAAGGGGAAAGGAGTCCAGGAGAGCTGGCTGTATTTTAAAGAATCCTTACTGAGGTTGCAGGAACAAACTGCCCCGATGTGTAGAAAGAATAGTAAATATGGCAGGCGACCAGCTTGGCTTAACAGTGAAATCCTTGCTGATCTTAAATGCAAAAAAAACTTACAAGAAGTAGAAGATTGGGCAAATGACTAGGGAGGAATATAAAAATATTGCTCAGTCATGCAGGAGTGAAATCAGGAAGGCTAAATTGCACCTGGAGTTGCAGCTAGCAAGGGATGTTAAATGTAACGAGAAGGTATGTTAGCAACAAGAAGAAAATCAAGGAATGTGTAGGCCCCTTACTGAATGAGGGAGGCAATCTAGTGACAGAGGATGTGGAAAAAGCAAGTGTACTCAATGCTTTTTTTTGCCTCTGTCTTCACGAACAAGGTCAGCTCCCAGACTACCGCACTGGGCAGCACAGCATGGGAAGGAGACGACCAGCCCTCTGTGGAGAAAGAAGTGATTCATGACTATTTAGAAAAACGGAACGAGCACAAGTCTATGGGGCCGGATGCGCTGCATCTGAGGGTGCTAAAGGAGTTGGCAGAGGTGATTGCAGAGCCATTGGCCATTATCTTTGAAAACTCATGGCGATCGGGGGAGGTCCTGGATGACTGGAAAAAGACTAATGTAGTGCCCACGTTCAAAAAAGGGAAGGAGGAGGATCCGGGGAACTACAGGCCAGTCAGCCTCACCTCAGTCCCTGGAAAAAATCACGGAGCAGGTCCTCAAGGAATCAGTTCTGAAGCACTTAGAGAGGGGAAAGTGATCAGGAACAGTCAGCATGGATTCACCAAGGGCAAGTCATGCCTGACTAACCTAATAGCCTTCTCCAATGAGATAACTGGTTCTGTGGATGAGGGGAAAGCAGTGGATGTACTATTCTTTGACTTTAGCAAAGCTTTTGATACGGTCTCCCACAGTAGTATTGCCAGCAAGTTAAAGTAGTATGGGCTGGATGAATGGATCATAAGGTGGATAGAAAGCTGGCTGAATCGTCGCGCTCAACGGGTCGTGATCAATGGCTCCATGTCTAGTTGGCAGCCAGTATCAAGCGGAGTGCCCCAAGGGTCGGTCCTGGGGCTGGCTTTATTCAATATCTTCATTAATGATCTGGAGGATGGCGTGAACTGCACCCTCAGCAAGTTTGCAGATGACACTAAACTGGGAGGAGTGGTAGATACGCTAGAGGGTAGGGACAGGATACAGAGGGACCTAGACAAATTAGAGGATTGGGCCAAAAGAAATTTGATGAGGTTCAGCAAGGACAAGTGCAGAGTCCTGCACTTGAGACGGAAGAATCCCATGCACTGCTACAGATTAGGGACCGAATGGCTAGGCAGCAGTTCTGCAGAAAAGGACATAGGGGTTACAGTGGATGAGAAGCTGGATATGAGTCAACAGTGTGCCCTCATTGCCAAGAAGGCTAACAGCATTTTGAGCTGTATAAGTAGGGGCATTGCCAGCAGATCGAGGGATGTGATTGTTCCCCTCTATTCAACATTGGTAAGGCCTCATCTGGAGTACTGTGGCCAGTTTTGGAGCCCACTCTACAAGAAAGATGTGGAAAAATTGGAAAGAGTCCAGAGAAGGGCAACAAAAATGATTAGGGGCCTGGAGTACTTGACTTATGAGGAGAGGCTGAGAGAACTGGGATTGTTTAGTCTACAGAAGAGAAGACTGAGGGGAGATTTGATAGCTGCTTTCAACTATGTGAAAGGGGGTTCTAAAGAGGATGGATCTAGACTGTTCTCCGTGGTAGCAGATGACAGAACAAGGAGCAATGGTCTCAAGTTCCAGTGGGGTAGATCTAGGTTGGATATTAGGAAACACTATTTCATAGGAGGGTGGTGAAGCATTGGAATGGGTTCCCTAGGGAGGTGGTGGAATCTCCTTCCTTAGAGGTTTTTAAGGTCGGGCTTGACAAAGCCCTGGCTGGGATGATTTAGTTGGAGTTGGTCCTGCTTTGAGCAGAGGGTTGGACTAGATACCTCCCGAGATCCCTTCCAGCCATGATATTCTATGATTCTTTGACTGGGCCAGAGAAAGGGACCCAACTGACATCTCCACCTCCATCTGCTTTGGTTAAATCCCGGTCACCATCTGTCACCCGCCCCCTCCCCCCCCCACCACATGTGTCCTTTTCCTTCCCCACCTTATTTCTTCTTTTTCCTGTCCCTCTGCCCTGGTCTTCTGTCTCATAAGAGCCTGGTTAAGTTGGCCACGGCTGCTGGCAGCCTATGACCAGACAAGCAGCGAAAAGTAAGGCCTTAAAAAGCCCAATGCTGGTACAAGTTTGCCAAGTCCCGGAGTGGCCGGTAAGAACATGTACCGCACCAGTGTCTTCCAGCAGCCAGGCTGCAGGTGGAGGTCAATGCCAGAGACGGAAGCTGCGTTTCTTGTCATCACTATTCTTTTCTCTCCTTTCCTGTCTCTCATTTGGCCTTCTAGGAAGTGCGATCAGATTTTAACATCAGCTCCAGCCCATCTCGATTAACCTCTTCTCGTTTCCCCGAAAGGAACAGGTATTGCCATCTTTAACACCATCAAAGAGCCTGTCAAACAGCGGGTTTTTTCTTTATAAAAACAGCCTACAGCTAAAAGGAAAGGGAGATGGTTAAAATGGAAGCCCTACTTCACACTTTACATGTCAAATGCTTTCACTGTTTCCTTCTCTTTGTTATCTTTAATACAAGGTCAAAAAGAGTTTTAATCACATGGTTGCCACTGTGCTAAGCAAGCTGAGGTCTCGGTACACTAAACCCCAAGTCTCGTTTAACACTGTTTCAGTGCTGGATAGCGGCAGCGTCATGTTAACACCTTTTGACTCTTTGGGCCCATATATTCCACCTAGATTAATACAGCAGTGGCTTATAAATCTGGATGCCTCCATTTTTAGTTGACCAACTTTCACCACAGGTGTGGGAGGAGAGTTATCTGGAGGATGTTCCCTGGGGCTAGTTCTTGAGGCCTGACGTTGCACACCACAGCAACGGGGGAACCCAAAATTGAGGTTACTTTGGAAAATGTGGTTATCAAGGATCCCTCCTTCCTTCCTTCTACCCCTTCCTCAAGCCTGGAATCACTGGTTCCACAGAATAAAAGCCCTAGGGCAAGGTCCCCACAACACATTTTTTGGCGGCCTCAGAGTGCGGCCACCAAGTCTTGCTGGTGGCCACTCTGACAATTTTCCCTAAAATACTTAATTAGCTTTAGGAAAAGCAAATAAATATGCACAGATACTTGTCCAAATTATTGTAATTTATTTATGTAAAGTTGTGATACTTTTTTTGTAGACTCAATAATAAAAATAATGTACAGTTGACTCTTTTCTTTACTGGACCTAAACAGAACAGAAACACAAATAAGGTGCTTTGCACATTTTTGTCTTTTGTTGTTTGTTTCTTTTGCTTTTCTAGTAAGTCTGGCTGCAAAAAGTATTAACAAACATACAAATGTCACTTCACAGCAGGCTTACTAGCCAGCGGAGAGACTGTGAAAAGTCCTATTAACAAACATACAAACATCAATTTTCATACTAGACATATTCAGCTGTGGCAAGCCAGGGGACAAATTAAGCCCTGGCTGGGGAGGTGGGTAGGGAGACAGCAGGGGGTCAGGGCAATGGGGATAGATGGGAAGGCAGCAGGGGCCATGTGGGGATGGGGTGAGCCAAGGGCTGGCACCCATGGAGCCATGAGCGGAGCCCACCACCCTAGGGCTGAGGCCCGAGCCTCCCTGCCAGCAGGAAGCTGGGGAACTCACTGGCTGTCTGCTCCTCTGGCGTTTGTGGCTCCAGAGGCGGGCAGGGCCCAACTCCTGCCGGTGGCCCTGGGGAAGGGCCACTGCTTTGTGTCCCCTTCCCACTCTCCCAGGAGGCGGTGGCCACAGGAAAGGCTCCTGGTGGCCGCATTTGCAAAACACTGCCCTGGAGGTGGTTTTTGTGTGTCGGCCTTTGACAGCCTGTCTCCCTTCCCCGCCGGCCAGCTTCTCTTGGCGTTGCCAGGCTGCGACTCGATAGGTCTACTCTGCAGTCAAGAGGTGTGACTGCTGCACACGAGATTAATTCGAATAACAGGGAAGCCGCTGGGCCCGACCTCCTGGGACCCCGGCACTTCCTTGAGGGGCTAGTTTGTGCTACTGCCACCACGTCCCTGCTAGAGGTAGGTGAGCTCGCTTGGATCGAGCTAGATGAAAGCAAATTCAGGCACCTGCTGCAATCACTCCTCCCGGTCACTGTATAGACATTCCCTTAGGACAGGGGTGGGCAAACATTTTGGCCTGAGGGCCACGTCCGAGTTGCAAAACTGTATGGAGGGCCGGGTAGGGAGGGCTGTGCCTCCCCAAACAGCCTGGCTCCCACCCCTTCTCCACCCCTCCCACTTCCCACCCTCTGACTGCCCCCCGGCCCATCCAACCCCCCCAGCTCCTTGTCCCCTAACTGCCCACCCCCTATCCAACACCCCCTGCACCCTGACCCCTATCCATACCCCCACCTCTTTACAGGCCCCCCTGGGATCCCGTCCCCTATCCAACCCCCCTGTCCCCTGACTGCCCCCGGGACCCTCTGCCCTTTATTCAACTCCTCTCCCTCCCCAGGCCACTCAGAGCAGTAGGAGCTCACCGCCCAGCCAGAGCTAGCTGCCCTGCCTGCATGGCTCACTGAGGCTGCAGAGGAGGTGTACAACAGGGAAGGGGCCAGGGGCTAACCTCCCCGATTGGAGCTCAAGGGCCGGGCAGGCTGGTCCCGCTGGCCGGATGTGGACCATGGGCCGTAGTTTGCCCACCTCTGCCTTAGGATATGTTTTCACAACAACTAGATACCTGTGGCTGGCCTGTGCTGGTCAACTCGGGCTCGAGTGGGGTGGGGGAGCTGTTTTACTGCTTTGCAGACTTCTAGTTTTGGGCTGGAGCCCAATTTCTGAGAACCTCCCACCCCACAGTTCTCCTCTTCTTGCAGCACATGTGGTCACTGTTCCTTTCCCCCAGGCCCTCTGAATTTAGCACAGGCGCACTGAGTTTTGCCACATCACCCCCTGGAAGAAAGTATTCTGGAATCCCCGCTCAGTGCTTGCAGCTGGGTTTGGAACACCAAGGACGTTGGCATGAGCTCTGTTTTAGGGAGAGCGAGCTGAGGGCAAGAGGCAGGCGTCCAAAGAGTGGCGGATGATAGGAAACTGCTGCTTCCACAAAGGTACTAAGTTTGAAGCTGTCAGAGCCTGTGAGCTCCCCCGTCAGCCTGTCAAGATGCATTATGCTGGGGCGCCATGTGGAAGATTCAAGCTGGGAAGGACGACGGGAAATGAAATGTAACAGAATGTGTGATGCTGGTGTATGGCATAACAGCCACCCTCTAGCATCCTCATGATGTTTCTCCCTCTCTCTCAAACTCTTCTGCAATGTTTGTGTCTCCTAGAAGACCCTTGGACGTCTGATGCCATCTGAGCCAACGTTCACTCTTCTGCAAAGCATCAGAGGATGGAAACATAAATCCAAATGAAAACAGAATCCATACACAGTCTGATGTCACTCCCATGCCTCTGCTGTCTTGCACCTACCTCTCCGCTGTCTTCCCTCTTGGGGTGGTGTTTGCATTTGCACAAAGTGGGTGTAAAATGCTCCTTTTCTGATTTGGTGTGGTGTATTCGCGCCTCTGTTTACACAGATGTAAGCGAATACACGTTGTAAGGCAGTGGTGTGTTGGGCCCAGTGTATTTTAAGTGTTCAGTAAAAGGCAACGTTGGCATCATTCAGTATAGAGTGCTTTCAAAGTGGTGAAAGGGTGTGTGTGTGATTGCAATGTAAGATGTTTTGATTTAGGTTCTTGTACTGTATCCATCATCCTGGTGTCTGATCGCCTCTGAAATCTGAAAAGCAAACCAGAGTAACTGGTGTTTCTTAACTATTAGCTTCCAAATCCATGAAATCCAACAAAGGCCACTAAACGACATTTCTTAAAATGTTTTCACCATTCATGCTGTTTGCTTGCTTCCTGCAGTCTCACTCCGTTTGGACAGTAAATGAGACAGTTCAGTGTCCCTTTCTAGCCCCTACGTTGGCACAGCACAGATAAGTCCTGCACAAATCCATCTCCCTCTGTACAAAACAATAACCGGCTGGCTTTCCCCTGTCTTTGCAGACAGAAGGCAGCAAGCTGCAGAAGGATCTCCGAACTTACCTGGCTTCCGTAAAAGGTAACGTCTGTGCAACTGGAGGTCTGTCACTTTTCCAACTGGAGGCATCACAACTAGGGTTTTCCTGGCAATAGCTCTTCCTGCCCAGTGCAAATAGGGTTTCCTGGAGAAACTGGCCTGGTGATGGAGCACCGGTTTCACATCTCTTGCTCCCCAGGGACGGGGTTGTTCAGGCCATCATAGTGGCTTGGGTGGGCGACATAGGGGTGTGGAGGCTGTTTTCTCCTCCCAGCAGAAAGGTGGGCTTTGTGTAGGTTTTAGGAGACCCCCTCATCTATCCTGCTAGGTGAGGATGAACACTGAGCATCCTGTCGTCTGGGTGACTAGATCCCTGAGCCCATCTCCTCTGTTTTACGCCCGTGTTATTGCGAGTCCCAGATGTGTTTGCAAGGATCACGCTTGGAAAAGATTCTGCCTTAACTTAAAGGAGAATCAGGCTCCTATTATCCATGCTGCGCTGTTGAGTTCCTGCTGGCAGTGGGGAGGGACTCGTGGTGTTCCTGGCGGGGTTCTGTCCCTCAGATTTTGAGGCTGCCCTCTCTTCTCCCTTAGCTATGCACGAGGCCTCCAAGAAGCTGACGGAATGCTTGCAGGAAGCGTATGAGCCGGAATGGCCTGGGAAAGAGGAGACCAACAAAATAGCCGAGGTGAGACTCCATGCCGGGGCGGGAGGGCGGCCCCCGGGGGAGAGCGGCTTAGCGGGACTAATGAACTTTCCTCCTGCGCTTGGCTTGGGAGCGTGGCTGCGAGACATCTGTCCGGCAGCAGCGATCCTAGGAAGAAGAGATGGCTTTGGCCATCAGGAGCTGTGTCCGAGAGAACGTTGGCCCAAATGGGTCATGGGTGGGGACTAGGTGTATCCTCTATGCACCCATCAGCACCAGGGGAAGCACTGGCTCTCTCGGCCCTGCAAAAATGTGGATAATGAGACATCCCCAGGTAAACCCTCAGCAAAGGCTCTGTCTGTCCCAGCCTGGTCAGGGTGTCTGGTCTCTTTCACCAGGGAAGCAGTGTTCCGAGTCACTCCCGGGTTAGATTAGTAAAGTTGATTCTCTCCAGCAACGCACAGCTGCTTGCATGGTTACCAGCTGTTCTGAGATGCGATATTAACCCTTTCAGCCCTTCACACTGGCTATCTGTGAAACGTCGCTGCGAGTTACCTGCTGTGTGCTGTTGGTGAACTCAGCACCCTACAGAAAAGACCCTCCCCCAACCCCAACACGGGAGATGTGCCAGAAATTCTCTGAGGCCCCCTGGGGACTTCGCGATTGCTGTTGATTGTACATTGTTTGCAGTGGTGTTGCAGCCGTGTTGGTCCCAGGATGTTAGACATACAAAGTAACATCTTTCTTTGGACCAACATCTGGCGGTGAGACAAGCTTTTGAGCTTTCCAAGATCGAACTTTTAGCAGCCAGAGATCGCGATCAACTTTCAGAGGCTCCAGAATTGACCAGTCGATTGTGATCGATCCATTGGTGACCACTGGTCTAGCAATTGGACTTAGGAGAATCAGTACTTGTGGGTTCCATTTCTGCATCTACCGTATGACCAGGGATATGCATTGTTGTGGCTGTTTCGGTCCCAGGATATTGGAGAGACAAGCTGGGGGAGATAACATCTTTTATTGGACTAACTTCTGGTGGAGAGAGAGACACTCTCTTTTGAGCTTACACAGAGCTCTTCTCGATCTGGGATGTGTCTGCCTCAGTTTCTCCAAAAGAGACGAGATAACTACCTCTGGGATGCTGGGAGGCTTCATAGATTGTAATGGGCTTGGAGATCACTGGCAATAGAAATGTAAAGCATTCTGAATGTGCTCATTTGCACATTTCTTTTGTCTTTTCAGAACAATGACCTGCTCTGGGTGGATTTCCATCAGAAGCTTGTAGATCAGGCGCTTCTAACCATGGACACTTACCTTGGCCAGTTCCCGGACATCAAAGTAGGTTGCTCCCCTCGCTCCTGTCACGTCATGCTAGAGAGTCTCTGGGATGCTGCAAGTGGAAGTTGGAGTCCCAAGAGAAATGCTCGTGCAAAGCCCCATCTCCTTTAGGTCGGGGGCAGCAAAATGGATGTGAGCACCTCTCACTGAAATCACACTGCCCCCTGTTGGCCAAACACCAATCCTCTGCTCTCTTGGCTAGTGAATAGCTGCCCTGGTGGCCAGGGATATGGGGTATGTGAAAGAGAAGGAAAGGGGATGTGGCTATTGGATGCATTCCAAAGAGGATGGAGCTCGGCTGTTTTCAGTGGTGGCAGAGGACAGAACAAGGAGTAATGGTCTCAAGTTGCAGTGGGAGAGATTTAGGTTGGATAATAGGAAACACTATTTCACTAGGAGGATAGTGAAGCATTGGAATGGGTTCCCTAGGGAGGTGGTGGAATCTCCTTCCTTAGAGGTTTTTAAAGCCCTGTTGACAAATCCCTGGCTGGGATGATTTAGTTGGGGTTGGTCCTGCTTTGAGCAGAGGGTTGGACTAGATACCTCCCGAGGTCCCTTCCAACCCTAATCTTCTGTGATTCTATGGTGCAGGATCAGTTCCCACATAGACTGTCCTCTACGTATCGGTGAAGTAGCTGGATTAACTGGAGCTACTCTGGGAAGGCAAGAGATCTGCGCGCACAGGCATTCTGGGGAGTTTTTGGGAAGCTCCATGCTTCACTTTTCATGATAAAAGAGATGGGGAACCAGCGAATATTTACTTCCCGTCACTGGAGAGTGGCTCCATGCCATGGACTGGGGAATTGTCTGTTTGCCAAGTGCAGTAGCATTTTCTAATACACGGGCTTTCATCAGCCCTTGGTGAGAAGAACACGTTTCAATCGGAAACCCCGTGTCATCACTAGCATAGTGTTTCATTGTCTACCAGCCTTGCAAAGGGAATAAAACCACCCAGACAAGGCTTCATTCATGCTTTCTTGCTACCACAGATCCGGGACTGTGGAAGGGAAAAGCCATGTCGGGCATTAATGCAATGGCATCGAATGCACTGGAGAGAAGTAGCGGAATTGACATAATGGTCCTTATTCCTCCCTTCCATGTTAAAAGGTGCAGAAGGGAGAGATTTACCTGCGATACTCAGGGGCTTTGATATACCAGCAAGCCGGCTGCATTTCCCACTTCTAGAGGAGACATTACAGGCAGTGCCAGGGGATGGAGTGAGAAAACGCAAGGGTGACCTCACACACATCTGCCTGAATGGTCCCCGAACCACCTGGGGAGCTCCGGCCCCCTCAGTGGCATCCTATCTGAGCCACATTATAGCTGTGCTGGTCGGAGAGAACACGCTGCCCAGAAAGTGGCTGTCGGCAGACCCTGCCTCCCCCTCGCCAGGCTCCCTGGAGTTATGTACAGCTTTGTGGTGGAGGGTCGGGTCTGCGTGGGGATTAGCCTGGTTTTGCTCAGTGCTGTTCGGGCCAACACTGTAGGGAGACGGAGAGCGGGGTGTGTTCTGTACGCAAGGGGGCAGGCTGTGTGTGTGTGTGTGTGTGTGTGTGTGTGTGTGTCTTGTCAAGCCAGCATGATGTTGGCATGTATCCATGCACCACAACGAGGTGAATTCTGAGTCTCTCCATTTAAGTGGGAGCAGCATGAGGTTCACACAGAGCGGCTGTCTCCAGCCTGCCACACGGACGTTCTTCAGGGGAAAACTGGCCCCCGGCTTCTCCTACCCAGGTCCCGCTACTGAAACACCAAGCGGGAGTGCGAGTGATGCAGAGGCATTCCCCATACACTCTGCATCGCACTCTCACACTCTGCACACGTGTGTGTATGTGTGTCTCTCTCTCATTCTCTCACTGGCTGACACTCACTCTCACACATGCACTCTGCATGTGTCTCTCACTGCACGTGTGTGTGTGTCTCTGTCTCTCTCACTCTCTCACACTGGCTGACACACTTTCACTCTCACACATGCACTCTGCATGTCTCTCTCACACTCTGTGTGTGTGTGTGTGTGGCTATCTCTCTCTCACGCTCTCTCACTCTCTCACACTGGCTGACACTCTCACTCTCATACACACACTCTGCGTGTCTCTCTCACACTGGCTGACCCCTCCCCCCCACACTCTCACACACACACACTCAGTCTCTCTCTCTCTCTCTCTCTCTCTCTGCATCTCTTTTTGTGTGTTTTGGCTCATTTTTAGACCCGGAGCGGGGAGGGTCCCTGCATGGCCGGTCAGCAGACCCACTTTTAAGTGACTAAGTTTTCCTGTTTAGCCCCTTGATGCCCCGGCTTTCCCTTCCCCTGGAAGCGCAGAGCAGTCAGGAAGGAGCCAGTGCTGCTGACGAATGGCCAGTACATCCATGGGGCTTGTGTGGCAGGCAGATCCGTGTATTGGGTTAAAATCTGTTTGCACATGGCCAGCTGCTTGGGGGTGGCGGGTGTGTGTCTGCTGACAGCGCAGGATCATCTGATATCCTGTGAGTTCCATCTCTCCCAGCCTCAGCCCCTCCCTCAGCACCGGTTCCCAGGGAATGGGCGTTTCCATGTGGCAGCACCTGGAATAATATCACCATATGGGACGTGTCAGCCTGGCTCCTTCCCTAGGAAAGTAACCCCCCACTCCTCCTCTGCCCCCCCCTCCACTTCCTGATTAGCTTAAACTCTTGTTTCTGGAGGAAAGTGCCATTTCAAATGGTTTCAGGTCCTGGGATCATAGTGCAAGCCGTGTACATGTGCAACCACATGGGGTCTCTGCTTGCTGGACTTGCTTCTACAGCTTCCCTGTCACTGTACATGAGAGGTCAAACCATGGGGGAAAAAGTAGCTGTCTTCTTCCAAGCTTCACCCACAAACCATGTCCCACCCATGTGAGAAGCCAGACACAGTAGTTCCCTTGAGATACACTGCTCCCACTCTCCTGCAATCTGTAGTGGAGTGGCTAGTGGTGGTGTTGTGTTTGCACTAGGGTGACCAGTTGTCCCGATTTTATAGGAACAGTCGGGGGCGGGGGTGTGGATAGGAGTCGGGGCAGTCAGGGAATGGGAAATGGGAGTGGGGGGTTGGATAGGGTGTGGGAGTCCTGGGGATCTGTCAGAGGGTAGTGTGGGGGACTTAGGGGTCAGGGCAATCAGAGGACAGGGAGCATGGAAGGTTGGGTGGGATTCTGGGGGTGCAGTTGGGGTGGGGATATCTCGGAGGGAGTGGTCAGGGGACAAGGAACAGAGGGGCTTAGGGGTCCCAGGGGGGTGGTTGGGGGCGGGGGGTCTCTGGAGGAGGGAGTCAGGGGACAAGGTGCAGGGGGGATTGGATGGATAGATGTTCTGAGGGAGGCAGTCAGGGCGGGGAAAGGGGGAGGGGGTCAGAAGGGGGCGGGGCCAGGCTGTTAGGGGAGGCACAGCCTTCCCTGATCCCGCCCTCCATACAATTTTGCAACCCCAATATGGCCCTTAAGCCAAAAAGTGTGCCCACCCCTGGTCTATAATCAAAATGTTGTTCACCTCATGATTCCTTCCTAGGATTAGCTAGAGATCAGATTCCTATACATTAAAACCTATATTTATTTTACTGAGTAGGTCATTTCTTTTACAATAAATCCTTACGTTGGTTTGGTTTTTTAAATCAGTTGATCTTGTCTAGGGCTTGGTTACACTGGCACTTTATAGCGCTATAAAGCCCCCACGAGCGCTATAACCTCCTCCCCGTCCACACTGGCAAGGCACGTAGAGCGCTATAACCGCGGAGTTATAGCGCTCTTGGTAATCCACCTCTGCACGGGGAATAAGGGCTGTAGCGCAGCTGCTGTAGCGCTACAGCAAGAATGTGGACACCCACTGCGCTACAAGTGATCTCTGGAGATGCCTAGAGCCGTTTAAGGCAATTGACGTCTCTTCCCTTTGTTTTGAACTGGGCTGGAGGAATGCGGAAGTACCTCTTTAGAGTTTCTCTCTTAACTCGGCAGATAAGCAATGCAAATGTTTAAGGAGAGAGCCTGTGTGAAAACAAAGCCCTCTGTGAACGGAGGCTCGCTGACAGGCTTTCAGAAAAACGGAAAAACCACTGTGTCTCTCCCTCCGCATACACACAACGCGTCTCCCCTCACCCTCCTCGTTTAAAAAGCACGTTGCACCCGGCTGAATGCTGGGATACCTGCCCTAATGCGCTGCTCTTAATGCTGCATTAAGTGCCCCAAATGTGGCCATGCTATACCGCTGGCGCGTCTCAGTGTGGACATACAATAGCGCTATACGTATTACTATATAAGGGGACCTCTATAACCAATAGCGCTCTAATCTTGTAAGTGTAACCATACCCCTAGTAAAGTCCTATTCAGCATGGATGTTTTTGCCACCCGCACTGAGCAGTGGCTTGAGTCAAGTTTGAGTTTGCATGACTGATCAAAAACCATTACAAAAGATGTTGCAAATGCCACATCAGTGAGACTCCACCGCAAAGAACATACAGTGTATTCAAGATGACCAGCAAAAGGAAACAAAATGGATTTGTGCCGTGTTTTCGCTTCTTTAGGATCTAGAAAGACAGACTGAGAGGTTTTTCTGTTTTTAAATAGTGTTTTTAGGTTATAAATTCTCCTGCTTCTCCATAGATGCAGGAGCTGGTGTGATTACGATGTTGCAAGTACCGAGGAAATATGAACTGATTGATTGAGATGGGAGAGAATTTTAGTCAAATTGTCAAAAAGGCTTTGTTTGTCTTAACAGCCATTTAACTCAAATATACAGAAAACAGGTGGGGGAAAGATTTCTTTGTTAAAGAACAACAAGGTCCTTTAGTTAAGAGCAGTGAATGCTCCCATTCAGTTCTCTGGACTTTCAGGGAGACTCTAGTCAGAACAGGGAAGCTGATTTTCCTGTTTTTTTTTAAAAAAAACAGTTAAGAAGCAGCAGGTTTAAAAACCAAAAACCTCTCAGGCCTTCTGTAAACATCAGTAAGAAGCAAAAAAGGGCACAAAAGCCATTTCCCCCCCCCCCCTCCTGTGCAGCTCACTGTCTAGGGTTTACTTGTATAAAATATTGTGCAACCCAATATTGAACATTTGTGTGTTTTTATGGAGATTCTAGAATACACAAGGAGAGCCCGTGACCCAATGGAGCTGGGGATGAGGGGATTGGGGTGTGTGGGTAAAGGCTGTGGGGTGGGGCTGGGAATGAGGGGTTCAGGGTGTGGGAGGAGGCTCTGGGCAGAGGAGGTGCAGGAGGGAGTCAGGATTCTGGACTGGGGATGCAGGCTCTGGAGTGAGGTGAGGGGTTTGGGGTGCAGGAAGGGGCTCTGAGTTTGGGGTGCTCAGGGCTGGAGCAGGGGGTTGGGGTGCAGGAGTGGGTCAGGGCTCTGGGCTGAGGGTGTAGGCTCTAGAGTGGGGCTGGGGATGAGGTGTTTGGGGTGCAGGAGGGGGCTCTGGATGGGGTGGGGCTCAGGGCTGGGACAGGGGATTGGGGCATGGGCTTTCCTGCTGCAGGTCCCGGTCAGTGGTGCAGCTGGGGTGCAGGGATAAGCTTCCCGCCTGTCTAGGCACCACGGACTGTGCTGTGCCCAGGAAGCAGCCAGCAACAGGTCCTGCTCCTAGGCAGAGGGGCACAAATGGCTCTGCGTGGTGCCCCCCCGCGCTCCCCAGGCACCACCCCGCCCCTCCTCCCATTGGCTGGGAGCTGGCCAATGAGAGTGCAGAGCTGGCCCTGCTGCTGGCTGCTTCCAGGATGCAGTGTGGTATTGGAACAGGGCAGTACCAAACCCGAAGGGAGCCCTTCCAGTCATCTTGTGGGAGAGCAGAATCACAGGGATGGGCATTTGAAATGTGTGGCTTTTAATGAGGCTGAATTCCTGGAGAAGCCCAATGGGTCCATGCAGAGCTGCACTGAATATTTAATTCACAAAGAATGCCAACTGGGATGGCAGGAAGGGGCCCGCGTGGCACCGAACATGGGTTGTAGTTTGCAATCAGCATTGCATGCTCGGGCGGAGATGTGTAACCTTGGCTTCCAAAACGGAGGGCTCTGTCTGGGTGGAGGGCTCTGTGCTAAAAGATCCAATCACAGGATTGAGCTCGGGGGGGGGGGGGGAAACTGTCTTTACTTCATGTCCAGCGCTGTTGGTGCTTCACAGATAATGGGGAAGGAGAAGGGTGATGCAGAGAGACATTTCCCTGATGCCTGGGGAAAATGCTGCCAGTGGGAGACCTTCCGAAGGGCATGACCTATTATGGGGTTTGAACCACAGAAGCAACAGGGCGTTCCAGCTGGCCCAAACCCAGAAAGGTCAATTCTTTACTCACTTAATGGGGTGTAATTGAGGAGGGGTTTAATTGTGGAGCTCAGCTGACGGTGGTCTAAATGTCATGGCTCTGGCTGTTCATAGCTGGTGTTTCTTTCAGTCTCGGATCGCTAAGCGAGGGAGGAAGCTTGTGGATTACGACAGCGCCAGGCACCATTTTGAATCCCTACAAACCGCAAAGAAGAAAGACGAAACCAAAATCGCCAAGGTAAAGCCCAGGGCGGGCCCTGCTTTTGTTTGTTGTTGTTTTTAATAACTGCTCATTTAGGAAGTTTTAACATGTTGACTCATCATTCCCAGGTGCTTTGTGTTTAGAGAACTGTCAGGCAATGATCCAGCCAGAATGTTTTCTCTTTGGCAGGTTCCCAACCATCCATTTATTCTTTACTCCCCAAATAAACTTTAGGAGAAGACTCTGAAGGTCTTAGTGCCCTGATGCTGACCTTCTTTGCAGTGGACTTGGTACAGATGTCAGGGGTACGTGGTGAAGTTTTGGTGAGCACAGAAGGCTGAGTGAGAAGGGAAGAATGGCCTGATGGTGCCAGCTAGGAACAGGGAGGCAGGAAACCTAGGCTGTTTCCTTCTCTGACCCTGGATACTTGCTTGCCTAAATCGTCCCCTGAATGGCTGTGCTCTTTCAGACTGGAAGGTGCTATGGCCAACCCAAGAAAGCAAAATTGGCAATTCAATTGTCAGAATACCCTTCAGTCTCTCTGAAACTCCGCCCTCCCTCATCGCTTGGCCCTTATCATGACTAGGAATTAACGTATGACGTTAACGTGGGCTGGCTAACTCATTTGAAACATCTAGTGTGGACAAGACAGAGTAGACTTTAACCTGTGCTAAGATGGTTGAATACTAGTTTAGGCACCCCTCTTTGAGCACATATTAAAGGCAGTGGGAGAAATTCTGTCTCCACTGATGTCAATGGGGAATTTTGCCAGTGACTTCAATGGAGCCAAGATTTTCATCCAAGTGTGCCTCGTTTACGCTAGACTTTTCCAAGGCGTTAGCCAGAACATACTAACAGCACACCTTAAATCCTAATCTAGGCAAGACTTTAGGGCAGGGGGGAGCTGGGGATGGTGGAAGAAGAGAGAAGGGAGACGTTCCCACACCCTTCAGAAATTGGGAGAAGTGTGAAAGGTTCAATTAACAATCACCAAATGCTTCCATCTCAAAATACCACAACACTCCTGGAAGATGTTATTGCTCTAACTAGCTCTGTATATCTGCGACCTAATGGCTAATCTGTCTTCTGAGTGCTGCTTTTGCACTTGATGGCTGGTTGGCAGCACTTTAAGTCCTCAGTCTTTACTCCTCTCTTTATCATTGCTTGCACTATGGATAACCTGGCAAAACCAGACAACAAAATTGAAGGTGATTGAAATGACCAGAATCATTGCTTCAGTTATGGAAAATAAACAATGTCCCTCAATAACATAAGGCTGATCAGCCAGTCAAATGGCTCCATGAACAGAACTTTCCACCGGCTTTTCTCTTTAAAGAGAAACTGAAGCGCATGCAGAAGTAAGAAGGGAATTTTCCTAGGGGTGAGGAGGTAAATTTAACATTTAGGGGTGGTGGTGGTAATTGGAGATTTTAAAACATGCTGCAGTGATACGAACATTGGAACCAGAGGCCACTAGCTGTGGTATTTCCAAGTGTGGAAAGCTAGACTCCTCTATCTTTGCTGCACTCATGGGTCTCACCCAAACTGCTCATGTGCTGGGGACTGATGACCGGTTGTTGACAGATGAATAGGTAAGGTTGATGAACAATGTGGGCAGAACCAGGGTGACAATCCTGATATTTGGGGCTCTTTTTAATACTGGCTCCTATTCCTCCCCCGCCCTCATATTCCTTGTCCTGATTTTCCACACTTGCTATCTGGTCACCCTAGCCTCAGTTACCTTGTCTGGTAAATAGGAATAATGCTATTTATCTGCCTTTGTCAAGTGCTTTGAGATATGTGGAAAAGCACTGGAGAAATGCAGTGTCCTGTTGCTGTTGCAGTATAGAGCAGGGGTCAGCAACCTTTCAGAAGTGATGTGCCGAGTATTCATTTATTCACTCCAATTTAATGTTTCGCGTGCCAGTAATACATTTTAACATTTTTAGAAGATCTCTTTCTATAAGTCTTTAATTTACATACAACACTAGTTTATTTATAAAGTAAATAAGGATTTTAAAATGTTTAAGAAGCTTCATTTAAAATTAAATTAGAATGCAGCGCCCCCCCCCCCCCCCCCAGACCAATGGCCAGGCCCAGGCAGAGTGAGTGCCCCTGAAAATCAGCTCGAGTACCGCCTTTGGCACCCGTACCATAGGTTGCCTACCCCTGGTATAGATCAAATCCTGGGAGCTTATTGATGTTTTCTCATGATATTAAAATAACACCAACAGCATCGTGAATTCTTTTGGTCTCCTCCTTCCTCCCCCGTCTCCCTTCTTATAACATGTGCACATGCCCCGTAGGAATCCTGCCACTTGCTGCTGAATTGACAACACTCCATTAAAACACAGTGCTGTGGACTTTAAATAATTGCATGTGGACGAGAGTGACGGTTGAATGAATCCCGACCTCCGGAGGAAACTCATCCCGTGGCATTTGTGTGCTAAGTCACTAACCATTCTTGCCTGTTGCTCTTCGCAGCTGGGCTGCTGGTAAACAGTCTCCCAGCCCCGGTGCCCTCCGGCTCCAGATCGGAGCATTAATTACCACGACACTTGGCATGCTTTGGCGGATTCGTAACTGATTGTCTCCTGAATACGGTGTCTCTTGCCTTGGTGGTGTTGGGTTGACCCAGCCTGGAATGCTCTCACTCTTGTGATTTTTTTTTTTGTTTGTTTTCTAAACACATGTCTGTCTCTCTCTTGTTTTTTGTTTTCTCTTTCCTTTGAAAACGCTCCCCCCCCCCCCCACAGCCTGTCTCGCTGCTTGAGAAGGCTGCGCCTCAGTGGTGCCAAGGAAAACTACAAGCTCATCTCGTTGCTCAAACTAATCTGCTCCGAAATCAGGTGATTGCCTACCTACCTGGCTCTAACCCCCGCATGTGCTATTTTGGGCTCTCGCTCTGTAACGTGCATTTAATTTCCAGGCAGCGTTCACTCTAGGCCCTCCCTAAAGTGTGTCCTTGTTAGTCAGGGGCCAGATCTCTTCTGGTCTAACACCAGTGACCTTAAGTGGAGTTACATCTGGGGTAGATTTGATCAGCTGATTTTTCTGTATTATGCTTTGCCCAGAGGCAGATTAAGATTTATTGGGCCCCTAGGCACAAAACATTTGGGCTCCCCCACACCTCCCTTTCAATGGGGCCCCAAACCCTGCTCCTCAGTGCCCCTGCAGTGGCCCCCAAATTGGCTGGGGTCCCTGGGCACGGATCCCCTGGGGCCCATGAATTCATCTGCCACTGGCTTTGCCCCATAAAGTGAACACTGGGGAGGGGGTGTAGAATAGGGCAGGGACAAAAGATCTCATGTAGTTCCTCTAGTATTTTTTTTCCTCCTAAACTAGAAGCAGATTTTATGGTTAAAAATAGAAACCGTAAGAAGCTGCCTTGTGAATTTCTGCCATTCAGTAAAGCTGGAAGCAAAATATCACAGCAAAATAGCAGAAGTGGTTTATACATTTTGTACAAATTAGTTGCAAAACTTTCCCAGAGTGAGATCCAAAAATGCAGATTTGAAATGATTCATTTGTAGAACAAGGGCTGAGAGACTCTCCCAAGGCCTCAGAGGTGGAATCTGGTTTGGAGTATACGTGGATGCAAGATGTGCACCCAGCACTAGGTTTTGAACACCGTCAAGTTGCAGGCCCCAGGGCTGCGTGGCTATAACAGAAAGCAGGGTTTGTCCAGGTATTATTTAGATTTGAGAACCTACAGGGAAGGGGGTTAGTAAGTGAGGTCAATGAACTATAGTTATTGAAACTGGATTCTTTGTTCATCTCCTCGGTTGGGGAGTGGGAAGGAGAAACTTGCATTCATGGTGGAATCTCCCATGGTGAGTGTTTCATGGAAATACTCAGACTCAGTTCCTCAAAGGTCTGTAAGCACAGAACGCCCATTTAAAACATTTCCTAAGTACCTTTTGAGCATCTGGGTTTCAGGGACCTACAGTAGGAGCAGACAGGAGGACTGTGCTAGGGAGGAAGGAAAACAAATACTCTGAATGGGAGGAGGACAGTAAGTCATTGTCCTGACTCAGAGAAACCCAAATACCTACTCCTACATTCCTGGTGATCTCATCTGCTTTCATTCAAATGCTCTCTCAGATTCCTGGTCAGTGAATGAATCACTGTTTACCAATGATAGGCCACACTTCAAAATACCTGGGAGTGTTCACAGCCAGTTTCTGATTGTACAGATATGATACTGCCCAATAAAATGCTGGAGTGTCACATAGACTGAGCATTGGCTAATGGAGAAGATGGCTGATTGCAGGTCACCTTTAGGGGAATTGCAAAGGAGGAGAAATTGTACAAGTTTTTTGCTTTAGTCTGAAGGCTTGAAAGATTTTTTTTAGGCTTGTTTTTCAGCTGAGAAATACCAGGAAAAAGGGAATATGCTGGAAGTTTCTTTGCACAACTGGAGAGGGAAGTTTCTCAGCCCATAACCGAAGGAATCAGCATTAAGCTATCAAACCCCAGAATGTGAAACAGCCTGAGGAAAAAATCCCTTCTCCTGCCAATTGCTCATCTTTCAGTCTCGTTTATGTCGCAGTCTCCCTAATTATCTGCTCTGCTTTTTGTGGGGAGACTGACTGGATGAACCCTTTGATTTCAAATATAAAGATGAGTGACAATTAACCTTTCAAACAACCAACCCGCCAGGCCTTTAACAGATTAGAAAATAGTGGGAGTTTCTTGTCAATGCTCGCTCGGGAGGTCTCCTCTTAGGGGATGTAAGCGAGTTACACTGTAGCATTCTGGTGACTGTGCCCTTTGGAACAAAGAGGAAACCGCTTAGAGCAGCAAATTCCTCCAGCTCCTTAGCTCCACGCTGAAACGCTGACTCCTGTCTAAGCAGCAATGTCCTTGGTGATCCGTAGCTCCTGCAGAACAGTGTTTCTGGTGGTCCGTCCCATCAGTCAGCAAGTAACCAGCTAACTGAGCAGAGTGTCCCTCTGGTTCCCCAGAGAGGAAGGATGGCCTGTGGGTTAGGATCTAGCTGGGAACTTCGGAGACCTGGATTTGGTTCTTTGCTCTGACGCTGCTTCCTGTGTTGCCCTGGGCAAGTCACTTAGGCCCAGATTCTGAATGCCTAAATCAAATGGGAACTCAATGAGAGAGAGAGGTGCCTAAATAGCTTTGAACATCTGGGCCTTGGACTCTACCCACTGCACGTTAAGACTGGGTACATGGCTTGTGGACTTGGTGTTTCCAAGCCTGTGCTGAGGTATCCATACTGCATTGTAAGCCTGGGTTTACAATTGCTGCACCCGGGGCTCGCAGCCATGCTAACGTGTCCGTACTGCACCGCACGGATCTTCTGACTCAGGTCTCCAGCTTGAGCTGCCTCCACACTGAGAAATGATAGGGCTTGGTCTCTAACCCACCCCCCATCAGAGTCCTAGGATCCAGGCCCTGAGTGCTTGCTGATCTGAGATGTGTGTGGACGGATGAGGGGCTTGGGCTCAAGCTGGAGTCAGAGCCTGGCCCGTAGTGTGCAGTGTAGACGTCCTCTCTCTTCCCTACTTGTAACATGGAGATAACGGCTGAGCTGATGGCAGTGGGAGTTGAGGAGACGCTCAGCGCTCTACAGAATCAGGCCTGCTGCGTCCACCCAAAATAAATCCTCGTGGAGCTGGGATCCTGGTGACCGTACACCATTGGCTTGGCCACAGCCTGAGAGAAATTAATTTAGCTCTATCACAGGGAACGTTAAAGGGATTTGAAATATCCCCCCTGGAGCCCCAGCCATAGCGCTGAACTGCATGGGCCCCTCTTCCCTTATGTTTCTAGAGTGAACGCTGCCTGCCGGCTTTTCGTGGCTGTGCTTTGGGCCGTCGCGATACTCACAGATCGGCGCAAGGTTTGCTTTCCGGGCCCTTTGGCCCGGAAAACGGCTACGCCTGAGGGAGGGACTGTGTCATTTCCTTCAGGGCGCAACGGGGCTACTGAACAACCAACCGCATTTAATGGGGATCTTCGTCTCTGGGGATTTTAACCCCTGACTGTGGTTCCAGCCTGGTGTGGAGATGAAAGGGGACATGTTTCAAAGCTTGTTTTGCCTTTTGAGGGAAGGGGTGGGAAACATTCATGCCCCGATAGATGGTAAGGCCAGAAGAGACCCCATTGCAGAACAGATCTGCTTCTCCTGGCGATGTCCGTCCCCTTGTCTCTCGGAAGGGGTCAGGAGCCAGGCTCCGGTTCCCAAGGTTTTTGTGGCAATAGGAAGGCAGAGAGAGCTGGCGAGGCTGAATTTGCACGCGGGCTGGAGAGCCCTGTGGCATGGCGACATTCCTGCTATTGTGGATATCAACAGCAGCTTGTGCTGGCCTTCCTGTTAGGCTGTGCTGCCGGGTGGTTACCTGGGGGATTCGCTGTTCTCTCCCGCCATCGCGCGGGCAGGGAATGGAAACGTTGAAACTGGAAGGTTCACGGGACAGGGCCTTGAAGGAGGAAGAGGGACGGTGGCATGGAGGGAGCAGTGGAGGAGTGGGGTGGTGGGTGTGCCCGGTACTGGTAAGGGTGGTAGTGGTGTGGGCATGGTCAGTGCTGATGGGTGGTGGGGAGTACAGGGGTGGTGGGTGTGCCCAGTGCTGACTCAGGGGATGAGGGTGTAAGGTGCTGGTGGGTGTGTGGGGTAGTGGCCGTGCCTGGTGCGGACTCAGGGCGGTGGACGTGGTCGGTGCTGACTCGTGCCGTTTGCAGTAGGAGCAATGAGCATCTTGTGTCTTGGCGTCATGCCAGAATTCTCGTCCCATCCTGGGCTCCTCGGTGCTGGCGATAGGGGGATTCACCCAGACATCGGGCCAGCGGGCAGAGCAGGCTGCAGGGCTGGATGGTGGAGTTAAAATCTTGATCAGACCCCAGTGTCGGAGTTCTGTAGCCGCTGAACTCCTCAGTTCCCTGGGCTGGTCTGTGTGGCCCACGGCTCAGCGGCACTGGTTTTAGCTGCCATCCTGGCTGCTGTCTCCGGACTGGGAGGGCTCTGGAGCTGTGGAAGCGTGGCCTTGTTGCTCAGAGTCATCTCCCTGCTGAGCCCAATCCAGCCTTGCCCCTGTGCTGGCAACCTCCCAGCAGCTTTCTGCCAGGCAGGGATCTGCTGGGTGCCCCCGCCTTGCCCCCTATGTTCCCACCTGCCGGGGCTTCCCTCATGACGGAGGATTCCTCGTCAGCTGGTTTAAGCTCTTTCTCTGGCAGTGCAGAGCCCGGTGTCTTCGATTCTCCCTGTGCACAGGAGGTTTGACGCTGAGCCGGGGTGTCCAGTCGGCTCAGTACCAGTACTGTCCATGGAGCTAGGCTGAGGCGCGCCTGCTGGGGTCTGGCCTTTCCTCTCTGCAGTCAATTGGGGGACTGGGTAAGCAAGAGGAGAATCAGACCCCTCGCAGCCTCGCGAGGGGTTCAGCGTGGCCAGGTCTCTCCCTCGCCTGGTCTCTCCAACTGGCCAGGGAAGCAGCGAATGCCTTGTGCTGTGCGGAGCCTGGGGGTGCTGACTTGTCTCATCTCTGTTGTGAAGGCGGAAGAAGAGCTGGTGAAAGCTCAGAAGGTGTTTGAGGAGATGAACCTCGATCTGCAGGAGGAGCTGCCTTCGCTGTGGAATAGGTGAGTGCCCAAGGGCGGCAGCCAGGGGCCGGTTGCACCTTCGGGAGGTCGTTGTTGTGACACGCCTGTCTTCTCCCTTTCTGCTAGAACCAACCATCTCCTATAGGCCCCCTCGGCCTGCTTTATTCTGTAACTAGTGTCTCCCTCATGGCAGCAAAGCAAAACAGTCACCCCAGCCCCCAGGGCTGTCTGGGGGCTTCCAGACCTACACTGCTGTTAGGACTGTGAGAGAGCACGGCTTAACTGTGAAGTGCATGTGCGTATGTGGGGGGTATTAGCAGCGGAAACCAAGTCCACAGCTCTTGGAAGAGCCACATGTCCACTAACTCTTGCTCTGTTTTCATTTGGCAGTCGTGTTGGTTTCTATGTCAACACATTCCAGAGTATAGCAGGCCTAGAGGAGAACTTCCATAAAGAGATGAGCAAGGTAAGGCGGCTGGCCGTGCTATTATCATGAACAGTCCCTTGTGCAGTGTAGCGAATGTAGCCAGGACTGTACAAGAGGCCAGCATGAAGCTGAGGCCTGGTGCACGTCCGGACGGCTTGACAATCTAACAGCCCTGTTTAAATAGCCATTTGGTCACTGCAGGGAATCTGATGGGTTTCAGCTGGGAGTATTGTAAACTGGAGTGTATTTCCCCTAAGATCAGTAGATCCCACCTAGAGTCAAAGAAGCAATAAATGAACCCAGTCTGATTCAGCACCTTCAAACGTTTGGGTAAAGAGTTGCACTTACTACAATGAATAAACTGGTAGTAAAGGGGCCATCTGTAGTAAATCTTCAATGCCGTAAGGAGTATCTCAAGGAGCAGATGGCTTTGTTGCTCCATGCTTGTTCTGTGGCTGTCTAGCCAGGTCCTGAAGAGGTCTGAGGGATAGTCAGTGGCAAGGCCAACACACTGACTTTCATCCAGAATTTTTGTTTTCGTTTATTTAAAATCTGGTTTTTAAGTTAAACTCCGGAGTCCTCCAGCCTTGTGCATTGTCCACATGATTTATACACTCCCTATACATCCTGCTAATCTTTTATGAGGAGACAGGGAGCCCAAGTGAAAATAGATACTTTTGTCCTCCAACTGTAGTCCGAGCAACAATACAGCAGCTAAGCAACAAGCAACGTTATGGTCGTTAAATTCCCAGAGGTAGCCACTCACGGTGAGGAAACGGCTGGCGTGATTTAAACATTAGCTTCAAGTTCCGCTGATACTTCACCGGGACCCTTACAAAAATATGCCAGTGTCCTACAGAAATGCTACAAACCACTGGAGTAACACTATTGTTAAAGGCAGTGGGGTTTTGTTTGCTTTTTTTTACTTCAGTATTTGAGAAGGGAAAACTTGTCTGCTTAGAGCAGTGGTCCCCAAACTGTGGGGTGGAGGAATGTTTGGGGGAGGAGGAGGTGAGACGGGGCCTGGGCCAGCCCCCACAGTTGGTAAAGAGGGAGCCCCACCCAGCCCTGCTCTGCCTTCTGGCCCCAGCTGCACCCCCAATCTTGGTTCTCTTACTCCTGTCTGCATGTGCCCCTCCACCCTGGAGCACTCCCAGCCTTCGCTTCTGGGGGAAGGGGGAGAGAGGGGTAAAGGGTGTGTGTGTGTGACCCTGAAAAGTTTGGGGACCACTGGTTTAGAGAGAATCTTCCTCCTGGGTCACATGTTTTACAGGTCTCTTCCCCAGTTTTTCATTGTTGTTTGGGGATATATGAAGGAAATCAGGACCTTTTGTTCCTTAAGAGTCATCTGCTTCTTATTAGAGCTGTAGGATCAAATGAATCGCTGGCCTGGAGGGTGCAATACCACTGACATTGATGGAGTGGGATCTCTTAGTGCCAATGGTGACGTTGGCCTGTAATTGTGTTTGCTACACAGCCGTTTCATAGTAGTAACTTCTGGTATGGATGCAGAGGAGGTTCAAGGCTTCAGCTGTGCTCCTGCAGACGAATCTGGTAAATCACGGAGGGTGGAGGAAGGCAGGAACTAGGAAAGACCTGAGCGGGGTTGTTTGTAAATCAGACACATGGGCTCCCTGGGGGGTGCCTGTGGTACTTCATGGCGTGGAAGCGCGGATTGCTCTAGCGCTTCCGGATGACGTTCCCGTTAAAAGGGGGCGGCCAAGGAGGGGCCGGAACAAAGGTGGGACCCAGTTTCACCAGCACCATGCCTTCTCCTGGGGCATCGTGGTCCTGATGCCGGCCTTTGCCTTGGCTAGCCAGCCCTGTTCCCCACCCGGGTCTTAGGGCCTCTCTTCTTTTTACAGTTGAACGAAAACCTCAACGATGTCCTGATGAACCTGGACAAGCAGTACTCGAGCAACGCCTTCCCCATTAAAGCGCAGCCGAGGTGAGTCGCCGTTGGAGTGATGTGTTCTCCCCTGCAGAGGTGGAAGGGGCAGGGTGGGAGGCCGCTGTGGAAATGTGTCTCACAGGGGAGAGTGAGTCAATTTTTGTCGGCGTCCTCTTGATTTCAGTTCTCCTTCCTCGCCCTCTGTGGCTGTCACTTAGTGGCTCTCAGTAGATCGTTCCACCCCCAAGACGCAGAACTGACCCTCACCCAGGTCGCACGGTGGGACTCTTCCACTTCCAGGTCGTGGGTGTCACCCTCACAGTCACGTGTCTAAGACCAAAGCTCCTCTGAGACACGGAGACAAGGGCCCCATGTCCCATCACCCCCCACCCATCGCCCCCTCTCCATCCCACCTCTGGTCACCGAATCCCCAGCTGGCAAACTCTTATGCTCAGTTACCCATTTTGTACATACAGATGGCGGTTTTGCCCAGGTGAAATCTTGTGGGTACAGTTAGAACCTCACGGGAGTTTGGTCTTTGCGTTCAGGGAACATCAGACCCCTAACATGCCCCAGGAGTGTCTGTGAAGTGCTAGTGTCCACAGGATCTTATTTTCCCTCAGCAGAATCTGATCCTCATCACTTAACTGCAAATCTGTATGTTCTTGAGCCTTTCCAGTTGTGGGGGCGGGAGGGGCTGGCTGAGGCTGTATTTGGCTCTCATCCAAACGCATGAGTGATGAAGCAATGCGGGCCTCTGGCTTCCAGCTGCTGGTCGTCCCACATGTAATGCAACAAAAATGCCAAATCAGCATATGTGGGAGGTAGCCTGATGTCAGTGATAACTTCAGCCTATATGTCTTGCTTGAGGACAGCTGTTGAAAGGCTCGAGCAGCTGTGGGGGAGTCCTGTGGACTCCTATTCCTTCCCCTCCCAATTTAACCCTTGGTTGCAAACACAAAACTCAGTACCAGCGGGTTTATACGATTTGCCAGCTTTAAAGGTGAAGGGGTTCTTCTAAGTCGGGGGCCAAATTTGACCTGTGTGGACACACACGTCCATGAAACTTAAGACCAGTAGAAATGCTTCCAGTGGAGATGGTTTTTCCATCTCCCCATCTAGCAAACACCCCCCTGCAGACTTTGCAAACCCAAAGACTGCGGTGTCATGCATGGGGACCTGAAAGAGAAAGGGACACTTCTGTCCTCTATCAAACGATGTTAGGATCTGAATAGGGAACTCCTGTGTTAGTACATTTCCTGCCCCATGGTAGATGGGTCCAGATCTTCTTTCCTGCCCCCTCCCTTCTAGAAGAGTGCCTGTCTATTGTTCCATAGCCAGCGCAACGAGATCTGCGATGTAACCAGCACAGGGGTGTGCTCTTGGCTATAGAGTCCAGTGACCCTGCAAAACCCTAGCCCAGCTCCATACCTTGAGGATGAGTTTCTGGTGTGCAGGGTCTTTCTTAGCTGGGAGCAGGTGAGATCCTTGCAAGTCTAAAGATACCAGCGGTGAAATCCTGGCCACTGTCAAGTCAATGGGAGTTTTGCTATTGACTTCTATGGAGCTGTTATTCTACCTCAACAATACAGGGTTCGTCTTCCCTGGTCCCTTTCCTCTTGCAGCTAGCTCCATCCTACCAGTCCCCTAGGATGGGGTCATACGGGGCAGATGTCCTCCCATGAACAATGGAGCTCTGGTTCCCTCCAGAAGGCACCCAACCCTGGTTAATCAAAACGATTGGGACGCTCTCCCGAAGTCTACTCGGAGGGAAGGCCCAAACCCACAAGAGAGGGATGAGGAGGCAGGAGGGCTGCAGCTGATGCTTTAACGCAGGAACGACAACTCGACATGCGTTTGTTTATTTTTATGAATAATTGTGTCTCCTGGCCAGCAGCGAGGCCTCCCCAGCAAAAACTTCCAAGAAAATCAAATGTTCCATATGTGCAATTCTGGCCCAGACAAGCCTCCAGCTTCATCTGCAGGATGTGAAGCAGCCCAGCTCCCTTTGCTGTAGCCCAGAGCACCGGGGCTGGCTGGGAGTACTCAAGCCCTTAGGAGGAAAAATGAAAACGGAAAGCCCTGTATGGGTGGAAACTCACGGGCTTGGCTCTGTCTTTTCCCTCCATGCCCGGTTGCCCCACTCACCCTCTCCATACGTGGTCTGAGTCAGAGCTATGGAGATCTTGGCAAACAGAAAAGCAGTCTCCTCCTCTCTCCTGATGCATTGCTTTTGGGCTGTACCAAGGGTCCAGACCTGTCGTGTAATAGAGCCATTCCACACAGGTACCCGGGGAGGGGGTTGGATGGCGTCAAACCTTTGTCAGGACAGTAGATTTTTGCAGATGACGCAAGTGCCCAATTGCGTTTCCATCTCTCCAGAGGGCTGCTCAGCATCCTCCCGGGGAATACTGTCCGGTGGGGTTGGGGAAATGCCCCTTACCTTTCTCAGAAGAGCAAATGATTTCCCTCGTTTGCATACACAGGGACAGGGGGCTGGCAAGGGAGAGTGAAAGGAAATGGATCTAGATGGGTGGCAAGATGGGAGGTTCCCCTGTTATGTCAGCTGTCCTTGTGAGAAATCCTGCTGTTTGGAGCTGTGCCTGGTGTGACTCCCATGTGCTTTGAGAGTGTAAATGGACGGGAGCAGCGTAAGCTGGTTTCAGTGTAGGTGGGGAGAATGAGGAACTGAGCATCAGGATTTCTGGCTTCTAAGCCCAGGTCTTCTGCTCGCTGTGGGACTGTAACTCCTCAATCTCCATTTGCCCACTTGTGAAATGAGACGACCGATCCCTGCCTGGCTGGCTTTCTACACATCTGCCTCTCTCTGTGCAGATCTGCCCAAGGGTCCCCGGGGGAAATTCACATCTCTTAATAGTGCCAGTGTTCATGCAAGTACCTGCTATGCACAGGAGTCCTGTCCTATGCTCTGCTCACTAGCACACAGACCAAACCCAGACACTAGGAGAAGGAAGGGCTTGAATACAATCTTCCTGTGGCACCAGGTTTACTGGTGCATGGCACCTTCGTGTTTGCTCTCCCATGGCTGTGCTATCCAGTAATGGAAATCATTGTGTGCCATCTCCACCAGAAAGAAAACTAAACTGTTCTCCAGGCTGAAGAAGAAGATGAGCAGGTACCGGTATGAAGAGCGATATTATGAGATGCATCTGAGTGGAATATAAGGCCATGTTCTAACAGCCTGGAGGGTGTTCATTTGGGGACTGGATAGGAGTTTCCTTGCATGACTCAGTGTGTTTCTGGCCCTGTGTAATCATTGGAGATTTCTGCATGTCTGACTAATCCTAATAATATTTTTATTCCTGGTTTGAATCCCTGCTCCCTTTCTGGTTGCTGGTCTTCATTGGAGGGTACTAGGGGGTGTTAGTGGCCTGTGATCAGATTGGATGACCTGGAGGTTTGAACCTGTTTGAACCCTCAGGCTTTGTCTGGGTTCAGAATTGCTCTGGTTTAACTAAAAGTGCGATTTTTGTTTAAAAGCTGATTTAAACTGGTGCAGCTTTGACTATTAAAAAGGCCTCATTTCCCCAGGCTGGAGCTCTCCTTTCGAATGGGTTCTGATTTATTGCCCATGTAAGAGAAAATAAGTTGCTACGACCCTCCTCCTGGCTGACCCTGGATTCCCCGTTCTTTGCTCCTTGTGATGCCAGTTACATAGATCAGTGCAATGTGGTTATAAAATGCTACCACAACGCGTGGGTGCGAATCACAGCACCAGGTAGAGGCAGTGGGGAATCAAGCTTCTTGCCTTTTAAAAAGCACGTGGTGGTAACTTCTGTTCCAGCACACAGAGTGGTCTGACCGCCGAGTGATAGTAGCTGATGGCTGCGTGTATGTTATAACTAAAGTGGAACCATGTGGGAGATTGAGTGTATATGTAAAGGGAGACTTAAGAGAGGGACTGAATGCACAAGGAGGAGCAGGGCCGAGAAAAGGTTTGTTGCATAATTGTGTAGATGCGTTTCCCAGCTTGGGGGTCCCTTAGCCTGTCTGCTGACACTTCTACCAAGACTGTTCAGAAAAAATAATTCTGATCCCAGCTGGCTCCTAGAATGCAGTGCTGTGTAATGGCTAAAACAAAGGATTGGGAGGCAGGCCTCCTGGGTTCTAATCCCAGCACTGCCACAATCTTGCTACGTGCCCTCAGGCGCTCTCTACCTCCATTTTACCCCTCTGTACAAAGGAGATGATGATACTTCTCCCAGGGAAGTTGGGGGAATTAATGAGGTTTTAGAAGACTCTTTTGAGCTCCTCAGATGAAAGGGGATATGTGGCAAGTTTTAATGTTAAGTCTTTTATTGGGGAACTGAAAGGTTAAGATTCGGGCAAGTTGTTTTTGTGTTTTTACTGCTGTCCTAGAACCCCCGTAACAGGAAACCTCTAGCTTTACCCGAGTGTTATCCCACTCTTTGGCTGCCCCTGCATCTCAGCACGTTTCCCTTCATTGCACGAACACTGCAACAGTGGGAGCCCCGGTACAGACCAACCACTAGAGTTCTAGCCACAGGGTCATCTTGCTTAGAGCAGGCCCAGATGACCCTGGTTTAAAACGCCAGGGCTTTGACTATGCTAGGACTCCCCCTGGGTGGAGTTGGTGCAGGTGTAATGCTGAGAAATTTGCAAGTACTGGAGCACATGTTGGGACCAGGCCATTCTCTGTTTGTGCTCTGCTGCTTGCAGGTCATAATGGTGCTACTTGTGTCCTTGTACGTCTGGGTGTGTAGGTGCCTCCCTTACAATTCCCTGGAGATCAGTGTGCTTTGGTGCTAAAGAATAAATGACTGTTTGGCTAGAAGCCACCAGCCGATCCTTAGCCCCTCTGCTGAGATGCCCACCCCTCTGCCACATGGGAGTTTGCAGTGGGGAGACTGGGCTGGGAATCAATAGTGGAACAACTGGCATCCCCTGCTGTGTAACAGCATTGCTGCAGCCCATGGGAGCCCCATTTGTAAATGCCTGGCAAACGCTGTTCTAAACCAGTCTGGGCGGGGTGGGGTGGGGAACGACTATGAATTTCAGCAGCACAATAAGGGTGTTTTGGGATTCTCTTAATTTGCTTGTTTTCATAACTTGTGTTGTCAATTGCTTGACTACGCTTTAGTTCATTTATAAAATATATTCAAGAGACCAAATGGCCAACATCAGTCAAGTTTAAGATTAGCAGCCATGCTAGTCTATATCCATAAAGAAAATGAGGAATACTTGTGGCACCTTAGAGACTAAAATTGAGAGAGAAATAAATTTGTTAGTCTCTAAGGTGCCACAAGTATTTCTCGTTTTCTTAATGTCAGTCAAGTTTACTGTGATAAGCCAATAAGGGTATAATACAGGAAAAAGGTTCAATGCAATACAGGTCTCAGGGAAGCTGACTCGTGAAGCATTGTTACATTCCTTACATGGAAGATGTGCTCCCAAAGTTACATATTTCAGCTAGTGTTATTTATCTGATGATTTGACAAGTTACACATCACTAAAATCCAACCCACCAGTTTGTCCCAGTTCCCTAACCTGTTTGTTTCGTTCCTTCCTCACCTTGGTTTTGGGGAGCAGCATTTCAGGTACTGCCCTGTCAAGGTACTTCCCTAGCTTGTAGTAGGACATAGAACAAAAATATCTTGATTTTTGACATGTTTCCCATCTGTGTGCGCCAAATGCTTACTTTGACAAATGCAAGGTGTTATGGTCACTTAGTGTAAGTGAGCAGGGTTATATAAAAAGCATAGGCCCATTTGGGCTATATAACTGCGATTACATTACGTGCTTAATACCCACTGATACATGTACAGTGTGGATAATACATATCGATAATGTGATATATATATTTTAGCCCAGCACATATTAGTCAACTCTTGTGCTAGAGCCAGTCTCTAGTACACGTTACAAATGGGAGACCAAAGCCGAGTAATTCCTTGGCTCAGCAACATTTCCCAGTGACATACTGGAGGGCAGAGGGAAGTGTTTGTCTTGTATCTCTGCTGCAGGTGGACCAGAGTCAAGTGCCCAGTTGGCCAGTATGGGACAGGCGACCTGTCTTAGCTTCCCAAACCAGTGCCTATCCCGCTTTCTCCAGAGACCCCAAGCTGTCCGTTCAGAGGCACGGCTTGTTCTGAGAGGGGCTTTGAACTGATTTCTGGGGATCTGCTCCCTTAGGAGCCCTGAAGGCCACAGAAGCCCAGCGTCGGGTTTAATGGGTGGCTGCAAGATGAGCTCTAATGCTGGATGCCTCCGAAGCAGCGGCCTTGTTCAGAATGAAGACACCACCCTGGGGCTGGAAAAGGTTTGGCCTCTGACAAAATTAGCATTGGCATTTTCCTACAGGGAGCAGCCAGGGCATGAGCAAAAGCTTCAGCTGGCTGTAAATAGCAGTGACTGACTGAGGGCTTTGCTCTGGGGCCTGCTAAACCCACAGTAGGAGGTGTGGAAAGAAATGGATGGGACTAAAGGAGGAAGGCAGCTAGATGTGTAGAGCCTTTCACATGTGGGGCACCAGTTAAGATCATAGAATGTCAGTGTTGGAAGGGACCTCAGGAGGTCATCTAGTCCAACCCCCTGCTCAAAGCAAGACCAATCCCCAACGAAATCAATCCCTGATAGAGACTGAAAACAACTGCCCCCCTGAAGACTGCGAATGAGTTGGTTGGTTGCATCAGTTCCTGATGGGCCAGGTGCCCGTACCACAGCTGGTGGCAGTGCCATCAGAGATGCCAGTGGGTGAACGGGATTGGAGTCTGAAGTCCCCTCTCCCTCCAGGCATGTGGCTGGGGAAGCCTGCACACAGCCGCCTGGGTGGTGTCTATTCTGTGGCTAGGGCATGAGCCGGGCCCTTTGAGATGCATCAGTTTCAGACAGATGACCCACTTCGAGAGTCACGGAGGGGACCTGAGATAGGGTGTCTTTACTCCAGTCCACGTCAGGATCTTGTTCTCCGCACCCCAAGGAGAGGAGTCTGGGGCTCAGATTCATCCCTTGCTTAATTTTTATACTAAGACTTTGCCCTGGTCTACAGTGGTGGTGGTGGGGAGCTTGATCTAAGATACGCAACTTCAGCTACAAGAATAGCGTAGCTGAAGTTGACTTACTTAGGTTGACTTACCGCGGCGTGTTCACAGTGCTGAGTTGACTGCTGTTGCTCCCCCGTTGACTCTGCCTGCGCGAAGGTGGAGTACCAGAGTTGACGGGAGAGCGCTCGGGGATTGATTTATTGCGTCTAGACTGGACACAATAAATGAACCCCGGAAAGATTGATCACTACCCGCCAATCCAGTGGGTGGTGTAGACCTGCCCTCAGACTCTAAGGGCCAAACTTGCCCTGGCATAATGTTATCCTGGGACTGAATGAATGTGTCCCTAAGGTCAGTTCTTAATTTGTGCCAAGGCTTTCCAAGGCTGAGGCCTGGCACCTTCAGGCCTGTCAAGTCGCTGCCCCGGCACCGCTGGGCTTGCTGCATCTGTTATGAATGTAAAAAAAATTGCTTGTGCTCCAGCAGCTCTTTCCTTACAAATTAAGCATTGCCTAAGTCTCATACAAATGAGAGCAGAGGGGACAAGTTGAGCAGGGCTACCCCTGACCCCCATCTGCACACAGAGCTGTTCTCTTCCTTGAGGATTTTCCTTTCCTTTTGGAAAATCTAGGACCAGATGCCAATGGCGCAACGCCACCTGGCCTGTAACTTAGAATCTCATGGGAGCTGAGCAGGATTGAAGCGGCCCTGTGTGGCTGCCCGACTGGGGATTTATTGTTCCCTGGGGTACTCCCCTGCTGGCAGGATTCTCCCTGGCTTTGCTGTCCACATCTGGTGGACTGGAGGAAGCCCTGAGTGTTTGGGCCCCTTAGAACAAGGAGCGTCTATACATTTCCCAAAGAGGAACCTGGATAGTTGTTTTCCCTCTAGCAATAAAGCTTTTTTTATAATAAAACGAAAGAATGCATCGTTTCCCCCCAGGGGTAGGGAATAGGGGTGAGCAATCAATCCCCAACTTTTCCCACAGCTGACGACCACCCCCTCACCCAGTGTCTCTTGGAAAACTCCCCTGCAATTACCATATTTCTGGCATAGACAATCCCAGGCAGAGCCCTGCAACAGGACTGGGATCCCACGGATCCCTCAGGACCCACTGCTGTAACAGTGGGAGAGGGTAAAATGTACTTTGTTGTGAGCAGGGTTGGTTGGGTCATAAAAACCAGAGTGTGGGAATTTGCAGGAAAACATTAAATCATGAAATGGTTTAAGCAAGATTTGTTTTGTTCTTTTAATGGTAGAAATTGTGCCTGAATCCCATTTAGAAATCTAGTCACCAACTTTTTTTTTTCCTTAGTGGCCTGAGGGAATCTGTCTCTCTTGCAGGATTTATGGGATCCAAGGTTTTGTGGGTGGGAGTGGGATAAAAATCCAAGAAGCAATGAGTTGGCGGGCGGGAATGGGTATTACAGGGCAGGACAGGCGCAAGATTGAAAAAATAGTCCCATGCAAGGCTCTGGTCCCAGGCAATTCCATCTCATCCCTTCCTTCCTATGTGCGCCGCTGCTGAAAACACCAGCAGGGGGCACTGTTGCAAGGTGGGAGGGAGAGTCATTCCAGTGGGGGAAGCAAGAAGCTGTGGACCAAGATTGAAACCTGGGTCTTCTCTGGCTATACCCTGCACTCTGAGTTAGTGGGTCAGCCTGAGCAATGCAGCTTTAACCGAGTTGCTCTGAAGTTGGCAGGGAGCTTGGCAGCCTAGTGAGGCCAAGCCTTCCTCTGTGCCCTAGAAATGCCAACTCTCCGGATGGGAGGAGGTGGTATGTTTGCTACTGACAGGCGACTAACTAGCTGGCTACGCACCTTATATTGAGGTTGCTGGGACTCTGATTTACAGCAGACGTTCTCAGCCTCTTCTCTCCTAGCTCCTCCTCACTCAGCCACTCCTATTCTGGGCCCCACAATCCTCCGCACTGGCTCCCCCCACAGCAGTAGCTTAAGGGACATCTGAGGAGGACCCAGTAGGCAAATCCAGTCAAGCTGGCGAGCAGGAGGGTTGGATGCATGTTTGTGACCCGCTCCTGGTTTCCTCCGAACAAGCACCCGCTTCTTCTCCAGGTCCACATAGCCCACAGGGTGCGAGCTGTCAGCGCTGAAAGCTCTTGAGTTTTTTGCATCGTCTTGTCATGCTGGTGATGTGAACGTCATTAGAAACCTCTGATCCGCATGAGAGCGTGGCGTGACTGCTTCTTGGGGGGAGTCCCTGGGAGGTCGGGGAATGAGGTGGGGTTGAGGTCGCAAAGTCTTGTTAAAATGGAGAGAATTTTTTAAATGCCTCTTGGTGGTTCTTCCACCCTGTCCCAAGACTGTAGATTTAAGCATGAGACCCGTAGTGCATCCTCCGTTGGCATGAGCACTGTTAGCCAATGATTACCAGAACATGGGCACCATGGTGCATGTCTGTTTCAAGTGGACATACTTACAGGGAGCGCACTGTTGCGCTTTGGGATGGGGACCAAGGTTCTGAATCCCATCTGGTTTTAGACTGGGTCTAATCCAGGTTTTGAGTGCACGGTGTTATGGGCCAGGTGGCTGTCCTCAGCATGGTGTTTCATGCCACAGCGGAGGGACCCGGCCTTTCCCCTACAAGACGTGTCTGCTGGCTCTAGTTATGTAACAGAAGAGCTGCCTCTTAAACACGGTTGTGTTCTCTCTCTCATTATAGGTACGGCTGGTAATAGTCTCTCTTACAAAGGTCGCCCGATATGTCCCTGTATAAGACCCTGTTTTGAGTTGCTTATAATCTTGCCATACTTTGTTTCATACGTTTGGGCTGAACCTGCAGCCAGTGAGGATAAGGACTAGAGGTTGGGGCATGAGGAGTGACAGGCAGGCTGAGAAGCTAGGAAAGGGGGAACTGTGACTGGATGGGCAAGGAGCTAAGTGGGGGACTGGGAAAGTCAAAAAAGACTAGGATTGGAAACGGGAGGGAATAACTGGGACTGGGAGTTATGATGGGACACTGGAACAGGGATTGTGAGTCTAAAGGGGGAGGCTGGGACTAGCTGGGCAAGAAGACTGGGACAAGCCTGAGCAACCTGAGGAGGGGCAACTGGGACTGGCTAGGTACGGGGAATGGGACTGGGAGCCGAGTAGGGAACAGACAATACTAGGACAAGGACAGACTGGAGGCAACAGGGCAGAAGGGGTCAAGCTTGGGGAAGCAGGCAGCTGACTGTTGGTCCTGCTTTGGGCAGGGGGTTGGACTAGATGACCTTCTGAGGTCTCCTCCAGCCCTAATCGTCTATGATTCTGTGAGTCTTTGTTCTCTGGAACACGCTGCCCTCGAGAGCCTGGGATGGAACCCAGGACTCCTGAGTCTCCGCATTCTCCTGCTGTCAGCAAATATCTGAGAAACCTTCTGGCAAAGAGTCTTGTCCCCCTCTCGGGCTGGTCCCCACAGAGGATGACAACCTGCTACTGCTGTCAGTTAATGTGTTAGCTCAAGTGGCAGAGTTCTGTGTGGTGCAGCCACCTATGTGGGTGTCAAGATAGTTTCTGGTTTTTTCAGTGTGTCTGAGTATATCCATGCACGTGCAAAGCAAGGACATAGGTTAAGATCATCGTGATCTGCATGAGTTCCTACTGCAGAAAGACAATGCACTGGATTGAGGGCGACTCAGAAGCTTATTAACTCTGCCTGGTACTGGACTTAGGGTCCCTGATTGCAGCTGTGGACACTGACGTGGGGAGAGACTTGAGACCACGAGGCCTGTCTGGATCAGTTTGTCTGACCAGACTAATTCATTCTGTGGCTGGTTCTGACTCTCCTTTGCTTTCTCTCCTGCAGTGACACTGCCCCTGCGAAAGCCAACAAAAGCCCCTCGCCTCCGCCTGACGGGCCCCCCATCACCAGCCCCGAGATCAAGACCGTCAACCATGAGCTGGAACCGTCCTCGATGGAAACGCCCGGAGCTGGCATCCCGAAGTCGCCATCTCAGGTAGAGTCCTCACGGTGTTAACCTAACCCCGGCTGTGGATCACCGTCACCAAAACCTCAGTGGGCCACACAAGCCAGGTCACTGGCTGCTATTGAGCATATGAGATGGGGTCTGCTCTTTATCTTGTGGAATGGTCTGGATCCCTGTGTGGCAGGCGCTGCCTGTCTGATACAATCAGTTGCTCCCTGTCCATCTCTCTCTTGCTGGGAGAATGCTAACCAAGCCCTGAAATTCGTCTTCAATGCTGTTAACATGTGTACTCCATAGGAGACGAAATAATACCCCTCTACCAGGGTGATGTGTGACCATTCAGAGAGGGTGAAGGTCAAAGATGAGCTATGAAGTTTGTTCTCTATGCTATACATCATTAATCTATGGAACTCATTGCCACAGGATCTCACTGAAGCCAATAGATGAGCACTATCCAAAAAAGGACCAGTCGCTGATATGAGTAAGCAGAACATAAACAATTACATCAAACAGGGTGAACAATCAGGGCAATAAATCTTCATGCTTCAAGGAGGAGGCCAGCTGCTGACTGATGGAGGCCAGGAAGAGGCTTATCCCTCGTGGGGAATCTGATACCTTCCACTGCAGCGTTTGATGCCAGCCGTTGTTGGAGACGGCGTGCTGGACAAGCTGAGCCACTGATCTGTTTTGGCAATGCCTATCTCCAAATACTCTGAAGAGCGGGACTTAGTCTTCACCTTATGGTCCCTGCACCGTAACTGCTGCACACATTTAAGCTCTTTTTTTTTTTTTTTTTTTGCTCATTGATCTTTTTCCTCACAGGTGTAGTGACACACCAAGTGGTATTTTTAAAATATGGTGTCGGTAGCCACTTGCAATATCACCATAGCTGGATTCTCACCCGACTGGCTTCATAATTTTTATTCTGTGCTTTAAAGAAAATTAAATCTGTTGTAGCTCTCTACCATCTCCACTTCAGAGGGAGTGAAAGGAGGGGGTGGATGGGAAATACAGCATAAACTTAAATGGCCAGGTTCAGGTGTGGCATAAATCCCTGGACCTCAGTAGGTGACTTCAGTAGATTATCTTCCCAGTGGCAAAGTTCTGATTCTCAGTGGTTCTGGCCTAATAGCATCTTAACTGGAGAAAATAAATCACTCTTCAGTCGAGATGGCTACAGATCAAAGCTTTCATGATGTCCAGGCTAGCTGGAGTCGTGCTTTTGGGTCAAGGCCTATGTCCGCTTCAGGATAGTCTCTCATTCTGTGTCTCCTTCAGTTTCATTCATCTCCCTAATGGGATCTGGATGCCGGGGGCCGGGGTATGTTCACAGCCTCTTGAAAGCCCTTTTTCAGCCCTTTGAGATGTGTAGGTACCTGGCAGCATTTTCTAAAGCCCTGTTAGAAAACTTGTCTTTCCCCTCCGGCCTTCCTCAACTGCTGTTGGTCTTGGTCTTGGTTCTGGTTTCTTTGCCATTGCAGGAACCTGTCTGCCCTTACTGCTGGGGCATTGCCTTGCACCTCCTTGTGCAATTGCTGGCCAGAGAGATAGCACTGGACTCTGAAAATCCCACCTGGGCTACAGGGAGGGAGTGTGCCGTGTCTTGTCCATTGGGCTTTCAGACAGGAACCAAGTATTACTTGGTGGCATTCACGTTGCAGGAGAGGTGGGAAGCGTAGCTGGAGCAATAACAGAACGGCAAAGAAATCTTGAAACAGAACCAACGCCTCTGACAGCTGCTAACTCCAGGGCTGTGGGTGGTGGATATTTAATTCCCTGGAGCAGCGGTGGTGTGCGTGTAAAGGGAAAGGACGTCACATCGCTGTCAACATCCAGAGAGAGGACCATGCTCACTCCTCCACAGCTGTTGCATTGGAGCATCCATTTAAAGGATGAGCAGCTCAGTGGCCATTGACGCGTTGGAGGGGTAAGGCCATGGGATCTCCACCGAGAGCTTCAAGGAGAAGAGGAGGTCTGGCTGGGCTTGGGGACAGCAGAGCGCCAGCAGGGCACGAGCTTCGCCTGTTGTCTTGATGATAGGCTCCCCTTGTCCAGTGATGGTGGCCCGAATGATCTGGGATGCTCTCATGGAAGGGCTAGTTCACTCCCAAGCGCCATGGCAGGATGGAATTCGTCCACTCTCAGCCGACCTGAGTAACTGACTGTCCCCATCCAACGCCTCTCTCCACTCGCTGCTCAGCCTGAACTCTGATCGCTCCCACCGAGTTACAGGCCTGGCTCTGAACGTCCCTCCAGCTCTGGTCTCTCGTCGGCTGTCCCAGAACTCTGGATCGGAACCCGGAGCAGGGGCTTCCGTGCGGGATGTGGGACTGAACATGGAGCCAAAGGTTCGGGCTCCCGCCCGTTCTACAAAGTACTTCAGAATAACCCACCTCCGTTCTCCCTGCAGTGCCCCCAGCTTCCTGCTACCTGTTCAGCTCTGCCCTGGTCGGCTTGGGAGCATCATCCCTACTCACTGTCCTCCTGTTGTGACGGAGCCTTGTCTGCCTCAGTCATCTCTGGAGTGTCTGCAGTTTGAGGAGGTGCTGAGTGGAGAGCAGGTGCAGCCCTTTCTCTGCAGGACTCTCTCAGCCCATCCTTTGCCTCATTCCTCTGAGACAGGTTTTCCCCTCCCTCCTCTTCCCTTTAAATGGTGCATGTTCTCCTGGCTCTTGCAATGCCCTGAGCACTGCCCTGGCGGGCTGGGTGACCGCAGCTGCAGCAGAGTGGATTGGCCACTGTTAAGCGACCAAAATACAGTCGAACCCCATTTAACCGAGCCTCTATTATCTGGCTCTCTGTATTAACCAAATCCACAGCCTCTCGGAGCTGGCAGCAGGAGCCTTGCTGCCCATTCTCTGGTTTATCCTGGTTTTTTTGTTATCCGATCTGGTCCCGGTTCCAACTGGATCGGGTAATCGGGGTTCTGCTGTGGTGTCTTTAAGCGGCCTGGTAGTAACAGCTGCTGGAACTGACCAAGGTGGGCCTTCATGCGGGCAATGCTGCCATCTGCTGGCAGCAGTTCACGCTGGCAGTGCCCACGTAGTTCACCTGGTCGCTGCCTGAGGAGTGTGGAAAGGGGTGTTGTGAGGTCAGCGTGACCTTCTGGGTCGGGGCACCAAGCACAAGAGAGGGAGCTGGATCCAGACGCATGAAGACAGCGAGGGGGTTTGCAAGCCACTGAAGGGAGGAATGACACTGGGTAGATTTGGATAGACCACATGGCCGCCTCCTTATCCCCAGCTCGTAGTGTGGGGAAAAAGCCCAGAGCATGTAGCCCCATGAGTTAACCAAGGAAGCAGCTTTTGTGCTATCGGGGTGTAACATGTAGCTTTATATGGGATGAACATGGCTGACGGCAAGTCACTGGGTAAGTGATGAGTCCTCTGTGGACAGCAACCAGGATGTCTAATACCCTGGCTGCGTCCTCACTCCACCCCAGGCTACACTGACGCTAACAACCAGGCTGGTGTGTGGAAAGCAAAGGAGGCAAAAGGAGAGACCATTGACATCAGTGGGTACTAGGTACCTAAATACCTTAGAGGATCTGTGCCTAGCAGAGAAATCCTGTTGGGTTGTGAACTACTCACTGTTTCAGCTCTCAAGCTGCTTCCCATCATCTCTGTCTTCTGAAAAGCTGCCTGTGTCTAGCCTCCTAGTGAAGCAACTGCCAGCAAGTCTCCATGCTCGCTAACGTGTCTGTGAGGCTGATCCTGGACCTCAGAACCAATAGGCCTCATGAAACTACAAGGGCCGGAATTGGGCTCTCAGCTACGCGGCCGTTAATCTGGAGTGACGCCACTGAAGTCAATGGAGCTGCAATAGACTTGGGCTGCTACAGCTGAACACGGTCCAAGATGAGTAGACAGGGGTCGGGGTATAACTTCCTTTCCGGGCAGCGGAGTCCTTCCGACGGTCTCGTCTGTTTTGAACAATGTCTCGTTTCCCCGGAATAGGGGGATACGGGGTCCAGTCTGGGCTGGAACCAGAAGGGTATTCCATTTCTTTCAGCGTATAAACACCATGTCCAGGGAGTGCCATATAGATTAGCTGTTGTACTGCTGTCATTTCCCACACAGCTACCCTCAGGAGTGAGGAGGAGGATGGGTGTATGAGGGAGGGGAAAACTTCATGAGAGTCAATGTTTGGTTCTGGATTAATACCCAAAGCCTCTTGTGACAACAAACTTTGGCCTCTGTCTTAGGAGAACAGTCTTTCCCATGAGGCTTCTGGTATCTTCTGCATCTGGTTGGTCTCAGGATACTGTGGGAGAGGCTGTGCCCGTGGCATTTTGGCTTTTCTGCTTCCGCATAGCTGAGATCTGGAAGTGAAAGTGCCACTTTCATTATTACTTCTCCTCCACCCAGGGGCCTGTAGCCAGCTGCAGTTCTGAAGGTGTGTATGGAATCTTACAGGCATGTTGGCCGGGGCGGATTAGCCCTCTAGAAAACTGTCATTTTCTGTGGCCAGCCAAATAAATATCTAATGGAGTACATGTTCATGTATCCAAGGGAGGGGCGGTACAGCCTCGGGGGAGTGAACACAGGTCTGAGAGCCAGGATCTGTGTGTTGTAATCTGAGATCTGACACTGATAGGCAGTCTGTCCTTTGTCAAGTCACATGCTCTCTGCCTCAGTTTTCCCTGGCTGCAAAACGGGGATAACCACCTTAGGATGAGAAGATTAATGTTCATAAAGCCTTTTGCACATAGAAAGTGTTACGGGGGAGCTAAGCAATATTACAACTCTGGAAATCTTCACCACACTGTACAGTAGACTGTTTTTCTCCCGTCCGTCAGCATCTTCTCAACAGGTTCAGTTTGAGCTCGAATATCTGGGGGCAAAGGGGAAATTCGAACAGTGCCTGAACTGGGTTGCCGTCCCTATCGTATGTTCCCACAGCATCCAACGAGCACTGAATCAAAGGCTCCCACTGTGAGGTGAGGGAGGATGTCTGATATGCACAGAGGCCTGGCCTGAACCCCCGGCCTGCCCCTGGATTTATGCCCCTGTGACTCTCGTGACTTCAGGGATGTCACTAGTGTTACACGCTGGTGGAGCTGAGAGCCGACAGGCTCGGGGCGAGTCCATTCTCACGTTTCAATGATCCATACCCAGATCTGAGTTTTGGTTGTCACTCTCACGAGGAGCCCCATCTGGTCTCACTTACGCCGCAGTCGGTCCACTGGAACCAGTGGAAGGGAGATCAGGATCCAGCCCTCTGGTGTCCACCTGTGAATAAGGCCAATCTGCTTTGGCTTCTAACTCCCCTAGGCCCACACCACCCAGGTAGGTATCGGGAGTGGTGGCCAGCGCATTGGACTTCTCCGTTGAAATGTGTGCTCTCTGTCGCCCTTGGTGGTTCTTGGAAGGTTTCACATGCTCTAATTACGTATGCATGTCTGAGTGATGCATATTAATTGTGTTACGCTTCTCCTCCACAGAGGGAGCCCCGCCCGCGGCTGAAGTGTAACTAATGGTGCCAAACCTTCTCAGGAGGCGTCGTGGTTTCCCCGCACCCCCCGTTCTCATGTTTGTTTGTTTTGTTTGACCCCCTCCTTGTCTCTGTGGTTCTATTTTTGGCTAACCTGGTTCCTGTCTCTGGTTTTTTTGGGTGTCGCCGTGTGCTCGCTCGCTTGCATGCAGTTGCGGAAGGGCCCTCCGGTGCCACCGCCTCCAAAGCACACCCCCTCCAAGGAGATCAAGCACGAGAACATCATCAGTCTGTTCGATGACAATTTTGTCCCCGAGATAAGCGTGACCACCCCCTCGCAGGTTAGCCGCTCCGCCCTGCCTTCTCTCTCTCTCTCTCTGCCTGCCCCCAGCACTGTCCCCTGCTTAGAGGTGTCACCCCACGAAACCTGGTCAGGAGGCAGGGCCAAGCTGAGATTGCCCATGGGATACCGCGCCCATTGCCCCTGAGCTGCTGGTCAGTTTGAAGCCAGATTTAATCAGTGAGGCCCGGAAGCCAGGGCCGAGGGACGGCTGTTCTCGTGGCCTGTGTAGACTGAAGAGAGAGGGCTATATGGGGCACCTAGTGAAGGGGGCCACAAAGCTATCACTGCACTTGTGTCCACCGAGCAGGCGAAGAGCGGCTGGGCATAGATGCTTCCCACTAGGCCTGGATGAGGCACTCCTTGCTCTGCTCTGTACGCTCCCAAGGGCTGCTAATACAAGGCTAGGACGGGTCCAACTGAAGGTAAATATGGGCACTTGGCGCCTCTGAAAATCGGGCTCCTGCAGCTTTGAAATGCCACTTCTCATATGGAAGGGAGAGTCTCAGGAATCCAGTGGAGTGGGCAAAAAGCCACCTGCAGAGCAGGGCTGTGGATCAAGGACTTCAGTCTCTGGAGAGCCCAGCCAGCGTCTTTCACCACAATCAACTCTATATTCTTCACATCCGAAGAAGTGGGTTTTTTACCCCAGAAAGCTTATGCCCTAATAAATGTATTAGTCTTTAAGGTGCCACCGGCCTCCTTGTTTTTATAACAGCATTATCTCTGTGAGTGTGGCACTGGGCATGAGGCTGGGGGCTCTTAATCAGCCCTTGGTCTCTGCAGTTAAAATCCTGAAGATCAAATGCAATTTCACAGGGAAAAGTTTCCTCCTCTCCCTCTCTTCTTTAATGTGGTTTGCAGCTGGAGGAGGGGACTGGGGAAGTGGGCGGGCTATTTGGTCGTAGATCCCTGGGTACTACTCCCTGTGCCGATGGGAGCCTGACCAGTTTTCTGGCTTAATTATGAAACTCCTGCTGTCTTATGTTCATTTTTTTGAAAAATTCATCCCTTAAAGACCCAGGTGACGCCTCCCACAATGCTGCTCCATAACTGTCCTCCTCACTTTTCCTTCTGTAGCCCAAATTCAGTGGCCCGTGGCTTTCCAGCTTCCACCTGACTGGAGAAACAAGACAGCAGGGTTGGGAGAAAAGAAAGCTAGGCCTCAAGTTACATTCAGATATTGTGGGGGCTGGTTGAACTCGTAGAGTAGAGGGATGATGTGGACCGAGACGTTTCCTTTGATAAGAAATAGGTTCAGGTGTGTCCTTCAGCACAAGTTCCTGTGTTGATGCTGATGTCCAACATAATATTTAATTAAACCAAGGCAGGGAAGTAGACTATAAAATTCTATGGACTAAATTGTCCCCAAACAAAGGGCCAGATTCCAGACTTGGTTACTCCAAGATAAATCTGGAGCGACTCCACTGAATTCGTCGGCTTTGCACCCGGGTCACTGAGCTCAGAATCTAGCCCAGAGTAGTTGGTGTTGGGTGATTGATTTTGGCACTTCCCGTGGTTTGTTGCTTCTGCAGTGTTCATGTGATACCCTGTCCTCTCCACCAGTCCGAGCACCATGGGGTCAATGAAGGCAATATGGTGTCTGCTTTTCCTCTGAACATACTAGCCTTTGTCAGTGTACTCACCCCCTTGATTGATTAATTATTGGAATGTCAATGTCTGCAGGGGCTTCCGTGAGCTGGAAACCATAGTGAATGACTGGGATCTTAAAGAAAATATTAAATTTACTAGCTTTCAAAGCAAACTGCCAGCAGGACACGAGAAGGTTCTAATAAAGTCCAGTGACCTGCCTGGGAAGGAGACAGTCTAGAAGCCGTTAGAGTTTGATTCGGTTTTGCGGATCTGTGCGCTGAAGTGAGATCCTGGCCACCATTGAAATCGATGGGAGTTTTGCCGTTGTCTTTAGTGGGGACAGGATTCCCCCGATATTTCCACTTGGGGTGAAAGGCTGCCGTGACCAGGGCGTGATGGGATACAGCACTGGACCTTCTCCCAATTTTGATACATTTTACTAATATTACGCAGGGTCCACTAGTCTTTAATTAACTGTAAGCATTAAAGATTTATGGGCAGAGAGATGGGCCCAGACTAAAACCCCTGGGCATCCTAAATTCAAGGGCTCCTGACTCACCCCGAGGCAAAGGGCCTGATACCCAGGTCCATATTTCATGGCCTGAGCGCACTTCTGCTGGATGCTTCCCCCAGCGTCCTTGTTGGATGCTGCTGGAGTCACAGCTAGGGGTACAGTTCTGCTTTGGCCTAGTCAGGGCATCCGGCTTCAGCAACCAAGTTGAGGGAATATCACTGGGGTTGACCTGATCTCAGCAGAGCCTTGTAAGTGTGCGCAACACTTTCCAAACACGTAATAAAGATGAGGTCCCTTCTCCGAGGAGCTTAAGCTAATTAGGATGTGCTATGTAGGGTGATGGGTATGGTGCATCAAAGTGCGAGGACTCTGCGGGGGGATCCCCAAAGAGGTGGGTTTTAGGGGAGTTATTTGCAGGAAGAGCAGAGAGAGGCCTTAGTTCCCGGGAACAGCCTCTTGCTCTCTCGTAACGGTAGCGGCATGAAAGAAGGAGACAAAGGGAGCAGTTGGGAAGGAATATCTGGAGGACCGTAAGGAACAAGTAGCCAGCAGGGAGGAGATGAGAGCGCACACAAAAGCAAGTGCGTCGTCATGCAGAGCTTTGGAGGTCAACAGCTGCAGTGCCTCCGCTCTGTCCCCAATACAGAACTCTCCTCTGCTCTAGTTACATTCCTATCGGGGCCATCTAACGAGCGTTCTGCGTATGTTTACATCACAGGAGAAAGCCACGGGCCACTGAGCAATTCTTTCTCCCTCTGCATGCCTGGGTAGCTTGTAGCATGTCTGTGTAACCGATTGCTGTGTCTGTTACATTGTTCGTATCCTGTGTGAACACCTGCGTTTATCCAGGGATTCCAACGCACGGCGGTTCGGTGCACATGACCCAGGATGAGACCTGCTGTGTCATCCTAAAGGACGTGATCTCTGAGGGAGGACTCTTGTTTCTAGAACAGAGACCACTGGGGCAGCCAGTGTCTGTTAATGTTCGGTGTATTCCCCAGGGCCATTTCAATGTGCACTCGCGGCCCTTAAAAGATAATTGTTGGGGGTGAATTAGGCAAAGGGCAGGAAGCACTAATCCATGGTGCATATAACTCTTGAACAGCAGGTAAGAGTCCAGCATCGCTGGAGCCTTGGATCTCTGAATACTAAGTAAAGCAGAGACTTTACAGAGATAGAGACTGGGTGCTGGTTCGTGTTTAACACTTTGGGTTGGGGACCTGGATGGCTGTTGGCCACATTCCTTCCTGTGAGTGCTAATCGGTGCACCACAAGCCCATAAGAAGGGGAGAGCTATAAAGAGAAGTGGAACTGGGAGTAAACTGTGTTGAGGTGGAAAGTAACAAGGGTGTGGTTCTCATATATGGCACTTTCTGTTAAGTGTTGTGGTTGTGTTGCAAAATGCTAAGCTTTGTGGTCCTCTGTGGCCTGGATGGACCAGTGAATTCGTGTCCTAACTTGTCGCTGGGTAATCTGATGTGTTTAGTAAGTACTAGGAGCAGTTTCGTGATTGGACTTTGTTGGAGTTGGGGCAGAACAACAGAAAACAACCGTGGGTAGAACTGGAAATATAGCTGAAATTATAGGGCCAGCGAACGTGGGGAAAATCCATTGAAGAGCAGAATTGTTCCTTCTCCAAAGAAGAGCTAGACAGAAGGGGGATGTCTCTTAATTGCCCTGCAGGAATCTAAAAATGACCAGTTCCCCTTATGCGATGGTTACCACGTCTGCTGCATTAAGGCAGTTCATGAGTGCCCTGATAATACCACCTGCTTGTGTATTAGAGACGAGGGGACTCACTCTGCTGGCTCAGAAGACAGCAGTGACATCTCTTGAATCTGGGTGTGTCTTGGAAAATAGAAAGCATAGTCCTGGTTTATGTCCGAGGACTGGAGTCCCCCGTGTGGACAGCATTGGAGCTTGCACTGGTAGGTGTGGAATTTGATGGCCGTCGATAACCATGAGGTAGATGTGAACTCTCCCCTGTGACACATGTGACTATGGGTGGTGTTTGGAGTCTGAAGAAGGGTAACAGATAAGCAAATTTAGGGATTAAGGTTGGGTCTCCATTGGAGGTACCTTCCAGGGTGCCATTGGAGGTGCCTTTCCCGCCTTAGCTCCAAGCTCCTGAGCAGCTGGTGTAGATCCCATGGGTGAGCTGAATGCGGATAGGCCGCACAGCAGATGACGGAGGCCCCTGAGGAGGATGGGAAATTAATCCTGAGCTGCGAGTACCATGTAGCTGGTGCTGATGCAGAAAAGCTGCAAAGGACAGTTGGGAATAGATGAGAAACCCTTCCGAGCAGACTGGTGCAATGGCATTTCGGCCACATCAAACCACCCTGTCCTAGCCACGGAGCCGTTCAGGCAAGTAGGAAAACGGCTGAGGTTTGAGTTCTTGGTTTGCACGCATTCCTTGGTGCGCTGCACGTGCTCACAGGCATCGCGCGATCTGGGGCAGAGGCATGGGGGTATCCGTTGTTACCACACCCACCGTGTGCCATCTGCATCCTAAGCCCTGGATATCAGCTGCCATAGTCTGTCTAGTTCCGATAATGTCTAATGCTCACACTGCTTTTCTTCCTTACTGCTGCCAAGTTCGATGCCCCTGGGCCCTTCCAGGAGGGAGCCAGCCTGTTGGATCTGGATTTTGATCCCATTAAACCAGATGCCAGCCCTGTGGGGAAGACACCCACACCTGCCACTCAGGTTTGTTACTCTTCCCATTCCCTCTTCCATGAGTCCATGAACTGTTACCGACTGCGGAGCCAACCTCTGCCTCCAGGGCCTATTTCCATATTGACTGAGCTCTCCAGGGGGTGTGTGCGTGCCCCCGCTCATCCGTGATCTCTCTCGGCACTCGTGCGCGTGAGTCGGGTGAGTGCGTGCCTGGCTTCGCACATGCAGCAATATGATCTGCACCGAGAACGTGAATGTTTGCGGGACACCCAGTATGCCCGGCTCTGAGGATTTGGCCTTGGAAACTCCATCAATGTGCATCACAGCGTTGGCATGGACCACGCCCCACGTGGGTTTAGTGTCTCTCTGATTGTATTGCTGGGAAACCCAACCTTAGAGCTGGGCTCCTCCCAGCAAGTGACTCCATTTGGTTAGTGGTGGGAGCAGAGCGATTTTTAAGAAAGTTCAAGGTGTGAACAATCTCCAGTTACATTAGATAGGATAAAACTTTGGAAGGGATATTAAAGCTCCTGCCTCTGGACAGGAGCCAGGCTCTAACTATATGGAGTTAAGAAGCACTCCTTCCATGAGCTTGTTATTGCATAATTGACTGTCATGGAAGTTTTACCTTCCTGAGACAGTCAGGGGCAGACCATTGAGACAGGATACTGGATTACGGGGGACTTCTAGTGCGAGCCACTCTGGAAGTGCCTGTGTTTCTTGTGAACATTTGGCTCCCAATTAAAAGATGGGATTAATGGTGTTGCATAGAGGGAAAGAACTGGCAAATACAGATTGTTTGTTTCTAAAGAGGAGATCTTTTGAATTGGTACAAACTCTCCCCTATTTAATGCAAGATCAGCTCTGCCTCAAACCCCTACTGAATTGGACAGAGACTTTGAAACAGTTCCTGGGGTCAGATAGTCTTCTGCCCAGAGCTTCCATTCTAGGTGTGAAACTGAAGAGCAGCGTTTCCTGCCTGGCCTGTTTTTTTCTACTCTGGCTACCACTGAAACCTGCCCACTTATGTGTAGCTAACAGGTCTGGGATATTTGCAGTGTTCCAATACTGTGATACAGTTCATTGGTCTAAACACAGATTTTTTTTGTGCCATTATAACTATGTTGTGTATGGTGGTTTTTTTTTCTTCAGCCGCTACTAGTTATACTGCTACAATCCCTAGGCCATGTCTACACTAGGAGCCCTTTGCTGGAGGAGGAATATTGGTAAAGCATTCCTAGTGTGGATATAACTGCACTGGCAAAACTGCTCTCTTACCGATGTATCTTATTCCACCATGCCCCAACAAAACTAGCTAGACCAGTAAAAGTGCAGTTTTGCTTGTATAGTTGTCTACAGTTGGGAATTCTGCCAGCTTAGCTTTTTCAGTCAGAGACCACACCAATTCACACTCCTGACTGACATAGCTAAGCTAGCTGAAGTCTGTTGTGTAGAAATAGTCCAAGGGCGGATACCTTATACTGGTACAGCTTGTTCCCTTCCATATGCAGATAGACTATTCTGGTATAAGCACGTGTTAATTTAACTAGTTAAATTAAACCAGTGTCATGAAAATGGTAGAACTTTTGTGTGTAGACAGGGCCTTATAGACCAACAGCCAATGTCAGGATTATGGGAAGGTTTGCTGCTGCCGACATTGCAGGGAGTTGATCCTTTGGGGTCGGCGGGGGGCCGAACACAAAGCAGAGTTCTGATTTCCTCCCCCATCACTGCAGTTATAGAAATGAGAATGACCAGCCCAATGCTTCTGAAGGTTTTAAATGGAGAAAACAGTATGCCACTAGCCCTTCAGTTTTCCCAGTGGGGAGATGGTGACCAGTGGCATACAGGATGTGTGACTTGGAGTACGTCTACACTACAAATCAGGGTATCACTGTATGGCAGGTAGGCGTATCTGCTCTAGCTTTAATCGAGCTAGCATGGATAACTGTGAACTGAAGACTGTGTGGGTTTGGGCATGGTCTAGCCACCCCAGTACTACCGCCTGGGGGGCTCTTGGTATATACACAGGTGGTCTGTGCATCTGCCTCTTCACTGCCATCGTTACCCAGGCTGGCTAGAATAAAGGTAGCATGGATGTATTGATGCCCGCTGCTCTGGTACCTTCGCTTGCAGTGCTGATGTACTAGCGCTAAAGGTGGGGCTGTGCTTAGTCTAAATGCTATTGTACTTCCGATCCGACGTGCAATGCAGGCAGGTCTCAATAATTTTGCAATTGTTAAAAAAAAAAAAAAGATTTAAAAATGTTGGGGCAAGTGCAGTGGAACGTGTACCTCTGCCTCCCTCGGACTGATATTTGTTTTGCTTCCATTGGCAGAAATAATCAAGTATAAACCTGTTTTTGTTCTTGTTGCTCTTTGACATGCTTAGTCTTTACCTTGGGATTTATGGGAGGTAAGAATTTTCTACAGCTTCCATTTTGGTAAACTCTTACTATCTACCTTGGCATGTGTTGGCACCGCCACCTTCTTCGTCCTCCCTCCCTGCTCCCTGTGCCTCGAACCTGTTTTCGCCTTCTATGCTGTGGATCAGCCTAAAAAGGCAGCCCCGTGTTCTGGCGCTCCCAGCTGAGTGCACCATTATTGCCTGTGCCGTTAGCTGTCCTGGCTTTCCCTTGGTGTTTTGCATTGCAGTCAACATTGCCTGAAGCTAACTCCACCATGGCCTCACCGTCCTATTTGTTCCTTCCCCTCCAGACCTTTGTCCTCTCTCCCTTTCATTGTGCAACCCACATGCCTCTCAACTGCTCCTAAATTTACCTCCCTCCTGTATGCAAATCTGGGATATCTGCCGGGCTTTGCTGCTCATGGTGGATCATTGTTACCAGAAATGCCAAATCGAGAAACGCAGCCTCTTTGTTGCTGTTCAAGAAATGAATTGGTCTTTGTGTTAAGAAGCCAGCCCCTCTGCTGGTGTAAAATCAAAGGAAGGAAGCTGATTGACACCAGGTGACAATCTGGCCCAACATTCCTATATGGCTGTTGAGCTGTCTCCTCTATGCATGCCCTGGGCTTGTTGAGAAGGATGCTTCCCCTACGTTTTTTTTTTAATTGGCTGTCGATGTCGATAGTTGTTTCCCCTCTTTGTGCATTGTCTGTCTGTGTGGTTGTTTTTTTGTTTTTTTTTGTTTTTTTTTTTAAAAAAGTCTGTCTTCACAGGGAAAGACTTTTCAGGCCTTAAAAGTGGACAGCCCTGGTTGCAGAAGTCTGCCTGCTGCATGGCAATGCAGCCGGTCCCTTTGAGACGTGTTTGCTCTCATGTGCCCGTCATGGTCTGGCGTCTGTCAGCTGAGTTTTCCTTCCCCCAGATGAAAGAGTGCCTGAAGCTTTGGTTTCTCTGCTGTCTTTAGAGTGAAGAACCAATGTCTATTCTTTCCCTTGTGTGTCCTTCCAGACAGTGGTGTGTGTGTGTGACCAATCACTAGGCTCAGGTGGAGCTGGAAACCCCACTTCTCTTCTGCTTATACACAAAGAAATCTATTGGCCCACCTGTGTTCTTGCAATTGAACAGAGCGTAACAGGGGAGAAGCAGTTTGAATGAAGTGAGGATCGGCCCAAACTGTGACCCCCCTCTTCCCCGAACTCCTAATCTTCTTTGAGTTTGGAAAAGCTTTAGCTTTGAAATAAAAGAATGTTTGTTTTTTTCACTGGGGCTACCTTTGGTCGTCTGCTTCCTGCTGGAAGCAGGAAGGGCTGAAACACCCTGAAAAAGCTGTTATTCCCGTTCTGGCTGGGAGTAGGAAGTTATTAGTGTCAGAGTAACACCTGGGAACCCCAGTCAGGGATCAGACCCCCGTTGTGCCAGGCGCTGGCACAAGTAACAGAGAGCAGAGTTCCCTGTTTGGGCGATGAAACTGCTGTCTCAGAGACCCCATTTCCATGAGTTTTCAGATTCAAGAGATCTGGGTTCCTCTCATTGGAAGAAGTACCTGGAACTCCAGATCCTCAGGTCTAGCTGAGCTCAATGTGTGACCTGGCAGCGGGAGTGAAAGTCATCTTAAGCCACCTTTCTGCTCCCCTTATCCTGGGAGGTGGCCTGACCCCACCATAACTGAGAGCTATCAGAACTATGCTGACAGAAACAGTTGCCTAGGGACAGTTGTTCCAGCCAGCGATCTCTGGAACATAAGGCAACCTGGCCACAGCCTTTCTTGCCCCGGCCCACCCTGATACATTGAGAGTGTGAGGGGGGATGTCTGAGGCTGCGTCTACACAACACACCACTGACTGCGTCATGTAGCTACACACGGCAGGGAAAGGTAGGCCATGTCCAAATCGTGGTGTGTAGCTACGTGCAGCAGTGAAAGTCTCTGGCCAGGGGAGCCTGGTTTTTTTGCTGTAGCGTTAAATTCTTTGGCAAGTAACCAGCTTTGTAGAGCCTTGCGGTCACATTAGAGTGGGTTGTAACAGGAGACCTGGCTCAGTTCTGCTGCCCCAGAGAGCAGTCTGGTGGGCGCGCGCAGCAGTGTGTGTTCGATAAAACAAAGCAGGAAACCCATTCAGTAAGCAAAGCCTCCAAACCTGGGGAAAGCAAAAGCAATTCCCGCTTCTTTCCATGACTCTACATGGCTGCATTGTCCCTGGGCTGCTAAAGTCCCTAAAATAGAGACTTAGGTGACATCCAAATGCCTTTTGCTGAAAGCCAAGAGACTAACTAGATTCCATCGCCTGCTCATTAATCACAGCTTTTGCAAATTAGCTGGCTGAAAAATCCATTGCTTGCCATGGGTTTCTTTTCACCTGTCCAAACAAAGACACACTTGGCCAAATGGATGTTGATTGCTGTCCATCCTTGTTACCAGCCCATTGAATTCAAATAAGCAGCAACCTGGGAGTGAATCTAATTAAACTGAAGTGACCAATGTAGTGTTTGTGTTTAAGGCAGAGCTACTGTGGAAAGCATCTACATGGTGGTTATAGCTCAGGTATTCAAAATATCCATGGCATTGTAAGGCCATGAATGGAGTAAGCAGGAAATATTGGTAAGAAGCTGATGGGATAGAGTGTATGTTAAATTAGACCAGTAGGGTGGCTGGCGTAAGTCATGACTGTCGGACCAGGTAATTATTTTTCCATTACTCCTGCTGTTATTAGCAAAACACTTACAGGATCTTGTAGATTTAAGACTGGAAGCTGATTGGCCTTGGAGTTAATAAAAATGGTGGTGGTTCCATTCGAGGAACGCTGCGTATATCCCAGCTTGACTCATGAATAAATCCAAGCGTGCCAGGAGGTTTACTTGGCCATTCCTTGGCTTGAGTGGTGTCTAGAAGACCCAACAGCAGCAGAGAACAGGTTTGACCCAGACGTGATGGGGAAAGAACATGCTGGGTGCATTGCTCTTGTGGTGAGACCTGCCGGTGAAGGTGTCTGCTTTCTCAGAGCATTCGGTTTCCCTCCACTCAGGAGGACTCACCAGTCGAAGGGAGGGATGTGAGGAAAATACGGGTATAAGCTTGCCCATGAGTGGAGGGTGAGAGATCTTATGGACACAGTGGGGGCTCAGGTCTAAGGCCGGACCTTGTAATGGGGGACCCCTGCCTTGTGCTTTACTGAGTGTTTTGAAGTTAGATGGATTAATTAACTAGTAAAATTAGTTGTGATAACAGTGTAGAAGGTCTAGCCTTTCCTGGCAGGCTCTCTGATACTCTCTTGAAAAGATTGATGTTGCTTACTGTTCATTTTAATGCTGCTTTGCTGTTCTGTGCTTGTGACCCACACCCAGCCTAATTTGCAGCTATCCAGTTTACACGAAGCACAACAGGGCCTCATTTCCCCCTGAAGTTCTTGTGAGCAAGGCAGGATGGTGTGGGAGAGGCTAGCTAGTGCAGGAAAGTTGGGTGAACAAGCCTGTTGGTGCCGAGTTCAAATCTTGTGTCCAGTTAGCCTTCGCTGAGTTGGTTCTTGTTCGTTCCAGAGCCACTAAGTTTGCAGAAATGGCAGTTTCTGCTCCGGAAAGGCCTATTGCTGGGCTAGCAGGAGGCGGTCACATTCCCAGAGCTGTGAAAAGCCCCAGGATTGGAATAGTGGGGTAGGGGCAGGGAGTGAGGTGCACTGGCAAAGTTGAGGAAAGGGAAAAACACGCCCGTTACCAGTCTTTAGTCCCTCCTGGAAGTCCGCCATCCCTGTCGGTGCCGTATTCACACTTCCCAATTAAGGAAACCCTCCTACAGTATGTTCTTGGGAGAAGGTTCATTATAATAGACACCTTCCTTACCCATCGATCCCAGTGAGAGACCCTGTGTTTTCTTTGCTTCTCTGGGCTAATATTGCTTCTCACACTTACTACAGTGTAAAACCCCACAAAATTGCATTCCTGTCTATTCAGCTATCAGCTGTCTCTCCCAAAGGCCAAGACCCCAACTGCATCAAACTGCATGGAGCTAGTCTATTAAACCAAACCATCACTGGGTATGCTTGGCCTTCTGAGCAATATTGGTGGTTGTTTGAAAGTGGCGTCTTAGATTCACTGCCAGCTGTGTTGATCCTCATGAAATCTCCAACCACCGGGCACTTTCTCCTCCACATCACCATGCTGAGTTTCTTTTAACTAAAGAGATTAATCTGCCTAAGTGGCCACTGCTGTAAACAAATAATGAAAAGCCACTCGGCTTCCTTCTCGATAATAGCTATAATAAATGATCCGTGCATAGAGCCCTGCTGGACTAAAGCGCATTCCTCACACACAGTTTTCTTGGCTGTCCTGTAAATTGAAACCTTGCTCCCTTTGAAGGGACAGCGAGTTACACACTTCTCTGTAGCACAGTCACCTGGGTTAGGAGACACAAGGGAACAATTACTAACCTGGCCACATAGACGGGTGGGTGGGAGTGTGTTCTATGGGTTGGATTCTGTTCCCAGTTATCCTGGGATACATCCAGAGTTGCTCTGTTGTCATTGCCCAAGACACCAGCATTACTCTGGATTGGCACTGAGAATACACAGCAAGCAACTGAAAGATCTTGAGATTTGCTGGTGGAGTTGCAGCTCTGAGTCCATAAAAAGTTCAAGTGTTTGTAGTTCATCAGAATTGCAAATAGCTGCCCGGCTGATCTGTACCTCTGTGAATGTCTCATTTACTGCTGTTTCCCCCTTGCTTACCACGCACTTCTCCTTTTTGTCCACCGCCACCTTCCTCCTCTTCTCTCTGTCTTTCTCTCTTCCCCAATCCCAACTGCCAGCCTGAAAAGACTTCCGCGAGCGGCATGCAGTCTGTGGATCCGTGTCTTGCTGACAACCCTAGTGATAGCGCATTTGCTGTGGACTGGCCCAGCCAGTCCACAGAGACCCAGCCAACCCAAGTAAGTGGAATCCAAGCCCATGTCCATGAGTATGGAGGGTGGGTGGGAATGGTTCTGAGATCTGCAGGATGGCAGCTGTGTTCTAGGACATGGCAGTCTGGGTTCTGGTTATTAGTGTGGTAGCACCTAGGAGCCCTAGTCAGGGACCAGGCCCCCATGATGTTAGGTGCTGCACAAAGGCAGAGCAAGACAATCTCTGCCCCAATGACCTTACAATCTGAATACATGTGTTATGCTAGCTGCAACAGATTCTATTGACAGCACCCCATGCTTAAACCCTGTTCAGGTGCCCACTCTCCTGTGATGGCCTCGTTACTCTTCCATTGCAAGGAACAAGTGCTCCCCCACTTCGGGAGATAACATATGGGGAGGTTGAGGCACTAAGTTTCCTCCCTCTTTAAGCTGTAGTCAGTGCGGGAGAGGTGTCCTGTGGGAATGGGAGGTGACAGTAGGCAGTGTAGAAGGATTCATGCATGAACCTGCCATTTTGGAGGGACCTACATTAAATTAGGGGCTGCTTTGTCTAGTGCTCTAAGGTCAGTTAGGGGCTCCTGAATTCTCAGCCGGGCTCTGCTAGTGACTCGCTCTGTGATCTTCAGCTGATCTTTTAGCCTGTCTGCATGTCAATCTCACCATCTGTAAAATAGGAATAATACGCGGAGCACAGAGATGCAAGAGATGCAGAGAACACACCACCGTAGGCAGCAGTGCATCGCCTGTCTCTTAATGACTGGACAATACTTTGAGATCATTGTGAACTATCAGTGTCCTCAGCTCTATGGAAGGGGAAACAAGAATGACAGTCCAGTCAGAAGCAGCTGTCCTGACAGATGACGTAGATTAGAACAGGAGGAATTCAGTTCCCATTTGAATGCACAGCAAAGTTCATAGCCGTTAAGTTCTAGGCCTTCCCCACCATTACAGGAATAAATCCCAAATATTCGTATAACACAGTCAACCTTACCTCCCAGCAGCTTCCTGCACCACGAGCTTTCCAATAGGATGGACATTCCTGGAGCAGTAACCTGCCTCATCAGATCGATACCCACTGGGTGGTATCTGCACAAGAATAACTTTTGCCAAGGTTCTGACCTCAGAACGGGTCCCAGATTAGTGGGCCCCTCTGCCTGAAGTCCCATTGACCTCAGTGGGACTTTGAGTGGCTGCAGGGTTCTGTCTACACAGCTCCTTGCAGAATCTGTGCCTAAGAGGAGTTACAGCATTCAGAATTCTGGAGTAGTTCTATAACTTGCTTTGGAAAACCCTTGCATTCTATAGTACATGTAATATACTTAAATATGTAGAGAATATCTTGAGTGTGTGGAAGTAGATAATTACCTTTGTGTGCATTCATGTATTTAGTAAATATACATAGAAAATATCAGTATGTATGTACTTTATTATATATTCATATACATAAACTGCATGTATATAAATATATTTGTGCCTATATATTAGAATATATGGAGATATACCTATCTCATAGAACTGGAAGGTCATCAAGTCCAGTCCCCTGCCTACACTAGCAGGACCAAGTACTGTCCCCTAACTCTTTTTTTTGCCCCAGATCCCTAAATGGCCCCCTCAAGGATTGAACTCATAATACTGGGTTTAGCAGGCCAGTGCTCAAACCACTGAGCTATCCCTCTCCTCATAACCACTGAGCTATCCCTCCCCCCATCTTGTGTGTATGTGTGTGTATGTGTGTATATATATATATATAGAGAGAGAGAGAGTATCTATTGTAATATGCGTATATATATATATGTGTGTGTGTGTGTGTGT
>ML677353.1:3640777-3755896 GCA_007922305.1 Dermatemys mawii
GGGAGTGTGGGTGCAGGAGGAGGTTCTGAGCTGGGGTTGGGGCACAGGAGCGGGTGCGGGGTGCAGGCTCTGGCCAGGAGGCGCTTACAAAGGTGGCTCCCAGCCAGCGGTGCAGCAAACCTCAGACAGGCTGCCTGCTTGCCATGGCCCCACGCCACTCCTGGAATGGCTGCTGCTGGGTGTTTCTGTGCACCTCATAGGTTTTAAGACCAGAAGGGTCCATCCAGTCTGACCTCCTGCGTGACTTGAGCTGGGGAATTCCATGCTGCAATTCCTACACCAAGCCCAATAACTCGTGGTCCGGCTGAAGCGTATCATCTAGGAAGACCCCCATCTCAATGTAAAGACGTACACTGGATCCTATCATGCCTCAGGGGTCTGCTACCCCCTTTGCCCATGGGCCAGGTTCTGATCTCTGGCACTGATCTGACTTCAGTGGGAGTCCTGGTTGACAGGTGGCATAAATGAGAGCAAGCTCAGGCCTTATGTATACCCTAATCGCTGTGCCCCGCTTGTACACTGGGTGGGAGCTTTGCCTTTGTTTCCAGTGGGAGATGGTCTTGATTGCAAAAATGAAAAGAAGCTCCTTTGCCCACCTTGGTTCGAGTCCAGTAGGGTGCTCTCCGTTCCCCATTCTTGGAGCATCACTTTGTGTATCCGTTTCACCCACTCCTTTCCTGAGGTCCCCCAACCTGTATTGCATAAAAAAATAACCTGGCCCTTCGTGTCTGATCTCTCTGCCAGGATGAAGGATGGCTGATGGGCGTGAAAGAAGCTGACTGGCTCCAGCATAAGGAACTCGATACAAGTCGGGGGGTTTTCCCGGAAAATTTCACCGAGCGGGTGCAGTGAGAGCCGGGAACTGCCAGCTGATTTTTCTGCCAGAAGAAAGCAAGTTTCCTGGGAGGTGTTTTAAAAACAAAAGAAAAGAGAATTTTAAAGGCACATTAGCCTAAAAAAAGTGTCCACTTAAAGGTTGGATTCTTCTTAAAGAGCAAGGTTTTAGCAGTAAAATGAATTCAAAAGTGTTATTAAAGTATATCCATAATAAGAAGACAGGTCAAATGCCCCTTTCCCACTTTGATATGACAGCATTTGAATTCCGAGGCTGATGCAGAAGTGGCTTAGTGCGGTACCTGTAAATGCTGTGTTGGCTGAATTTTGGGGATGTCCGTCTGATACCCAACAAGGAAAGAGCTAAGGCCTAGATCTTCAAAGGCTCCTAGCTGCTACTGAAATCAATGGTAGTTAGGATCCTAAACACCTCTGAGGATCTGAGCCCAGCTGCCCCACGCTCTGAGCCTACAAGCAAAAATGCTCATGGGTGGGTGGATACAGCTGTTTTGTGGTCTAAGTTGCTGGTGTGGCATTCCTAAAGTTTCAGGCACTGCCAATGTTACGACCTATGATAGGCCAAACGTCCTGTTATGCTGTTGAAAAGAAGTATTTAGTGTACATTGCTCACCAATATGATGCGTGTGTGTGTGTGTGTTGTTTTCTTCCTTTGAAGATGTAACATGAACTGTGATTTTATACGTTTAAGAGCAAACACAAAAAGTTATCAGGAAGAGTACATATCAGAGTGAAGGTTGTGCAGGTGTGCTCGGTCCAAAATTCCTCCAAACCTTGGAGCTGGACGATCACAGCAGCACACGCTGCCCTGGAAATCGTTCTCGAGGGAAAATTGGGAAACCGACAAATTGAAAAGAAAAAAAAAATTGGAAACTTTGGATTTGTTTAAACTAGTTGTGAAATAACAACCAAAAAGCCTGTTAATAAAGTGGAAAACTTTAGGTTCATGTAGGCTGGGATGGTCTTGAAATCTAGCTGTTTAGAAAGTGCAGTTTTAAGGAAGAGGGTGGGAGAAAAGAAATGTTGAGACAGAATATCTGAGACATACCACTGAGAAAACAAATCTGCTTTCTGTGTTTCCAATTGTGCGGTTATTTTTTTCCTCCTTTCTTGAATTCTGCACATCAAGTATTGTTAGACCTGCTTTCTCCAATCCTGTGCTGGTGAACAAGTTGAAATCCGAGAAAAGTGAACTGTTTGAATTCTTATTTAAAATTGCTGCATGACTTTATTGTATTGTGCTGAGTTAGAAGACGTAGGATTATCATAATGTCAGCGTGAGGTCAATTCTTCAGGTCCTAATACTGATACCGACCTTTCCTACAATTCTTTGCTCCTGTTTGTTTTATTTTAAGCAAGTAGGCTTCAGGGCCATTTCAAACTCCCAGAACCAAAGTGGGTCTTACACGTGTCACAATCAAAAGATTAGATTAGATTCCACAGTGATCCTAAAGTTCCATGGAGGTACTTTAAATGCTACTTGAATGCTGGTGCAGTTGGCAAGCAGAGCTGATGTGTTTTTTTTTTTAAGGTCCCCCTCCTCCCCTGCTGCCCAAATTCCTTTTTGCCTTGACAGGGTTTGTATAGGTGCAGCTACCTCCTACATACTGGGACACTGTATGAAATAACTAACATAAGTTGGCTTTAGCAAAGCACGCAAAAAATTCTGACACAGTTAGACCTCCAAAAAAAAAAGCCCATCTTTTCTGATTTTGCATGTATGATATGGCGGGGGGGAACCCTCTTGTAGGTCAACAAAAGTTTATATTTATATATATTTATAAAAAGTTAATGGTTGGATTGTGATCTCAGTTATGCTGATGTAAATTCAGGAACACTGGAGTTACCCTAGATTGACACAGTAGCATAACTAAAGCCAAGGGAGCCACTCTGGCTTCACACTGGTGTAACTGAGATCAGAATCTGGCCCATGTCCTCAGAATCTCTTCATATTTTGTTATCTTGTGTGTGTGTAATGGGGGGGGAATTGCTCCAACTGATATTCTTTTATTCTTTTATTCTTTTCCTCCTTCCATGCCCCCATTACAAAACCCCAAGACTCTTCCAGAGTAACTGCTCATAGCACAACTGTACTGTGAACCAGCACTGTAGAAGATTATCCCCTCATTTCAATCAGCGGTGCCTTGTGCATTTTAACTAGCACACTGCCCTTTCAAAATCTCTATTTTTATGCCTTTGTAAACTCAGTTGCTCCTTTGAAGAACAATGTTAGGGAAAAAAATTATAGCGAGAGATCTATCTATAAAAAAGCGGGTTAACTTAGTTAACAGCACGCTCTTGGCTTAAATGTGCTTATTTTTATGCAGAACTCTGTGGATTACTGTTTTGTTTTTTTTTTAAAAAAAAAACAAACAGTAAAAAAAAAAAAAAAAGGTAACAAGATTATAAGTACCAGAGCTCTAGTTTGTCTCCCAAATAATCGTTTTATGAGTGACTAGCACCTTAGGAAGCTGTGCTGACTTCTAATTTATTGTATGTGTGTTTTTGTCGTCTGCTGTGTTTGAACCAGACCGTTGTTACAAAAGAAATCCTTCTAAGGCCTTTTCCTTGCGTGGGGCTAACAAAGCAAATGTCCAGTACTGTATTGTCCCTGTGGAAGCGAAGGCGAACTGCTGCACAAAAGGGGCTGTAGCGTTGGGCTCTGATTAATTCAGTTCAAGTGCCACTTGAAGGGGAAAGGGGCCCCTCCCTCTCTCTCTGTTTGCTCCTGAAGAAATCCACTCTGAGCAGAGAGAATGTACCGCTCAGGCCCTATGCCTCCCAGACAAGCCTCTCAGTGGGAGTACTGAGGGCATGGGGGCCTGCGTGATTAGACTCAGGCATTGTAAACTGTCCTGCGCAAGAAAGCTCCAGGTTGTACTGCAGCAGGCAGGCCCGCCAGCCTCGGGCCAAAATCAGCCCTGGGGTAAGCAGATGCCACTCCATTTATTTCACTGAAGAGACATCGGCCTTAGCCCCTGGCTGGATTTGAGCCTGGCAGGGGAAAAGAACCCAGAGTGCACACTGGCTTAGGATGGATCTCTGTATAAAATGGGCCAATAAATTCCTCGCATGCCCTAGCCGCTAGCATGGGAACGTTTTAGGGACTACACCTCAGATGGCCCCAGCAAAGCTGCTATTTCCCTGTCGGCGAAGCTGCTGTGAGAGAGTTTTTCTGAATCAACAATAAAGAATTTTTCTCCCCTCACGGGCTGGTTTTGTCAGCTTGGTCAGAAGGGAGCTCTTGCCTTCCCAACCACCCTTGGTCCGTGCTCCTCTCCCGCTTGAGTGTTGCCACTGTGCCTTGTCCCAGAGGGCAGCGGTCCCACAGCCACTTGATGACGAAGAAATAAGGTGTCATTCTCCAGTTTTTTTTCTCCTAGTCTCCTCAGCAGGGTCAGCAATCTGAGTTTATTACCTGGCATTCAGAGTGGAGGATGCTACCTCAAGTCATAACCAGCCGTGGCTCCTAGGTCCTCTCTGCCTTTTCTCTAGGCTAAGGGCCCTGTGCATTTCTTCACGGGGCAGGCCGTCTAGCAACGAGATGAGGCTCCTGCAGCCAGGCGTTTCAAGCACACTGAGCCAGTCTGCCCTGATATTTTCCCTAGAGCGAACCAAGCACCCATCCCTCAACCTGGCTTTCCAATTCAGAGCAGTGCCTTTTCCCCAGGCTGTAAGTGGCCATTTTCTTTCCTCTCCCAGTTCTCGAAGGGCCGCAGCCAAAGCCCTGGGAAGTCAAGGAGTGTTGTCCATTGACTTGAGCTTTGGATTGTGGCTCAAGTGACTGTTTGCCTGTGCTGTATCCGTTTATAGGGTGTGTTGGGTTTCAGAACATCCACTTGAATGATAAAGGCCCAAAGTTGCGGGGAAAGTGAGGAGGGTAAGGAAGGGGATGGAGAGAGGCATTGATCCTTCAGCCATTTCAGGTTGGTGTCCTCAGTCTCAGAAACAGGGTCTCCCTGCTCAGCGCTAAGGAGGGGCAGTGGGAATTGGGGTGAAGATGCTTGAAGAGGGGCCCCACGTGCTGCTGCTTCTAACCCAAAGCCCGGTGCAGGCAGTTACTGCACCTCATCCCTTCTACAACTGCCATGGCCAAACCCTGGTCCTTGCTACAGATCCCAGCAGGCATGGAGCTCCATTGAGCAGCTCACCCGCCCCCTCCACCATCGCTTGCGAATGGCTACAGGATCCGGTGAGCTCCGGGGCACCTGCATCTCCGCTCGAGTGCAGGTGCGTGGTACCTTCTTGCTGAATTGTGTCAGAGTCAAAGCTAAGAAGCATGTGCTTAAGTCCCATATTAGTCCAATGAATCTTAGGCACTTGCTTAAGTACATAGCTGAACTGGGTCCTGCTGGAGCGACAGCTTTGGCCCGTTGGATGTAGCGTTCCCATCCCTTTCTGTCTTACGAATCGCTCCTCTCCTGGGGTGACCAGGCATTGGAGCAAAGGAATGGACAAGAGTGGAGGAAGCCACCAATGTTCCCCTGCCCTGCAGCTGGGAACACAGCAGTGTTGTACAGACTTACCCCCCTCCCCCCCAGGCAAAGGCCTCTCCTGCTCGAAAGGCCCACTGCTAGACTCTCATGCTATTTAGTGCTGGTCGTGGCCTAGGCCATGCTGGGGAGTAACTAGGGATCCCACCTAGCAGAGGCAAAAAGTTCCATTTGGACCCTTCGGGCTTGTCTGCAGGGGGGTTTGTAGCCACCAGTGGTGCCACGTCAGTGCGAACCCAGCCCGGCAGCAGTAGTGTGGCTGAGTCTCAGTTCATGTGGCCACCCTCTAGCACCAGGAGGGGTCTGGGCCCTGGAGTAGCTACAGTGGTGGCTAAAATCCCAGGACTTCCTGGGCTAGCCCAGGGAGCAGCTACCTACCAAAGGCCCCAGAGCTGTATTTGCTGCACAGAAGGGACCAGGAGTGGACAAGGGGCCCTTGACTTTGCCCAGGCCCAGGGAATTACAGATGACAGCCAGCGGGGGAGGCGCTTCCTTTCCCAGTTGTTTCCAGGCTCTGATATACTGCAGTGGGGGGTTGCAGGCTGCACCTTACTGTCAGCCTGGAGTGTGAAGCTAGAAAACACCTGAGCTCCTCATGTAGCGGGCAAGATGCAATGCAATTAGGTTGGATTGAGGCCACAAAAACAAAGCAAGCTATTGCTTATAGGGGCTGACTGGGGGCAGGGGTGGGGGTGTGTGTGCGACCCTTTCTTATACTGCAGACCACACATCCCAGAGAACAGAGGTTCTCAACCACCAGTCTGTGGTCCCCTTGGGGGTCCACTAAAATAAACCAGAAAGCAGGATTGGCGTTGGACTCACTGGGGCCCAAGGCAGAAAGCCGAAGCCCAAGCCCTTCTGCCTAGGGCTAAAGCCAAAGCCCAAGGAACTGGGAACTTTGGCAGAGCACCCTAGATTTGAGGCCCTGATCAGTTGTCCTGCTTGCTACCACCTAGGCTTGCTCTGGCTTTTAACCTAGTGAATGTGCAGAAAAACAGTTACGGGGGGCAGTGAAGGCAGTGACGTTCCTGTAGCATGTTGGGGAAACCTCAGAAAGACAATGAACGTTGCACACATGGGGGCGGAGGTGAACACACCTCACCCCATCAGTCCTCTTGGAACACAGACAGTCCCTGAGTAGCCAACACGCTCCTCCATTCTTTGGAGCGGGGAGGCAGATTTTGACAATGAGGAAGCCCAGTGGAAATGCTGTGTTTTGCCTCTGCGCCTTCAAATGTAGCATTTGACCCTTTCAAAGAGCAGACTCTGTGTTCTACTGCTTGTGGAGGGGAAGGGGAGCAGGCAGAGACACCCCAATGCCTGACAATTAAATTTTCTCATTGTGAGCGAGGGAGTCTTACTAAAAACAAATGGGGAACCTCCAGCTCTCAGGCTGGTTTGAATCGGCTTGTGTTTTAACTTGTCTGCTGGCTATAATTCTTTCCCCTGTTTTTCTGGCATATGCTGCTAACCCTGTCTCCTAGTCCATGCTTCACTTAGGTGGCCAATACTTGCGGCTTGCCACATGCAGCCTGGGTTTCATTCAGCTTCTCTTTAACCGAGTCCTTTGAAATGGCTTTGATGCCTTGCTGGCAACCTTGTTTCCGTGGGGTCAGTCAGTCTGAGTTTAACTGTGGTGACCTGAGCGATGTCTGGTTTTTGGGTGGGTTGGGTTTTTTTATTTTTAATTTTCGTTTTTGTTAAATGAACCTGTCTTCAGAGCTGTGACTCCCGGTGCCGGTGCCATGTACTAGATGACTCTGTCCCGTTTGTTTCTTGGCAATGTTCAGCAAATACAGTTTTGTGTCATCCTCTAGCCTGTGTCAGTCATTTTGCTTGTCAAGAGAGCAAACCAGCCGGAGTCAGCTTCCCTCTCAAAGCGGCAAACCTCTCAGGCTGGGCTCAGAGAGGGTTTCCTGCTCATCTAGTCTGACCTCTTGCTTCTTCCGGGCCACCAACCACCCCTCCCACCTCCAGCTATCCCTGCCTTGAGCCCTCAGCGGACTGAACCTTTGTGTGCCACAGGCAGAGAACAGGAGGGACCGAGGGCCACCAGTGCCCAAGGCCCCTGCAATGGCAGGAGCTGGAGATATGCAGCTAAGGGTGAAGATTAGCTGTCTTGCTGTATGGCCTAAGAGCACCAGTCCTAGATAGGAACCCCATGGTGCTGTAGAAATACAATTAAAAGATGTGCCCTGTGGAATTTACACTCTCAAGTGTGACATGGGTCAGATGGACAAGAAAGGCCAGGAGCCAAGGCGACAGCCTGGTTGCCTGGGCCCTTTGCAGATTATAGACAGTGCAGAGCCTTCATGCTTTAGCCTTTCACTGCTGTGGTGCTGGATTCAAACCTACTGGAGCCAGAGGACAGGCTAGGCCCCAAAACAGTCCTGCTCACGTTGGTGTCTCAAACCCCTGTGTTAGCAGGGGTTGATCACCACCGTGAGGTCGGTGCGCTTGACTCGTGTGGCTGCAGGTGAGGCCTGAGACGCCTTGGCAGAACGCTGGAGGGCGCAGAATTTGTACCTTCTCTGCCTGGGTTGTGCCTGGCGCACTCCTGCTCCATTCACCCAGAAACAGGAAGAGGAGGGAAAGCCTCCCTGCAGAACTCCTCTGCTTTGAGCCCCTTCAGCTGCATCATTCATTCCCCACGCTCCCTGCAAGCAAACAGCCCTCAGAGCCTGTGCCTTGGCAATGAGGTCAGCAGCAGCGCTGGCTGACTCATTCCTGGCTCACAGGCATGCGGAGGATCAGTTCTACCGTCCCACCGCCAGCTTCATGACGGTACAGGGGAGCTGCACGTGTGGCCAGAGTCCCAGGCTGGAATACCGCGGTGCAGGAAGCCTACCTGCCAGGAGCAAAGCCAGCTCCAGAAGAGATCTGTAGGGGACACATGCAGGGTACTCTGGTGCGGGGCTGGAGAGAGCTGGTCTAGACGATAAGGTAGAGGCAGACCTGCAGCTATGGCTCAGAGCCTATTTGCTAATGCTGGGGCCAGTGCAACAGGAGCTCCCTTTGCCTGGGCTGGGGACACGCTGGACACCACAGCTTGGCTGGGGAAGGGGCACGGGCCTGGCTCTTGCGCCGCCACAGAGATGAATCAGTTGCACTGGCCATGGCAGTGCCGTTTGGAGGAAGACCGCAGCCCATAGGTGACCCTGGTTAGAGAAAGTCTGACTACCGCTCTTCCCCCTCACCTCTGTTTCAAAGACTGAGAGTTGAGCCCTGAGTCCCAGGCTGGATTTCATGTGATGGATTCATTGCTCTAAGCCAAGAGCCAGGGAGGAAAGAAGGAAGGCGGGGAGGGGGCTAAGGGACTGGATGGCCACCAGGGGTTCATCAAACAAGATGCTGGCTTGGCCCCGTGTCCCCTCCCAGCCCACTTGAGTTCAGCACAAACATTTCCTGCACTCCCCCACCCACCTCCCCCAACTCTCCCAGCCCCGCGCTGGAGACTACAGGCGGGAAGGGAGCCCAGCTGGCAATGCTTGGAAAAACCCAGCAGCCACCACTGAACCTTGGCTGGGCCTGCGGGAGGGGCAGGAAGCAGCAGAGCACGGCCAGACGGCTTTATGGCTCCACGGGGCCACGTGGGCCTCTTGGGAAAGGCTCGTCGCTGACCAGGGGCCTCAGCCCACCACTGTGGCGAGGCTCTGCTTGGCCAGCCAGGTGTTCCAGCTGGGCCAGAGGCATCACCACTGGTGGCCTTGATGCAGGCAGGTTTACCTGGTCCCAGCCCAGCTGTCCTGCTCCTGCTCAGCAAAACTGTCAGTGCTCAGGGGCTGACCGTTGAGGTAGGGTTACCATATTTTGCCAATCAAAAAAGAGGACGGGGTGTGTGTGGCCTAGCCCCGCCCAATCCCTCCCACTTCCTGCCCCCCTCCGAACCGCCAACTCTCCCCCCATCCTTGTCCCCTGACTGCCCCCTCCTGGGACCCCTGCCCCTAACTGCCCCCCAGAATCCCACCCCCTACCTAAGCCTCCCTGCTCCTTGCTCCCTGACTGCCCCCCCAAACACCAGATCCATTTAACCCCCCCACTCCCTGTCCCTTGACTGCCCCCTCCAGAAATTCTCTGCCCCCTGTCCCCCTTACTGTGCAGCTCAAAACAGTGTGTGTGGGGGCTCTGCACTCAGCCCAACATGCTGCCACGCTCCACAGCTCAACTGCACAGCCTGGTCCCACGTGCTAGGCAGCAGGGGAGTGAGCCAGCCCACAGCTTTGAGAATGCGGGGCAGAGGGGGGGGGAAGAGAAGACAGGAGGAGGGGGGCAGGGAGCTACAGCTGCCGGAAGCTGCGGGGGAGAGGGAGAGTCGAGCTGAGCCCAACGCAGCTCTGCACCGGAGGGAAAATCCTGGACATCTTTAGACTTTCACAAATTCCCCCCTGATGCTATTTTATCTAAAAAAGCCGGACATGTCCGGGAGAATCCAGATGAATGGTAACCGTAGGGGGATGACTCCAGTTGCCAGAGGAGGTGCACAGCCAATTTACGGGGACCCCCGGGAGAGCTCGCTGGGGGCTCGGGCTGCCGTTTCAAAGCCACCTCTTCAGCCTCCTCCTCCTGGGAGCAGCAGCAGCGTTCTGGCCAGGGGTGTGTGTCACTGGCCCATCAGAACCTGGGGGCCAGGCAGTGGGGGGGACAAATCTACCTGCTGGGTGGTTTTGAAGCTGCTTCTCCCCCCCCAGCTGTGGGCGGTCGAGAGCGTTGCTGGCAGAGCTGGTCAGGAATATTCTGTCTCCTCGGCACTCAATGTGCCGCGTGCCCCATCTTGTTTCTAGGGAGTCATGTTTTTTCCAAGGGGTGAGGGCATCAGGAGCCACGCTTAGAGGCAAACCCACCCACCCTTGTCATCCAGGCACCGTCAGCCCAAAGCCTCCCGCCCTCTTCAGGACAAGCCCCCTTAGCAGCCCCGGTTCAGGGGCCTGGTCCCAGCTCCACCCTGAGCTTGCACAGGGCCCAGAAGGGGACGTCGTTGAGCACAGTCTGCCGGCGGAACACTGGTCTGCGCCCGGGTCTCGGCACTGCTGACTCCATGGGCCATCTCCATGAATTCCCCCCAGCCCTGGAGGCCATGGGCCAGACCGGGAGCGGCCGAGGAGGTTTCTCTGGCTCGCCTTGAGTGTCCTACCCAGTCTGCAGAGATGCCAGCACAGGGCAAATCCTGACACATGTTCCCAGCTCCAGGAATCAGCAGTTCTGAGAATGCTGTTGGGAGAGACCAGCAGAAGATGGCGGCATGGGAACAAGGGACCATGGGAGCAAATTCAGGGTGTCTCTTGCCCCCATCAGTCGCTCTTTCACACACAAATCCATTCCCTCTGCTAGCGGACCAAGGACAACCTGGAATCAGGCCAGGGAAGGGCATCCATTGTGAGTTAAATCCCACATTTATCTAGCATTACACCCCCGTTCCCCCCCTCTGCTCCCCCCCACATATACACACACACACCTCCACACCCCGTTCCCTCCCAGAGACTCTCTCACACACTCAGAGAGATGCACAAACAGAATCAGCAAGACACTTACATTAGTGTTATCACAAGGCTCCAGCTATTTGGTGTTTCCCTCAAAGACCCAGCTCCTGGAGGCATGGGATTATGAAACTTCAGCTTTTATTTTAAATAAAAAGGTGGCGGTTCTGGCCTTTCAGGGTGGAGTGGGGAGCTTGAAAATGGCACCTCTAAAGACAAACATCCCCTTGAAAGAACTATGCCCCCCCCAACTTTTTTAAAAATCAGACTTTTTAGCCAATTGTCTTTGTTCTTTTCCATGCCTGACATGATTTCTGACGGCTCAAGGTTGGCAAACATCAGACTCTTACACAGTCCCCCACTGCCCTCCCTCCCTCCAAACTTTTAATAGCAGCTCCTGAGGAGTAAAATGGGGGCACAAAGGTCAGCCCTGAGTGATAAAAATACTGGCTGCTGGTGCGGTGAAAACTGCCCCTTAATTGTCTTGTTAATAAAGCAACAAATCCTCCCATGGGCACATCAGCTGCATGTCACAGCAGATGCCCCAGGGTGGCTGCAGGCCTGCTTGTTCTGGAGGATATTACGTTAACTCTTTGCTCCCCTGTGAGGTCATAAGGAGCTATGGTTAGTGTGCTTGATTGGGACTCAGGAGCCCCTCAGTCTATAGTGGGCAAGTCATTTCATGGTGCCTCGGTTATATCATAGAATATCAGGGTTGGAAGGGACCTGTGGAGGTATCTAGTCCAACCCCCTGCTCAAAGCAGGACCAATCCCCAATTAAATCATCCCTGCCAGGGCTTTGTCAAGCCTGACCTTAAAAACCTCTAAGGATGGAGATTCCACCACCTCCCTAGGTAACCCATCCCTGTGCTTCACCGCCCTCCTAGTGAAATAGTGTTTCCTAATATCCAACCTAAACCTCCCCCACTGCAACCTGAGACCATTACTCCTTGTTCTGTCATCTGCTACCACGGAGAATAGTCTAGATCCATCCTCTTTGGAACCTCCTTTCAAGTAGCTGAAAGCAGCTATCAAATCCCCCATCTGTAAAATGACGCTATTGCCATCGATCACCTTCGTAAAGTGCTTTGTGATCTACGGCTGGAAAAGGACTTGGCTAGGAGGGTGGTATTACTGGTATTTGGATAGTCTCACCAGGAGGCACAGAGATGGTCAACAAGGCTACTCAGCTCTACTTCTGATGCTGATCTTTATGGCTTCATGACCTTGGGCAAGGTATTTAAGCAGCTCTGTGGCTCAGTTTGCCTGGCTGTAAAATGAGGACTATGACCCTGACCTCACAAGGGGCTAGTGAGACTTAACTTAGGGAGGCTGTGGCATCTCTGTCATTGGAGGGTGCCTAATGGGGTTTTCAAAGGGGCCTAGGTATCTAACTTCCACTAGTAACATGGCAGTTCAATAAGACCAGTATTTGAAGGGTAATTATATTAAAGCAAACACCCCTCTACTCTCTGAGCATTTGGATTTATCCAGTTCTCTTTTAAACCCTGTTACAGTCCTAGCCTTCACAACCTCCTCAGACAAGGCTAGCTATGACTTAGTCCTGCCATATGTTCAGGGGACTGGACCAGATGACCTGTGAAGGGCCCTGCCAGTCCTCCATGGCTACAACTCTATGACTGTAAAGTGCTTGGGGAGCCTTTGCTGGAAGGGACTAGAAAAATTTCTCAATGGGACCTTGTGACACTAATAGCATTGGGCACTGGGGACGTTCCCCTAGCATCTAGCCACTGTTGTGCCTCTCCCCTTTCCTCTGGTATTTGAGCACTTCACAGTTTTAATTGACTTATCTCCCGCCTCTGCTGTGAGCTAAGGAAGTGCTACAATCTCCATTTCAGAAATAGGCAACTGAGGCCCAAAGGGTCTCTGGCCTAGACCCCAGAGCCCACTGGGAGAGAGGCGCAGGGCCTCAAAGGCATTTAGATTCCCCGATGACTAGTCCAAGGCCACCTAGGAAGTCCATGACAGAGCAAAGAATTAAACCTAGGTCTGCCACTGGGCCATGGTGCTGGCACGCAGGGCTGAACACTGTATAACAGCTGGTGATCCATATTTATGGCCTATTGATATGCGGAAGAGAGAGGAGTAAATAGCCACAAGTCTGACTGATCAATAACTAGCCCCGCTCTTTGATTCTTTGCGAGGGGCCTTCTGCCGAGTCAGGGCTGCTTCAGAAATTGCTTGGCCTCATGCTTTCTTGACCAAACCAAACAAACTGTGGTTTTTTCCCACTACAGCATCTTCCTAGGGTGTGGCCTGAATCAAACTCACGAGGGGCTGGCTTATCAGTCCGCGCTGTGTGCCATATTGTCCAATCCACAGAGCCCTACAGAACAAGGCAGGAGGTGGGATGCAGGAAGTGCCTGTGATGAATTAGCTCCTCCCTGGAAGTTAATGTGGCCTACGCTCCTTGCTGCTGGTAGCTCGGCTGGGAACGGTGAACCGCACGCACTGGCAGCTGTGGGCTGCCATGCCTGCGGATGGTCATTGTAAACAAACTGTTGTGTGGCCCACCAGCAGATTACCCTGATGGCCTACGTGTGTCCTACAGGCTACAGGTTGCCCACCACTGCCTTGGACTGTTGATGTTAGCTATGGGTGAGGTATCATGGATCATTCAGTTTGGAGACTGAGACCTCGTTGCAATTTCCACTCCAGTGCTGGGGCATCTGTCTGAGAAGATGGCAGAGCTGGCTGGGAACCAGGGGCCAGGTTTTTAAAGGTATTTAGGCACCTAAAAATGCAGATGGGTGCCTAGCAGGGTTTTCAAAAGGGCCTAGGTAACTAACTTCCACCACTAACATGGCAGTTCAATAAGACCAGCATTTGAAGGGTAATTGTATTAAAGCAAACACCCCTCTACTCTCTGAGCATTTGGAGTTATCCAGTTCCCTTTTAAACCCTGTTATAGTCCTAGCCTTCACAACCTCCTTAGGCAAGGAGTTCCACAGGTTGACTCTGCACTGTATGAAGAAGAACTTCCTTTCATTTGTTTTAAACCTGCTGCTCGTTAATTTTACTTGGTGGCTCCTAGTTCTTATTGTGGGAACAAGTAAATAACTTTTCCTTATTCACGTTCTCTGAACCTCTGGTGCTGGCAGGATACTGGTTTAGGCCACGTTCCTCTTTAACGTAGCTCAGCCTTATTTCCCTGGGCTCAAGTATGTCTCTATGACTCCATTCCATGCATTCTAGAATCTCCCAGAAGCAGACCTTGAATTGCCGTTGCCTGTCAGATAAGCAGAATAGTTTTTACAGGGGCATAAATTACTCCAATCTGGCAACTCTTTTATTAACCACTTTGTTCTGCACATTGAAGAGAAACAGAAGTGAAGTTAGTAATTAAATGTTTATTGTTAAGTACTTTATATATTATATACTGTAGGCCATTCCATCCATTAAACAAACCATTTAACTCCCGTAAACTGCATTATTGTCTATTATTAGGGTAATCAGCATTCACACCCTGTAACGCTGCATTTCCATCTAATTGCCCTTGCTTTATAATTTCTATTTAATTAAGCCCAGCATCAGCAGGGAATTCACTGGGATGCAGTGTGAGGAGACGACGTGACCCTTTAAAATTTAAAGTTGGGGCTGGGAGCTCAGGTCGCCATCCGTCTTCGTTGACATCTGCTAAAGGTTTCCCACCCCGGGGTGAACTAGAGCCAAGAACGCTGAGGGCGTTTGGGTGTGGATAGGCATTTGTGGCATTGGCCCATCCTTACTTTTGTCAGATTGCCCATAAATGAGCCCTCTGCAGTAGGGTGGAAGCCAAGACCAGCCTAGCACTAGCAAGCTGCCCGGGTACTGCGGAGCCAGAACAACGGGGGATTTTTAACCATAGCTCCAGCAGTGAGAGGAGTCAGTGTGGGAGGAAGCTGAATGATTTAGTTGGGGATTAGGTCCTGCTTTGAGCAGGGGGATAGATTAGATGACCTCCTGAGGTCCCTTCCAACCCTGATCTTCTATGATTCTATGAACTTCCAAGGGTTGGGGTACATGCCAATAAAAACAGGGAGAAGCTTTGTGGCTATTTCTTATGCCCTGGTCCCCAACACTTTTTTATTCTGGCTCCATATATGCAGCTCCTTCTTCCTCATTTGCCAAAGAGGAAGGAAGCAAAGGCCAGAGGTGAGCAGCACAGCATTGTTGGACTCACACAACGGCCAGGCACCTGGATTTCATGGTCTTACAAAGCCTAGATGGAGGCCCTACTGAACTCATTCAGCCAAAATGTAATACCCTATTCATCCATTGACTCCTGTATTGAATCTAATGTGTTTCCACCCAGTCCTGAACTCTGTGTCTCTATCAATATATCTGTCATCACTCCTGCTAGTAATGCAATCCTTGGACTCAGTTCAGTTAGGTGTAGGCCGCCCTCAACTATCATTGAGCCGGGGCGCCCTCTGCTGGCAGTGATTGGCAGTTGCTATCTGAACCTTCTTGTATAGCCACTGAGAACGCGCAAGTCAACCTACAGGATCCAGTCCGTTGACAGCACAGTCATTTCCTCATTTGCAGATTGTATTGTCCCTCTGCAGTCCAGGTCAGCTTAAATGGAAACTCCCATAAGCACGCCTGTGGGTTGTCACTGAGCAACCAACCTGCTATGGCCTCGAGGCGTCGTCTGGCTCCTCTGGAATTTCCTCAGCAGCTCCTTTGGCTAGCACCACGTCCAAAACAATTAGCAAACTGAGCCCCGTTATTAACTTTAAAGGGGGAGGTTAGCCTCAGCCAGGAGACTAAAACCGATTTATGAGGCAATTAGCTCTGCGGAGACAGAGCAGCCATCTGAGAAGCATCTTATTCCATCTGCCCAGCCTCTTAGATCCCTGTGTTTACGGCACACGTCACTCGTCATAAATAATCCCAGTGTCAAAACAAACGGCCTCTTGATGCGCTTTAGGGTCAGCTGGGAAGCCCTTCCATAGCTGGTGCTGAGCTGCGCTGCTTTCCTCCCTGAAGATGTCCTTCGGGCCCTTGTGCTGTGTTTCTTGGTTGGATGTACTTTCCAGGCCCAAATTCTTAAAGGGACATTCTTTGGCGTGGGCGGGTCACAGGAGCTGCATGTGCAGATGGGTTAATCGCACACCACAGCACCTGAGTTGCAATGCAGGGATAGCAAGAGCACATTCAAAAGCCCTATTGCCAGTGCAGCAACGCTCATGCTCCATATGTGAAGAAGTACCAACCGCTGTCCTACCATTACCGTGCTGCACACGAGGAGGAGGGGAGAGAAGGAGAAGGATCTGGTGTTCAAGCACTGGAAGGGGTTCCTTAGGGAGGTGGTGGAATCTCCTTCCTTAGAGGTTTTTAAGGTCAGGCTTGACAAAGCCCTGGCTGGGATGATTTAGTTGAGGTTGATCCTGCTTTGAGCAGGGGGTTGGACTAGATACCTCCTGAGGTCCCTTCCAACCCTGATATGCTATGATTCTATGAAGCACAGAGTTAGCAGCTTAGACTTATTCCTGGCTCTGTCACTAATGCAGAAAGTTTCAAAGGAGGTCACCAACTTTGGGTGCCTCCATATTTTTTGGTGGCCCCCTTGAGACACCGAGAGGCCTAAGTTTCGGAAGTGCTGAATGCCCAAGGGCCCCCATCGGGCGTCAGTAGGAATAGCTATGTGCTTAGCACACATGCATACCAGGCTGGCCCTAACGCTAATGCACCCAAAGAGGCCACTAATCTTGGGTGCGATAGTCTTTGGTGTCTCAGGCAGGACCCCAAAACTAGCAGCCAACTTTCACCCCTCTGCACCTTGGTTCTCCCATCTGCAAAATGAAGTTGACCTCAGGGGGTTGTGAGGCCTAATTTCCATTTGCAAAGCGTGTTGTGATCTGTGCAATATGATGCTATAAGAACAAGAAGAGTATGAGTGCATGAGGCAATATTACTGTGTACAGTCCAGATGCTCAGCTAATATAAATTAGCAAAGCTTCACCGAAATCTATGAAGCCAGATCAATTTACACCAGCAGAGGTTGTGGCTCATTGTCTTCAGAATGCAAGAGCCCATTGTAATCAATAGATCATCGGCATATAGTTGTTTAAAAATGCAGTTTAAAAGCCTTTGATAAAAGCACTAACACTTCTGGAAGTGCTGGGGTATAAGATGCCCTGTATTAGCTGAAGAAGAAATTATATGGCAGTGAACGTACAGAGAAATTTACAGTCTAAAGAAGCCACATCTAATGAAGTAGGATAGACACTAATTAGACACACAGGAACTTGGAAGCTGCAAATTTTGGAGGAACAGGGTGAGACACAGAGACAAAAAGGAAAATAATCTGACAAATATGAGCTTGGTGAGCAGAAAATTTCCATTCATCGTAATCAAAAAGACTTCACCATCATTACCAATTATGATCTTTACATGCAAGATGCAACCTACTGAGTCAAGCGTGATCATGGATGGAGCCATAATATAGTGTGTGTATCTGTCTGTATATTTATATAACTATGACACACACCACAATAGTACAGCCACCTCTGGGCCGGAACCCAGCGGCTGGCTATCAACGCTGCTTGAGAGTTTAGTACAGGAAGTTGAGAATAATAATGGAATGTTGTATTTCACTGAAACCGGAGGAGGAATTCAGGGAGGCAGAATGGAATTCAGCCAGAATTCGGGCAGACGAGTGGAATTCACAGATGCAAAAAAGAGTCACAAGATCTTTACCAACAAGATTTTACATTATATCCTGACAGTGCAGCTGGTCAGTCCAACCTGAAGCATTGTTAGAGGATTCTCTGCGGGTGGAGCCACCCTAAGGAAAGGACAGTGTATCCTGGAGCACGTTAAGCTGCCCCATCCAAGTACTGATCAGGTCCAAAGCGTGTGGGATCTACCAGGATCACAACCTCAGCCAGCATGGTTACAAGCCCCCGAGCTCTAGACAAGCCAACTAGTGAGGACCGTGCTGTATAGGGCGACCAGATGTCCCGACTTTATAGGAACAGTCCCAATTTTGGGGTCTTTTTCTTATATAGGCTCCTATTACCCCCATCCCGATGTTTCACACTTGCTCTCTGGTCACCCTAGTGCTGTCTGGCTAAGGGTATGGCTACATTGCAGTTGGCGTGTGCCTTCGGGGCGAGGCTGGACAAACACATGATAGCTCTGCTTGTGCTACTGTGCTAGAAATACCAGCCTGGGTGTTGTGCTCTGAGCTTGGCCCCAGGGGCCAGATGGCTTTGTACGCAGGTAGCTAGATGGTGCCGCAATGGCCACGCTGTTGCAGCGGGCACATGCCAGGAGGTATCTGGCCAGCAGCCATGGAGCTGGAGCCTATGGGAGCTCAGTTCATTTGAAGCTTCTGCACCAACTTTCCGCTGGCATTTTCCTGTGCCTCCACTCTACAGATTAAGCACGGGATTTATCGCTGCTCAGAAACGAAGTTACCACTAAAACAGCTCAGCTAAGTCTGTTGATTGCTCTAAGGTTTTTTTAATTCCCCCTCCCACCTCCCGGCCTGCTAAACCCACTGAGTTAAAGGCCTGGTTAACATCTACTTTTGAGTAATTCTGCCTTAGATTTATTGAGACATTAAAATTTAAAGGGTGGCTTTTTTTTTCAAGCTTTTAATTCTAAGCTGTTGGGCTTTTACAAAGATGGTTACATGGGCAACGACTTTTCTTCTTCCCTCACTGGAACTCGCTACCTCTTCAGCGGTGCGGAGCTCCCGCTAGATCTAAAGGAGGGACCATCAAAGAGCTGTTCGTTCCCGGGGATGGTTTCTCCCTGAGTGTCTGGGCGTAAGAGGCACTCGCATGACTGGGATTGATCAGTTACCTCGAGGGGAGCACGGCCCCCCCCAAGAAAGCCAAGGCATTAGGGGAAGGTTATATTGATCTCTGTGGAGGCTGCAATATTTAAATTCATGAGCTGTGTGCGGTATGGTGTGTATATGGTATAGATTGCGTGGTTCAACCTCGCTTGGCTCCAGGCCTCCTACCATGTATGCGTGGAACAGCCTCCCTGACTTATTTAATTAAGTCAATGGGACACTGCTAGGGAGGGACAGGGCTCTGAGGTGGCACCAAACATTCGGTCTCTCCTAGGTGCCCAGCAGGCTGGCTCTTGTTCACATGCTCAGGGGTTGGCAACCTTTCAGAAGTGGTGTGCTAAGTCTTCATTTATTCACTCTCATTTAAGGTTTTGCGTGCCAGTAACACGTTAACATTTTTAGAAGGCGTCTCTCTAGAAGTCTATATTATATAACTAAACTAGTTATATAATGTATGTAAAGTAAATCAAGTTTTTCAAATGTTCAAGAAGCTTCATTTAAAATTAAATTAAAATGCAGATCTTATCATTATGCAATATGCTGTTGCTTTTCTTTGCTGAGTTTTCCAATGGCCAACACGTATTTGGATACTTTAAGCTTCACACAGGCTTCTGAGGGATCACTTGTTAACCGACTCCGAGAGGGCCAGAGGACAGATTTCAGGTGTGAAAATACCTGTTCACACAGGTATGTGGATCCAAATGCTGAAAGCATTGCAAACACAATTTTCTTCAAACAGTTAAATTTCACTGGCAGGGACTTCCAGCAGGTCAGAAGAGAGGCCCCATGATCTCTCTCAGTAGCTTCAAGTGTACTCTGCAGATCTCCAAACTTTGAAATGCAGCTCATTCAGTTAAAAAGCTCAGAACTGTGGGCATCAAAATCCTCAACACCCAACCACTGAAATACAGACAAATCCAAGTCACTTTGGAACTTTTCAGGTTTAATTAGAAAAGAAAGCATTGGGCCAAATCACTGGAAATCTTGAAATCCATCAGAAAATTCTGATTCCAGTTCTCCAATCTCATTGACACTGACAATGCAGCGTGTCGATAGCTCTTTTATGTGTTGGAAGTAGCAGAAAGTCAAAGTTTGAATATCCCGAGTGAAAACTGCTAGTTTTACAACAAATGCCTCCCAGGCTTCATAAAGATCCAGAACCGTTTGCCCTGCACCCTGGAGACAGAGGTTGAGTTTGTTTAGGTGAGCAATGAGGTCAGTTAGAAACATGAGCTTACGCAGCCATTTGTCATCATCCTGTTTGGGGTAGTTTTGTGCTTTTTCCGACAAAAAGGCCTTGAGTGCTTTTTCCGACAAAACAGTTTACAAAGTGCACCAAAACCTTGCCACGACTTAGCCACTATATGCTGTGAAGTGGGATGTCATTATAAGCACTGTCCATCCCTTCAAGCAGTGCTTGAAATTGTCTGTGAGTCAAAGAAGATCGAACAACAAAGAAATTCACATATTCACACCACTGTATTCATCACATTATTAAGCTCTGAATTAGACATTTTAGCACACAGGTTTTTTTGATGGATGATACAGTGAAATTTGACTATTGGGCATCCAATCTGATCTTCAAGTAACTTTACAAATCCCTTCTGTTTTCCGGCAGGAGCCCCATCTGTTGTCACACCAAATATTTTTCTGATGTCAACTCCTCTTTCTTCAAAATGGTTTACAAAACTTTCCACTCTATCTTCCCCACTTTGTTGTGCCATGCAGGGGTTTTAGGCAACAACGTTCCTCTTGGATTTCATCGGAAGCACAATAGCTTGCAACAATTGCCAAATGTGGAACCTCTTTTATATCCACGCTCTCATCAGCTGCGAGGCTAAATGCTGCTGTGTCTTTTAATGCAGTCGTCTGCTTTTCATTAATGTTTTCTGCCATTTTGCGTATGCATTTCTCAACTGTTCTGGCAGAGACAGGCAGTTCTTTTATTCTAGGTACGATCGTCTCTTTATTTGGCAAATCACTGAACGAAACCTCTGAACTGTTGAGAAAAAACTTTTTTTATATGTTCCCCATCTGTAAATGGCTTTCTGGTTTTTGCAGTGCCCTGTGCAATCTTGTAACTTCCTTCCGTAGCTTGATTTTTACTTACACGTAAGCATTTAAAAACACTGCTTTGCTTCTCATATCCTGCTCCTGCCTTTTTGATCAATTCAGTCTTGTCTGCTTTGTCAAGAAAGATTTTCTCGTGCTTCATTTCAAAACGTCATCAAACGCTTGATGTGCGACGAACACCATTTTCACAACAGAAAGCACAGACAGCACGGTCCTTCTTTTGAATAAACCCAAATGTGTCTGTTCAAAGAAGCTGAAATAAATGGCCATCTAACTTTGCTTTCTTAGGCCCTGACATTTTGTCAAATTATCCCCTCAACTCATAGTGGAAAAAAAAAATCGCGACAGATGGCACGCACAACATCAAACGCAGTGAACTGGTCCATGTGGCGTGGTATAAGCAGCTAACCAGGACTTACAAATATCCCAGTGGTGCTGGAACAATTTTTAAGGAGGGGGTGCTGAGCTGTGCCCCCTCTTACCTCATCTTTACCCCTCACTGCCCCAGGCTGGGGCCAGGAGCAGAGCCCTGGGCCAATGGCCAGGAGTCGGGACCCTAGGCCAGCAGCGGGTGGAGTGAGGCCGGTGGGTGGAACCCTGGCTGGCAGGGGGCCCGCAGTGGTACCCCAGGCCACCAACGGGCTGAACGGGGCTGGTGGCTGGAATGCCAGCTGGCAGGGGGCTGGCAGCTGGTACCCCAAGCTGGCAGCAGAGTGTCACTGAACATCAGCTCATGTGCCATAGGTTGCTGTTTGCCATATGCGGGGTTGGGAAGGAATTTCCCCCCATGTCAAATTGGCAGCGACCATAAGGGATTTTCACCTTCCTCTGCAGCAGGTGAGTGCGGGTCACTTGCCAGGATTATCTGGGTACAGCTCAATCATTTCCTCGCCATTGCAGGGGGGCTTGGTGCACGTGTGCCTGTAGCACACACTAACCCAGTCTCCGACGGGCTGTAATACTGTCATCTAATTTTGGTTGGGGGTTTAAGGTTTGGATGCTGGCCCATGTCGGTGGCCTGTGATCGATGAGGTGGTGGGTGAGGGGGGCACGGCCATTTTCTCTCATCCCACTTTGGAGACGTGAGATGGAGGAAAAGGAACTAATCAACACATGAATTAACCACCTTGAATCGTTAGCGATGGGTCCAAAACAAAACCCAGGGCTAACGTGAGGAGATATTTGGATCTGGCTGGTGCTGAGCTCCGTGGCTTTGGGGGGGCCCATGCAGGGCAAACACGGGGTGCAATGTTTATACAGAACTGCACATAAAGGCCACCCTAGGGAAATACTTGGTGGGCTCCAGCCAGCTCCTAATCGTCCAGGGGTTGATGGCTTTTTTCACTATCACGGCTGGCTCTCGGTGTCCCTCTTGCTTGCTGTCTCGGCAGAGCAGTCAAGGGTCAAATGGGACCAAATTATTCTCCCTGTGCCTAGCGATGAAGAGACTGGAGGCACGTTGGGAGAAGCCAGAGCTAATGGTGTACCTGTGCCTGGGGAGAAATAAGTGGCTGTCATCTTTCAGGGGGACCGTACGACTCCATTGTTAGTTCCCTTCCACTAATATTAGGCCCCTTTTCCAACCCTGGGTCTGTCTGATCTGTTTAGACAATCTTTGGGACAGGGCCTGTCTCTTAAGAGGGGTCTGCACGATGCCTCACACAAGGGCACCTCAGGGAGGGTCTCTAGGCGCCACTGTAATGCAACTGACTCACTTTATAATTTCTTTTCTACTTTAATTACCATCCAAGGGAAAGTTCTGCTTCCCCACGGTAACTCCCAGCCAGTGAACCCTGTCTGGATTGTAGACCTGTTGGAGCTGGAGGCATAGAGCAAAATCATCAACTGGAGAAGGGCAGAAACTAATGACAGTCAAAGCTGCTTTTCTGTGAAAAACAGAAAACATACCTTCCTGTTACAGTCCTCAGCTGGGAGGTTAAGAGGAATGGTGGCCAGCATTTTAAAATACTGCTGGTAACACGAATGCCTTGGCTTTCGATAGAATTCCCACAGCCCGTCTGCGATCGCTCATGGCTCTTAAACCCAGAGATTGATGGGATTTTGCAGTGGTATCAAATAGCTGCTTTGCTGCACGGCGCGCTTTCCTTCTAATGGCTTCTCTGACAAAACCAAATTTCAGTGGCATGAATGATGTTAGAATATTGGTCAGAAGTAGTTCAGTTGCAACCCCCCACGGTTAGTGAAACACACAGACTCACAATGTAGAAGACAGCAGTGTAATAACCAGGGCGGAAGCCAGCCAGCTAGGTATGAAAGAACAGTTTCATGGCATGCACACATTGCATTAAAACAATTGTGTGGGTTCTTTTTTTGCCCCCCCGCCCCTAAATTCCCATGTTAAAAACAGGCTACTGAATGATACACATCCACACTTTGTAACCAGAGTATTTTGGGGGTAAGTGGACTGAATTTGGGTGAATCCATTACATAAAACCAATGTCACTGCTGCACCTGCAACAGGGGAGGTAATTAATCCCTGGAACAATTTACCAAGGGCTCTCCTGGGTTCACCATCACTGGCAAGTTTTAGATCTCAACGGGATGTTTTCTAAAGGATCTGCTCTTGTTCATCCAGGAATTAATTCAAGGAAGTTATGTGGCCTGTGTTATGCACGGCAGACTAGACTATTACGGTCATACCCGCTGCCTCAAAATGTATGAATCTATGAACCTGCCTTAAAGCCACTGTACAGAATTCTTGGCCTTGCATGGATTATTGTTATAGTAACACTGACTGAGCTCAAGGTCTGTTGTGTTGGCATTGTGCAGACACACAGGAAGAGATGGTCCGTGCCCCAAGGAATTTACACTCTGAACAGACAGAGAGCGTGGTGGTGCTGAGGAAAGAGCCAATGTGCTTTTCCCCAAGGTCACCAGTGGAGTCAGGCTTAGCATCAAGAGTTTCTAAGCTCTAATCCATTACCTTAACCACTGGCCCAAACTACCTCTCCCCAATAACGATTTTGCAGAATGATTTCAAAGGAGCTGTGCCTGTTTGCCCCAGCAGAGGACTTGGCCCAGTATATTTAATATAAAAGCAGGGCATGCAAGTAAAATTGATGGGAAGACACGTGCCATCAAAATCTTGACATTTGCTGCCGCTTTGGTATTTGCGGTATTTCCTATACACAAATGCGGAATACTGCAAATATCACCGTATTAGACCGGCTACTGGTGGTAAATGTCAGATGTTAATGGTGCTGCTGTATTAAGATAACATGCCAAGAAGCTCTTTCCCCTTAGTCTTGTCTCATTTGGACCCAGCGAATGTCATTCTCGAGGTAGCTCCAGTGGTTTGTCTGAGGTCAATCTGTCAGACAGAAATGAGGCTGAGATGCCCAACAAGTGACGGGCCAGGTTGTACCTTTTGGCACCAATCAGCGCTAGGGATGGTGAGTAAACTGCCAAAGGGGAACCACCTCCTTTGTCACTCCGCCTCGGTGGCGGGAGGGGGTGGTGAGCAATTTGCCACTGGCCAAAACCAGCCATGATCTCTGGATGCGGCTCAGCTGTGTTGGCCAGCATGTAGCAAGGAGAAGCCAGGTCTCCATCCTTTCCCCAGCCATCCACTCAACCGAGGCATTAGCCATGCTTACTCCTCCATGGCCAAACCCCAGGTCAAGGTAGCCTGCATAGAAGATACAAGGAGATTTCTTACTCCCTTGTATGGATGGGCTAGTATCTACCCCTTAACTCAGGGGGGGGCCACAAACTTTTCATGGTCATGCCCCCTTATATCCCTGTCCATGCCCCGCCGGGACTGGGGCCATGGATGGTGGGTGGAGGGCAGACAGGGATAAGGGGATGAGGCTGGGTCACAACTGTGGGTGGGGCTGCGGTTGGGAACGCAGCTGCAGCCAGGGGCTGAGGCATGGGTTTGGGCCCAAGACTGGGGGTGGGGCTGGGTGGTGCTCCCTCCCTGACCCCCCATGGAGGGCTGGCCTGCCCCCCCCCCCCAGCACCCTCCTGAAACATTCCTCCTTGCCCCCCAGTTTGGGGCCCTCTGCCTTTGAGTGGACCTCATTCTGGGCCATGAAGAATTTACAATCTATGGTTGTCAGCACTGAGCACAACAGTGCCATTGATGTGTTCGCCGTTCACCCCTTTTGGCCCTAGGGGGCGCCATGCCACATGACATCTCGACTATAGCCGCTCTGGGGAGGGGAGTTGGTTGCAGCTGAAGACTAATGCATAGAATTTCTGAGCTACCTTCAGCTTCCTCTTGCGGTGCGCTACAGAAGAACCCCTTTGAATGGTGGTGTCCGGAAATGTGCATTCCCCATCATGGGCCATTTTTAAACCAGATGTTTTCCCAAAAGCTCTGCTCCCGTTCGAGCAGGCATTAATGCCATGAAATACTATGGCCCGTGTTATGCAGGAGGGCAGATCAGATGATCATAATGGTCCCTTGGAGTCTAGGAAAGCTGGAAGTGAGTCTAAATATGGCCCTGGCCAGCAGTCCCTTCTATAATTTCTTCACGGTGGGAGCCTGGCCCTGTATTTATTGGTTTTTTTGGCCCTGTGAAATGGACAGACTGTGTATAACGACAAAGACATTCAGGCTACAGGCCAGCAAACCCAGAATACAGGTAAAGGTACCTATTGGCTTCCGGGGGGCTGCATTTCTGGGTAAAGGTCTGTGTGGGCTCAGAACTCCACTCAGGAATACAGAGGCAGGTCTATGCTTGCAGGGGGCCTTCGGCGTCTCCTCTTCCACACCTGGGGGTAGACAGCCTTTCCCGCCCTTCCCTAACCTTGCGGAGGGTTCTCAGTGGGTCGGGCATTCTGCAAGTGGGGAGCGGCTGGGTGGGAGGGGGCTGTGATCTCAGGGCATTAGCCACGGGGAAGTTAATACTGTACCACACAGCGGCTGTGTGTACTAACACTCCCCAGGGGCAGGCACCGGGAGCTGGGGGCCTATGCTGTGCGGAGACGGTGTGACGCAGAGAGAGGAGATGTCTTGTCCAAAGCCATGCAGGGAGCCCATGGCATGGAAACTAGCAGAACTAGATCCCTCCATTCGCCGTGAAATGCTGAAGCCACACGGCCAACCTTCCTCCCGTAACATCCAACCAGTTCGTTCCTCTCTACTGAATTCTTTACATTCAGAGCACATTTTAACAATGAGAGGCCGTCTGTTCAGAGGAAGACCCTTGGTGACTGATGAGAGACCTGCCCCTCAAATCCAGAAGCGGCAAAGATCTGGCTCTTTACGCTGATAAGTATCTTTCTCTGGACATCATCCCTGTCTTGCTCGTCTCCAAATGGGAGTTCCTCAAGGTGGCAGTGTTACTACATGGTTGGAATGGTTCCTGGTCGCCTTGATTTCTCTCCAGTTCTATCCCAACTGTCAGCAGCAGGGGTTTCTCATGGGATGAGGCTGCAGTGAAGCTGCGGAATGCTGTGTCTCACCCAGGTCGGGTTTAATTAAGGACACTCTGACATATCCCACGTTAGGCAACGTATATTTGAAGTCCAAGTTGCACAGGCATTTAATGGGTCTTAGGACAGGCCTGAACTTTGAATTCCATCTGACAATTCAAATTTGAATCACGGCACCATCACAATAGTTTGTTGTTCTGCCGTTGGCCCAGCTAACAAAAATTTAACCCTTGCTCCTTTGGCTAAAGCATGCACCTCGGTTACCACAGAAAGAGTCGGACAGAACGCACAGCTGTCATGCTAGGTCAGTGGTTTGCTGCCCTTCACTGGGGGATGTATGAGGAGGTGATGGATGTGTGATAATTTACAGGGTCATGTGACACATGGCAGAATCCATGCGATAAACTGCTCATCTGACTGATTGCCCTGTGCTCTAACCCTTCTGCCCTGGGACTGATTGTGACATTTCAAACCTCTGAGTAGCTCCAAACAGCTGCCATTGAAAAGCAGAATCATCCAGTTAACTAACAAAACATTGCCTTCTTTTCCCTGTTCAGTATACAATTCACATTACTTCAAAATCACACCAGTCTGGGATGGTCAATATTCAATCCTGGACTAGTGACAGAGCTGGTCTGATATCTAGTGACCCTGTAGGAAGAGAAATCAAAGTTTTCTCCCAGTGGACAGGAGGGGTCCCCCAGTGGACAGGAGGTGCTCGCTAAGTGATTCTAGGGGAGCTGTCACTTGCTTCTAGTCTTGGAGGGGTCCCCGGTAGAGGACTTTGCCCTCCTTGTTCTGCCACTGATGTTCTGTGCCACCTTTGGCAATTCAATTCACCTCTGTACTTGGGGTTTCCCCATCTGTAAAACGGGTAATGATGCTGACTGACAGAAGATTAGTTAATATTTGTAATGCAGCATGAGTATGTCAGGTCAAACTCAGCCTCACTGAACGTGGCCAGCGCTACTGAGTTTAGCAGAGTTCACACGAGGGCTATATTAGCCCAGTCTCATCACTCTTTGTTCATCTCCTTTAGTGTAAGACAATGCGGGTATTTTCCAGGTTCTGTGTGACCCCTTTACTGGAAAAATTTCTGCAAAATTGAACCCAGAATGACTATGAAAAAGTGACAAAGCTTCCGAAGTGCAGAGTCAAAGGTGGTTTTATAGAAGTGCAAAGCGTGTAATTTTTAAAATCCTCAGCTGCTTTTTTGGGTGTGGGGTGGGGGACTCAGTGAGATCCCTTTGTTTCCTTGGAACATGGAGGATGCCATCAAAACTTGCTTTATTAGCATAGCGCTGTATTGTAATCTCCAATATTTCGGTTGTTTAAATGGGCATTAAAATGCAAATGATCCATTTTTATAGGAATAGCGGAGACATTTCCAAGGTGTCAGGAGTCAAATCAACACAGATTTCAATCTCTTCTTTTAACTTGCACCTCTCTGCTTCACACTTCTTTTGCTTCTCTACTCCTTTCAATTTCCTCCCATTCTCTTCCCAGATCACCCCCCCCCCCAACTTGCAAACATCATTCCTATGGCAAGAGAGCTACTATGCTCTTCAGCATCTCAGCGAAAGCTGAAACCCAAGAGGGGAGGATAAAGAGTTGCAGAGCAGGAGGTTTATAGGATGCCGATACAGCAAGGGCAGAGAGTAATACAATATGGAGCTGTTAACCGCACGACAAAATAAACACTCTTTTGGGAAAAATCTAACACTAATGCCCATTAGCTTAATAGGCTTGTGGTTAAGGCACAGAGGCCGGGAAGCAGGAGGTCTCAGGTTTATATGCAGTTCTGCCATAGACTTCAGGACATTCAAGAAGAGCAATCCCCATTGGGATCTTAATTGTCTTGTGCTTCAATCTTCTCATCTATCAAAAGTACCCTGAGTGTCTTAACATGGACTGGCCTCACTGAAGATTAGGGTGACCAGATGTCCTGATTTTAAATGGACAGTCCTCATATTTGGGGCTCTATTTTTTATATGGGCTCATATTATCCCCCCACTCCCGTCCCGATTTTTCACACTTGCTATCTGGTCACCCTACTGAGGATGTTTGGAGGCTGCGTTTGCAAAGAGCCCGTGTTAGATGGGGCTATGGAAAAACACAGCCCAGGGATGGAATTTTCTCTCTTTCATGTCTCAAGGTCTTGCCCGTTGTTCCATTCTGACAAAAGCTACAGCAAAGACTTCCATTTTTCTGAGTGGGTTCTCCACCCCAGCTCCCCCTGAGGCCCCACTCCACCTCCTTCCCCCAAGACCCCACTCTTTGTCCGTCTCTTCCTGCCTCGTCCCTTCCCCCAGGACCCCACTCTTGCTCTGCCTCTTCCTGCCCCACCCCTTCACCCAGGGTCCCACCCTCACTCTCTCTTCCTACCCTCCCCCCACGGCCTTGCCTTTGCTCCACCTCTTTCTGCCCCCTCCCTGAAATGTTTCCCACCTGCTGCTGAACAGCTACTCAGTAAGGTTGGCCAAATAGCTGATTGGCAGGTGGCTGGTGGGTGCCGAGCACCCACTATTTTTTTCCCCCTGGATGCTCCAGCTCTGAAGCCCCCATGGAGTCAGCACCTCTGCATCGAAGGCTGGATTTAGAACAGACTCTGGCCAGCACTAATTTATGCAAATAGCATTCCTGGGGAAAGTGCTGGGTATTCTTCTTATCATAGAATATCAGGGTTGGAAGGGATCTCGGGAGGTAGCTAGTCCAACCCCCTGCTCAAAGCAGGACCAGTCCCCAACTAAATCATCCCAGCCAGGGCTTTGTCAAGCCTGACCTTAAAAACCTCTAAAGAAGAGGATTCCAGCACCTCTCTAGGAAACCCATTCCAGTGCTTCACCACCCTCCTAGTGAAAAAGTTTTTCCTAATATCCAACCTAAACCTTTCCCACTGCAGCTTGAGACCATTACTCCTTGTGTCTGTCATCTGCTACCACTGAGAACACTCCAGATCCATCCTCTTTGGACCCCCTTTCAGGTAGTTGAAAGCAGCTATCAAATCTCCCCTCAGTCTTCTCTTCTGCAGACTAAACAATCCCAGTTCCCTCAGCCTCTCCTCATAAGTCATGTGCTCCAGCCCCCTGATCATTTTTGTTGTCCTCCTCTGGACTCTTTCCAATTTTTCCACATCCTCCTTGTAGTGTGGGGCTCAAAACTGGACCCAGTACTCCAGATGAGGCCTCATCAATGCTGAAAAGAGGGGAATGATCATGTCGCTCGATCTATTGGCAATGCCCTTACTTATACAACTGAAAATGGCATTAGCCTTCTTGGCAATAAAAGCACACCGTTGACTCCTGTCCAGCTTCTCGTCCACTGTAACTCCTAGGTCCTTTTTTGCAGAACTGTTGCCTAGCCAATTGGTCCCTAGTCTGTAGCAGTTCATGGGATTCTTCTATCCTAAGTGCAGGACTCTGCACTTGTCCTTGTTGAACCTCATCAGATTTCTTTTGGCCCAATCCTGTACTTGTCTAGGTCCCTCTGTATCCTGTCCCTACCCTCCAGCATATCTACCACTCCCAGTTTAGTGTTCTTCTTAATGAACACCAAACAAATTTTCCTACACTTCCATAACAAACTCGTTGCTCTCACATACATAACCAACACCTTTGCATTTACCACTAGGATGGCTCCCATTCACTGCTCATAGGAAAGTAAAATGAAAAAACACCACCCCACCTGACTGGGACTTGCTTACAATAGACCCCTCTTTAGGCTCCGATTCAGCAAAACACTTGAGCAGATGCTTAAATTTGGGCACGTGAGTAACTCCATCCCCACTTGGCAAAGTGCATGGGATTTAAGCATGTGTTTAACTGAAAGCTGGAAACAAGTTTCCCCCAGGAGACAATTAGACAATTTCATCTGCTAGGGCAAATGAAAGGTAGGTAGGGGTGTGTGTGTGTGTGTGTGTGGTGGAGCAAGGCATTGTACATGCTGCTCTTGAGTTCCAGAGTGCACATCTGGGCTCAATATTACTCAGTTTGCTGTAACACCATCCATCCTGCAGGATCCTGGAGCACGCTACAGACATACTGTATCTATCAGAGATGGCGTCAACCCAACCCCTCAGACCTGAACACTTCCAAACTTGGAGGAAGTTAGATTCAGCTCTGATATCTGTGTCTTGCAGAACTTGCCAAGACTCTGTCCCTGTCTTGAATCCCCCCGAACTCTGAGAACGTCTGGAATTGGATCTGGTCTTTGGGTGTATTTCAGAGGCAGGCCGGAGCTACAAACATAGGAATCTTTCTTCCTGTCTCTGCACACGACAAGACTAAAAGTCAACTTTTTAGGACAGAAAGTGAAGAGAATCTGTATCCAACTGAAAATGCAGAGGGTATTGGTCCTGCTTTGAACAGGGGGTTGGACTAGATGCCCTCCTGAGGTCCCTTCCAACCCTGATATTCTATGATTAACCTAGGCAGAATACATTCAAGCAATCTGGAAGCTGGAGGACACTGAAGCTAAGACCTTAACCTAGTAAAGTGCCATGGGAACTTTAGTAACCACAGTCAGGAACCTGTTTTTGCCTCTTTCACAAGAAAATGGCCTCTCCAGCACACAGACACCAGCTGAGACATGGGTTTGTTTCTACTGTGAGTCAGATGAAATATTTCCATGGGCATGAATTGCAAATACCACTTTCCTACAGCACTTTCCTGTGTTCTCCTTGAAAATCCCTTCCATACAAGCACTGAGCATACTTCACCATGCGTTACCTGTGAGAGCTGATAAAATCACAAGCTCAGGTTATATGACTTAGCAGGTGCCTTTGATGTATATAAATAAATATATTGAAACCTCAGAGGCAGCATAGATAAGGTTAACTATAGACACCATTACTTGACCGTCCCATTAGAAGAGTCTGTTTTCAGTTGCTCCTAACTTTGCCGAACTTGAATTCTCCATGCTGGGTGTTTGCTTCAGGCTGAATATTTCTGGAAAGTTTCAGCTAAAAAGGATTCAGCCATGACATTGTTTTGTCCAGGTGAAAAAATTCTTCCAACCATTTTCTTGAGCCCCTTTAGTGCTTCAGAGCAGGGTTTTGAAATTTGGCAGGCTGATTGTGTCTTTCCCCACCCCCAGTAAAAATGACTTAAATTGGGCCAAGTTATAGGCCTTCAAAATATCTTAGTTCTCGCACGCGCAGTAGAGACTTGGTAGAGTTTGGCAGCTAAATTCCCTGATGATTCTGTCTGCACTGGGCATGCTCCATCCAGCCCCTCACAGTTCCTGTGTGCCTACTGGGCTGTACATGAGCCAGTCCCTCAGAGTGATCCAGCGTGGTCCATCCCATGACTGCAGGGACTGAGCAGAACTTTTCAGGCAATTGGTCCTTCCATCTGCAGGAGGCCTCTGTGGGGCTTGGACAGAGAAACTGAAAGCAGGGCGCACGCTTTTCCTGTGCTCTCTCTGGGTCCCAGGCAGTGTGGAGGAAAAATAGGAACAACTTGACTTGAATGCCGACGGGGAGGAATAGGTGGTGGTGGAGGCAGGGGCATAAGCAGAGGGAGGCAGAAGCAGAGGGGCATTGGTAGGGTTGTAAGAAAGTCATGATTTTTTTAGTTCCAAAAAATGTGGCTGCAGTTTGCGACCTTCCAAAGCAGGGCAGCCACCCAGACAAGACGCCATGTGGCTCTTGAAAGCCAACATGACGGAGGGGCAGCCAGGCCAAATTGGAGTCATGTTGCAATCCTGTGCACCAGGGCATAATGCAACTCGCTCAGATTTGGCCCCCTCTGTCACGATGGCGGGGCCAACTCCGCGTAAGTGGCACTGCGACCTGGAGTATGGGGTTGCCATGCCGCCCAAATGTGAGGCCGCTCTAAAAAGTTGCTGTGTGTGTTAAAATCGTGAGCCACGATTTTATTGCAGAAACCGCAACGTTTCTTTCAGCTTTAGGCATAGGAATGAGGTAGGGAGGGGGGCAGGAGCCAGAGATGGGGGGAGGCTAGAAAGGGGGAGTGGGAGAAAATGAGCAGGTGCCATGGGAGAGGACAGGACCAGGGGGAGGAGCAGGAGCTAGGAAGGGGATAATAGGGGGGGGGGCAGAAGAAGCTATAACCATTAGACAACACTTTCCTCCAGAGTCTGGAGCTGAACTCAAGTTTTCTGAATCTTCATATTTCTTTGCCATCTAGCAAACAGCTGTGAAACCCAGGAACAGAATGTCTCCACCCCGCTCTAGTGGCAGGTCCCCACAGAAGATGAAAGCCCCCATATTGCTACCCGTTCCTCCATTAACTCATGTTATAGAGGACTGTGCTATGGATCTAAAGAGCACAGTCCTGCTGATCATCGATCCATGTGGTTCTACAGGATGGAATTTGCTTTCTCCATTTTAACTTTTTTAAATAAAAATTTAGCAAATACCTCCCTTCCCCCGATGTTAAAAAAACACCACAAAGTCAATCACACAAAAGTTAGGTGATGTCAGAATTAAAGTCTCCCGTGTAACCTTTTTTCAGCCCCCTTATACATATGCATTATGATACAGTCGTCGATGATACGATCACCTCCTATTGTTCCCTAGGGTCTCTGCCTCATTTGGAGCATGGGTTTGACCTGCTCTGGTGATGAAGAGGGGTTATCTAGGGCCCTTGCCTCATTCATTGCAGAAGGCATGTGGTGAGTCCTGCAGGACAAGAAAGGGTGATCTCTGATTAAGGCAGTTGAATGATACTTTGGAGAATTGGACTGTATCCCTGTCTCTGGCACTGCATCCTATGTGATGCTGGTCAAGTCACTTCATCTGAACTTTTCCCTAGTGGTCACTGTGTGTTTCTCATTTTCTGGGTACCTCACCTGAGACAGCTGGATTCTGTGGGGCAGAAGAGTTAAGCATTCACAACCACAGTTGATGTCAATGGGAGCTGTACACTGAACATATAAAGGGCTAAGAATTCAGAAAAATCAGATCGTGGGCTTTTCAAATTGAGCATCCAAAATTAGATGATACTTGACAATTTTGGCTTTATTCTCCTTGCCTCAGGGGTCCACCTCAAAGGTGTGATGAATATAAATTTGTTAAGATTTGTAAAGAACGGTGTCACTACATTAGAAAAGCTCACGAGGAAATGGGTAATTCTGTATTCACTGCAGGGTTTGGATGGCATGCAGTGAACAATGGCTGGGGTCACACATTGAATGATGAAGATAAAAAGAAATATTGATTAGCTGCCCATTCAGGGAACACCATCCCTTCTCTGTACTGAATGAAGCAGGGCTGTACAGAAAAAAGGAGTATGTCACATAGTCTGTATGTGAAGATCCACATGCACTGAGACCGGTTATGAGAGATGAGTGCACCCTGTTATAATGAAATTATACATTTAGTTGACAGTCTGTGTGTGGGATAATAATCAAAACCCCTTTTGGGACATACGTCCAACAAGGGGCCTACCTTAGCACCCTCTATAAAGTCCCTTGATCTGCAGCTCTATCTCTGGGCTTGCTTCTCAATCAGTCCAGCAGGGCCTATCACAGTACCCTGGTTCAAACTGTTTCTCAGTCCCTTCTGGGCTCTCTCAAATTGTCCCTGCTCTTCAAGCAGTCCTAACCCTGATGTAGGCCACATTCTCCAAGGCTCCCTCCCTGGGGACTCTTTGCCTCTCTGGGCTTTTCTGGCCCCAGCTCTTCAGCTGGGCCACTAAAAGAGTTCAGTTCCCCTTCTAGGGTGTATGAAAGTCCAGGCCACTTTCTCAGGGGCTGGTGGAAGGCCTTGGGCCAGCCCTCTACTCCAGGTCCCAGCTAGCAACCCATAGATAGCAGCCATTCACCACATCTCTTTAAATAAACTGCATCACTGCTACAATTTCCTGGGCCACTTCCCTATAGCCCCAGTTCATTATTTACCCTTTCCTGGTTGAGTCCCAGCAGCCAGTCCAGAACTCCTTCATGTTCCCGCTGGCCTCTGACAGCACTGCTCTGTCTGGAGTCCTGTAGCTCCCTCAGTCAGCCAGGCACACCACCCATGCTCCTCCAACACTAGCAAGAAACTGATCTCACACTGGCCCTGAAGCTCTTCTTATACTAGCGTGCTGGACCCTGATTGGCTGCTTCCTGCACAGCCACTCTAGTCAGCTTGGAGGACCTCTCTACTGCTCTTCTGGGGCGGGATGTGGCAAGGCCACAAGGCCTCCAGCAGGGGGCCTCCGGACCTAGTTGACCCTGTCACACTCATCAAAAAAAGACACCAAGTTAGTCTGACAGAATCTATTTTCCATAAACCCATGTTGATTAGCATTAATTATGTTACCCTCTTTTAATTCTTTTTTAATCAAAACCCATATCAGTAGCTCCATTATCTTGCCTGGGATTGATGTCAGACTGACAGGCCTAGAATTACCTAGGTCATCACATTTATCATTTTAAAATATTGGCACAACATTATCTGTCTTTGCATCTTCTGGAATTTCCCCAGTGTGCCTAGTCTTATTGCAAATCAGCACTAATGGCCCAACAAGCTCTTCAGCCAGTTCTTTAAAAACTCTTGGATATAAGTTTTCCAGACCTGGGAATTTAAAAATGTCTAACCTGAGTAGCTGCTGTTTAAAATCCTTCTGAGAGACCCATAAGATGAGACTACACTTTCTGTTTCTTCCCAAAATACGGAACAGAAATATTTATTGAACACCTCTGCCTTTTCTGCATTATTGATAATTCTACCCTTTCCACTCATTACTAGGATTCCCTTTGTTCCCAATATACTTAAAACTCCTTTTTATTGTCCTTAACTCTGTTGGCCATAAATGTCTCATTATGTCTCTTTGCTTCCCTTATACATTTTCTACAATTCCTAACTTCCTTACTATGAATCTCTCCTTTCTTTCATTTCATTCATTTATATATTAGGGCTGTCAAGTGATTAAAAAAAAATCATGATTAATCCCTTTGTTAAACAATAATAGAATACCATTTATATAAATAATTTTGGATGTTTTCCACATTTTCAAATATATTGATTTCAATTACAAAACAGAATACAAAGTGTACAATGCTCACTTTATATTTATTTTTTGTCATAAATATTTTCACTGTAAAAATAAAAGAAATAGTATTTTTCAATTCACTTAATACAAGTACTGTAGTGCAATCTCTTTATCATGAAAGTTGAACTTACAAAATGTAGACCTATGTACAAAAAATAACTGCATTCAAAAATAGAACAATGTAAAATTTTAGAGCCTATAAGTCCACTCAATCCTACTTCTTGTTCAGCCAATCAAGTTTGTTTACATTTGCAGGGAATAACGCTGTCCACTTCTTATTTAAAATGTCACCTGAAAGTGAGACCAGGCGTTTGCATTGCACTGTTGTAGCCAGTGATGCAAGATATTTATGTGCCAGATACACTAAAGATTCATACGTCACTTTATGCTTTAACCAGAGGACTTGCATCCATGCTGATGATGGGTTCTGCTCGATAACGATCCAAAGCAGTGCAGACCAACACATGGTCATTTTCATCATTGGAGTCAGATACCACCAGCAGAAGGTTGATTTTCTTTTATGGTGGTTTGGGTTCTGTAGTTTCCACATGAAAATGTTGCTCTTTTAAGACTTCTGAAAACATGCTCCACACCTCGTCCCTCTCAGATTTTGGAAGGCACTTCAGATTCTTAAACTTTGGGCTGAGTGCTGTAGCTATCTTTAAAATTTCACGTTGGTACCTTCTTTGTGTTTTGTCAAATCTAAAATGAAAGTATTAAAACAAACAACATGTGGGGTCATCATCCAAGACTGCTATAACATGAAATATATGGCAGAATGTGGGTCAACCAGAACAGGAGACATACAGTTTTCCCCCAAGGAGTTCAGTCCCAAATTTAATTAACACATAATTTTTTTAATGAGCGTCATCAGCATTGAAGCATGTTCTCTGGAATGGTGACCGAAGCATGAAGGGGCACACGAATGTTTAGCATATGTGGCACATAAATACCTTGCAACACCGGCTTCAAAAGTGCCATGAGAATGTCTGTTCTCACTTTCAGATGACATTGTAAATAAGAAGCAGAAAGCATTATCTTCCATAAAGGTAAACAAACTTTTTTCTCTTAGAAATTGGCTGAATGAGAAGTAGGACTGAGTGGACTTGTAGGCTCTAAAGTTTTACATTGAGTGCAGTTATATATCAAAAATATTACAACGTTGCACTTTCATGATAAAGAGATTGCACTATGGCACTTATATGAGGTGAACTGAAAAATACTATTTCTTTTATCATTTTTACAGTGCAAATATTTGTAATAAAAATAACATAAAGTGAGCACTGTACACTTTGTATTCTGTGTTGTAACTGAAATCAATATATTTGAAAATGTAGAAAAAGATCCAAAATATATAATAAATTTCAATTGGTATTCTATTGTTTAACAGAAGCAACAAAGAGTCCTGTGGCACCTTAAAGACTAACAAAAGTATTGAAGCATAAGCTTTCGTGGGCTAATACCCATTTTGTCAAATGTATATTGTTTAAAAGTGTGATTGAAACTGAGATTAATTTTTTTAAATTGCGATTTTTTTGAGTTAATTGCATGAGTTAACTGCGATTAATCGACAGCCTAACATCTATATCTATATCTATATCTATATCTATATCTATATCTATCTATCTATATATATATAGCCAATATGCCCTTTTTTGATTGAGGGATTGTGACTTTTGTGGCATCTAATAAGGTGTTCTGAAACAATTCCCAATGATCATTCACATTTTTCTGATTAAATTCTTCCTCCTGGCTGATCTGTCTAATTGTTTTCAGCTGTGTGAAATTGGCCAATTTAATGCACCAGGTGTATAACTGGTTTGGACTTTATTCTGTTTGCACAGAATATCAATAGGTTTATTTCTGGAGTAAGAATTGCAGGATCTGGGTCAGAGTGAAAATGGTGTTTAGAGAGGAAAGGACATCTTGCTGCTTTTCATTTTCAAGAAGCACCGAAAATAGAGATGGATAAGACCTACTAGTCCTTATCAGTACCGCTGCCTAGTCCTGCTAAGTAGGGACTATGAAGACTAGCTATTGGTCCCACTGAAGTCAATGGGAATTTTGCCCTTCACTTCAACTGGAACAGAATTTGATTATTTGACTTTACTGGGGCTAGAATTTGTTTCTTAGAAATTAATTGCAAAGGTTAGACATTCCTGGCACATTTTTACATTCAGTTCTGCACTGTGGGTGACATTCCTCCCATGCAGAGTGTCAACAAAAGGACGATACACCACATACACCCTCCAAATTGGGCTGAAATAATGTAGAGACCTTGCCTGCGCTGCGGTGAATTTCACCCTTCCTGAATTAAAACAAATATCTGCAGAACCCACTGTGGTGTTCAGCGATTCCTCAATGCTTGGAAAAGAAGCTCAGACTTTAAAGGCACAAGCCCCATTATCTTACCCACTACTGCTTGCTTCATTGCCCAGCTGGGTAGAGATGCTATGGTAACTAAGATACAGAGGCAGCTATAGGCTTGTCTTTGCAAGGTAAAGATGTACTTGGAGCTGCAAAGACCAGATCAGGCAAAGCATTGGCTTTTATTATCCCAGCTTTGGAAAGGTTTTATCAGCAACAGTGGATATCAATGGATGGATTGGGAGTTCTGATAATACCACCTATGAGGGAACTGGCATACCAGACTTTTGAGATTCTGTGTAAGGTGGGGAAGAACCATGAATTTTCAGCTGGCCTTATCATTGGTGGAAAGGATTTGAAATAAGAGGCCAACAAAATCCACCATAGAAATATACTTATTTGTACATTGAGTCAGCTTCTACAGCATCTGGATGAAACTTCATATTTCCATGCATCTGATCTCCAGATGTTGATTTCTGATGAAGTTGATAAAATCTTGGGTATGGGCTTCGCTGATACTATGAATGTGATTATAGAAAATCTTCCTAAGAAATGCCAGACATTGCTTTTCTCGGCGACACAAACAAAACCAGTGAAGGATCTTGCATGACTGAGTTTAAAAGATCTGGAATATGTCTGGGTTCACAAAAAAGCAAAATTCAGTACCCCAGCAACTTCGGACCAGAATTACATTGTTTGTGAGCTGCAGCAAAAAATAAACCTGTTGTATTCCTTCCTGAGAAGTTACCTGAATAAGAAGAGCATTGTGTTGTATGCAAGTTGTAAAGAGGTTCAGTATTTGGTCAGAGTGTTCTGTAGGCTCTGCCCGGGCATACCTATACTGGCTCTCCATGGCAAACAGCAACAGCTGAAAAGAACGGAGGTCCACAATGACTTTGTTTGCAAGAAATCAGCAGTGCTTTTTGCTACAGATGTTGCAGCTTGAGGGCTGGATTTCTCTGCAGTGAACCGGGTCATTCAGATTGATAGAGTGGAGATGGGAAAGACCGTAAAACGGGGATTGGAACATCCCCAAACGTCTCTGTAACTCAACCTTCTTGCTATAATGAGCTGACCCAAAACCCTGGGTCTTATCTCACCACTTGATCTCTGGAGAACGTCTCATCCTCAGCCAAACTTTGTGGCTTTTTGTTCTCTGTAGAGAACAGGAAAATTCTCCACACCCGCTTCAGATTCCAAAGTCGATTTTATTGGCCTGTGTGGTTATTTTCTACCTTGGTTAGGTTGACTCAACTTCTTGTTTTCCCCCAGCAAAAAATCCATGCTTTATGGTGTTTAGAAATAGAAAAGAAAAATACCTATTCTTAAGCAAAAAATATTTGTATGTTTAAAAGCTTGTTATAAGTGTTGAAATTCAGGTCAAACAGAAAAGATCTATTATGTTACCGATTTGTTCAGCATTGACTTGTCTTAAACAATGGAGCCTTCCACCTCTTCCTTTTTGAGGCTGTTACACATGTTAATCAACCTTGAAGGTGGGCCATTTTTAGCCTTCTTTAAACAGTGCAACATTAGATTATTTCAGTGATTAGCTAGCTGCCTAAAAAGATATTTCAAGTGCTGTGAGATGCCCAGTGCAGGGCTAACCACCTAAACACAGAGTCCTGGTCTACCCTGGGGCGGGGGGGAGTCAATCTAAGATATGCAACTTCAGCTACGAGAATAGCATAGATGAAGTTGGCATATTTAGATCAACTTGCCGCTGCAACTTCATGGCTTTGAGTCAACTGCTGCTGCTTCCCCGTGGACTCAGCCTGTGCCTCTTGCAAGCGGTGGAGGACAGGAGTCGATGGGAGAGCGCTCGGGGATCCATTTATCGCATCTAGACTAGACGTGACAAATTGACCCCTGATAGATCGATCGCTACCCACTGATCTGGCAGGTAGTATAGACATACCCAGAGACATATGTTGGGTAGGTCACCAGTAAAAAGAGACCAGGAAATTTCACACAGCTTCGCCCCTTCCCTCTTTTTAATCTGACAGTAAAATTGGGTTTTGGTATCCCTTTAACAGCAAACCCCGCTCCTAACATGCAATGTTTTCCAAAGTAATTCAAAGAGAATACCCTTCAATTTTTAAATTGCCCCTTTGCGCATTGGAAGCTGCTGTTGTTTTCAGAAAGCACTTGCTGTTTAAAACTGCTTTAAAAGGGAAAAATAAATAAATCCACAACCCTGGCTACTTCACTTTCCTTCTGATCTGTCCGGTGCTTTTCAAGTGAGTGGGAACACGCAGACAAATGCACGCTGAAGAAAATCTCATTTCAACCCTAAATGGTGCTTCAGAATTTCCAATTCATGCTGTTGCCATTTTTACAGGAATTGATGGCTGCCATTGTTATCAAAGCTGACAGGCCTCTAGTAGGTTACACAATCGGCTGAGTCCGCTTGAGCCTTTCATTATTCCCGAATGGCAGATTCTCATGATATCTCTCTTTCATAGGCATCGCTCATTTTTATTTCTCATTTGACGTGGCTGCTCCGCACTTCTGCTGCTGGGGTGCTGAGATAAAAGAATTCCTTTAACGTTAAAGGAACAACAGCTTCGATCCACTCGAAACGTAGCTGTCTTTCTGTTCCTTTAGAATCAAAGCGCTTTTCGTTTGTAGAAATTAACAGTTGGATAATTGCCCAAGATTGCTTAATGCACAGTGGTTTATTCTGCTCCACCCACCTGCTCCTTATCCCTCTGCAACTGCATTTTTCTGGTTGAATAACATAGGGGAGGATACAAATGTCTCTGTAACCGAAGTTAAAATGTGCTGTAAAAAAAATATAATGGTGCATCTTTTTGTCCTTGTGATGAAAAATGAAAGAACAAGTTTTCCTTTGAGTAGGTGGTTGTCTAAAAATATCCCGCCCAACAGAGAGCTGGCAGATCTGCAGGAGTGTTGAGGCTCTGAGCCTCGGGGTGACTGAGCCAATCGTCATGCTGAAAATAAAACTAGCCAACGTAGAAAAGAAGTGGGATGAGTGGGGAGTCGCCAGGAGCCCAGCTGGGATAGGATTTAGCAATGCATCAGGTCCAGACCCTTCATGAGGGCTCCTCGGTGCTATCGTAATACAAATCAATCACACATCGTAATAATAGGCCTATGTAACAATTAAGTCAGATAGGATTTAGCAATGCATCAGCCTGATGTTAGCTCTCTGCACAGGGGTGAATTTCGCCCTGCGGGGTGTGCCTGAGGTCTCATAGGACATTTGTGGCGGAGTGGGGAACAGACCACAGATTTCATTCCAAAGGCTCCTCTTCGTGACAAGATTTTCCTGGAAAGTGGGGTGGGGGTGAGGTGGGGTTAGAGCCCCCTCGTCCCCTATGTAGTGGGAAGGGGCCTCATTGTCCAAGTGAGTTAGCAGGATCTCTCATATTTCTTAAGCTGTAGTCAATGGTGCAGGGTAGAGATGAAGCTGGGTAGAGTCAGGAAAAGTGAGGGAAACAAATATGTCAGATAATTAACATTATCTCTGGCCTCCATGCCTGTGCATCTTTTTTCTGGTGGGGTGTGGAGGAGGAGAGGGGATGAGGAGAAGAGAGGGGGAGGGGATGAGGGGATACGGGGGAAAAGGGGATGAGGGGATGAGAGGGGGAGAGGATGAGGAGATGAGAGGGGGAGGGGATGAGGGGATGAGAGGAGGAGAGGGATGATGTTCATATGGGCACGGATTCCCAGTCTAACTTCCTGTACAACACAGGCCAGAGAACGTCCCCCCAGATAATCCCGAACTTGGATCTGTTAGAGAAACATCCAGTCTTGATTTAAAAGTTGCCCGTGATGGAGAATCTGCCACGACCTTGGGCAAATTGTTCCAATGGCTAATTAGGGATAGACAATAGGCATAGGCGTGTGGAGCACATTTCATTAGGGTGTGCACCCAGGGAATTTTATTTATTTTTTTAAAGGCACCTCACTCTTAACTGAAAGCCACTTTTTTTTGGGAGAGATTAGGATGTGCCTGGGCACACGCCTATGATAATAGGACAGAAGATATCATGTCGCCTCTATATAAATCCATGGTACACCCATGTCTTGAACACAGTGTGTTCGCTCCATCTCAAAAAAGATATATTGGAAATGGAAAAGGTCAGAAAAGGGCATAAAAATGATTAGGGGTATGGAACAGCTTCCATATGAGGAGAGATGAATAAAACTGGGACTTTTCAGCTTGGGAAAGAGACAGCTAAAGGGAAATATGATTCAGGGCTGCAAAATCGTGACTGGTGTAGAGAAAGTAGATAAGGCAGTGTTGTTTACTCCTTCTCATAACACAAGAACTAGGGGTCACCAAATGACATTAATAGGCAGCAGGTTTAAAACAAATAAAAGGAAGTATTTCTTCACACAACGCACAGTCAGCCCTTGTCAGAGGATGTTGTGAAGGCCAAGACCATAACAGGGTTAAAAAAAAGAACTAGATAAATTCATGGAGGATAGATCCATCAATGGCTATTAGCCAGGATGGGCAGTAATGACATCCCTAGTATGTGTTTTCCAGAAGCTGGGAATGAGCGACAGGGGATGGATTTCTTGACGATTACCTGTTCTGTTCATTCCCCACTGGCTATTGTCGGAAGACAGGATATTGGGTTGGATGGACCTTTGGTCTGACCCAGTAGGGCCATTCTTATGTTCTTATGTACCCTCACCACTAAAAAAATTGCACCTTATTTCCAGTCTGACTTTATCTAGTTTCAGTTTCTAGCTATTGGATCATATTAGACCCTTCTGTGCTAGACTGACAATCCCATTATTAAACATTGTTCCCCAGGTAGGTACTTACAGACTGTAATCAAGTTACCCCTTAAACTTTTCTTTGACTCGAAGAGCTTCTAATCCTTTAAGCATTCTTGTGGCTCCTCTCTGATGTGAAGGGAGCCCACAGGGTGTTGCTCTGATAAGGAATCTTAAAACAAATGTAATTTAATGGCAGAAATGATTTGGAACCATCAAGGCGCACTCATTGTTACTCTACGGAACAGTGTGATCTTGCTACGTTTACACTGATCTCCGTTTCATCTGCCCACATTCACTCGCTCCATCTGTCTTTAGTGAGCCTGTATGCACCGCGGGGCAGGGGTTTGTTACGTTCACACTGAGAAGTTACATAAAACCATAAATACCCTTGCTGGAGAGTTGCAATACTAACTCGACTTTAGGTCTTAGAATTCAGAACAGTAACACACAAGAACCTCCAAACCAGAGAGAGGCAGAGAAAGACTCTAGTAGATAGGCATAACTCATGCCCATTTACTCTAGGCCAGCGGGTCTCAACCAGGGGTCTGTGGCCCCCCTGGGGGGGCGGGGGGGCACAAGCCAGTTTCAGAGGGCTGCGGAGCCCCATGGCTGAAGCTCGGTGCCCCAGGCCTCAGCATCCCTACGGGGCTGAAGCCGGAGCTGCAGGGCTGACGCCTGGGAGGCCAGAGCCCTGGTGCACCTGTGGGTTTAAAGCCCAGAGTCTCAGTACCTCTGCAGGGCTGAAGCCCCAAGCTTCTCCCCCAGCCCCGGAACCCCACGGGGCAGACACCCTCCCCACACCCGGTGGCAGAAGCCAGAAGCCCCAAGGCCCGCTTCCCTGGGGGGGCCCTGGAGTTTTTATAGCATGTTTGGGGGGAATCACAAAGAAAAAGGATGAGAACCCCTGCTCTAGGATGTCTGTCTGCAAACTAACTGATGCAAGGCCGAGGTCGCATGCTTCCCTTCAGGTCCCCCGGCGTGCAAACTGGGGTGACCAGACAGCAAATGTGAAAAATCAGGAGAGGGGGTGGGGAGTAATAGAAGCCTATATAAGAAAACGACCCAAAAATCAGGACTGCCCCTATAAAATTGGGACATCTGGTCACCCTAGTGCAAACAGGACAAGGAAAGTCCCCTGATATTTAAGTGACAGATTCCAGTTTTTACGCAGCTCTCAAAACAGCACAGGGGTCTGTCTTTGAGATAGGCATGGTCATGTCGACACAGCTGTTAGAGACTGATCCATGGGCAGTTAGGCCTAGTGGTCGCAGCGGGATCCAGGAAGCAGACCCAGTCCCAAGGCTGGAGTCAGGAACTAGTAACTAGGCCAGGAATCAGAGCCAGAACTGGGAACGAATAGTCAATCAAGCCAAGGAGCACGAGAGTCAGCACCAGAGTCAAGAACCGGGGTAAGGAAGCTGGAACCAGGAGCAAGCTGAGGTAGCAAGGATGGTGCAAAAACAAGGCAGGAGCGGGATGGGAATGAAGCTACAGGAGCAGGTGTAGGGGGCATCGCAGCTGCAGGCAGGAACGCACTGAGCCGCTGGCACGGAGCGGCTGCAGCTGCTGGGCTAACAGCTAGCCAGTTGCCCTTCCTGACCAGTCATGCGTCACGCAGCCTGCGGCACTTCTTGGGCTGCCAAGGGGCTGAGTCTATTGAGTCCCTATTACAGCACCTGGCGCGAGGGTGCCTTGAACTGCCGGCTTCTAGGCGCAGCTGCGAGCGCAAAGTGAAATGCCCCAACATCTGTTTGACCCCCAATGCACTTGGATGCTGTCCCCTAATAATGACAACCCACAATAAATCGGCCCATTAACAAAATGGGGTTGTTATACAACAACATACAATGATGTGAACCAGAATTTCAGACCCGTGTTCTCTTTTTAATCACCTATTTGTTACCCTCCCGTCCCCTCTGCCCGCAGGGCGCCTTGTTCTTGCAATGTCTGCAGCAGGGTGACAAGGTTAAAGAGTCCCCGTGGCAGCAGTACGACTGCAGAACTGTTTTTGGAAAGGCCAGGCTAACATAACTGATTTCTGACTGCGGCCTCTCCTCACCTACCAAAGGGAAAAGCTCCGTTTTCTCTGCTAATGACCATGGCAAGACGCCAGCGATTGGGAGGGAAAGCAAATCCCTCTTAGAGCTTATGTCCATGAACCGACTGCAAATGACTCAGAGCTTAATCTTGAAGTCGTTTTGCCGGGGTGCTTAAAGGGAGGAAGTCTTTAAAATTAGACCTCCGATCTTCCTGGGGACTAGTAAACCAGACGAAAGCTTTTATGGGGCAGGTTACTTAGATTAGCATACAAACCTCGTTCCAAGGGTACGACTTTGGCAGGGTTTGGGCTAAGAAGACTCACAACCTACTGATCGCTTATTGGCCTTCTCCTTTCTTCACCGCATCCCTGCCCCATCCAGCATGATGTCACTAGCCACTGTCTTATCTCTGTAATTTTGGGCTCATAATAGTACAGATGGGCTGTAAGTGGAATCATTTATCTGCCCCCGATGTTCTGTGATTCAGACAAGTGCTAAATGGGTCTAAATCGTCCTTGGTTTAGGTTTTTCCAAATCAAATGTCGGCCTTCTTTGACCCCCTTTTCTCCTTGATCTCCTGGTGCCCCTTCCCCTGTTTCCTCGCCAGACCTGACCTATTGATGCTGTAGGACCTAACCTCAGTGGGTTTCAGTACCACCTGAATACAATTTTTAATGAGATTTCCATTAAATCTGCAAGCTGCCAGTCAAAGTGCAAATCTTGTCCTTCCTCCATAGCTCCATTCGTAGATCTTTCTCTAATTACTCCAAATATTTATGTCAGGGAAACAGGAATGGAAAAAACTTCTGGGTCACTGAGCCCAGTCCCTTGCTATCTCAGGCAATCCCCTCACAGGAACCCTTTCATAAATGTATCAACTTTCATTGTAAAACCAGCGAGGCTGGTTACTCCCAGCTGTTCCAGAACCTCACTTGGATGCTTAGAATCCTTGAAGTCTCATGGCTACATTTAGGTTATGCAGTACAGTCGTTGTCTCACCATTTCCTCTCGTTAATAAACAATAGACTAAAACATGTATCCATCCACCCATCCAGGTACAGCTCTCATTACCATAATATCTGAGCATTCAAAGTATACCTGATGCCTGTTGGAGCCTGAAAACTCCACCAGTTTTGCTTCTCTCTTACCATACAGTTTCAGCCTTGTCTGCAACTCATGTTACTCTCACGTTTTGCTCTCACGGTCACAGGATAAAAGAGATGCACTTTCACTGACTCACAGAATCCAAAGTGGAAATGTGAACACAGACATGTCTATTCTCAATCCTGGATGGGTTGCTTGTTTTGGGTCAGGAAGATGATTTAAGCTTCCTTTGGATAATGTCAGACAAAGAGAAGATGTGGTTCTGGAAGATGCTAAATGACATTCGTTAGTGGCGCTATTGTGTCTGCAGATTACAAATATTAGCGCCTTTGTAATTTCTGCCTTCAAAGTGGGGATAAAAGAGCTGGCTTGGCATACCTACAAGTCATTTGAATTTTGTGTTATCTTCGCACAGTTATGTGTTTGGAGAGAGAATGCTTTTTTTCTTTTCTTTTTTTCCCCAAAGCTTCCTTAATTACTTTCAGTTCAGGTTGACTAGCCATCTTATTCTAGGTAATGAAAGTCGGATGGGAAATGGTGAAACTGAGTCTGAAATCAAGCAGCCCGTTAAGTTGAAATACTGAATACAAAACATCCCAGCAGTTCATGCATCCCTGTGAGGGAAAGAGAGTTTCCTGCTGAACACCCTGAGAAGGAATGAACAAAGGTCATTACGGCAAATTTTAACAGAAGATGTGTCTACCTGGATACTATGGCTTTAGAAAGGTTATTTTTCAGTAGTTTTTATTTTTCAGTCTAGTTACATTTCTTAATTCCAATTTTACCCATCTCAGTTATATGCATACACAATTTTCGATCAACTTCCTTGAAATTCCACTCATCTGGACTGTCCAATGTCTAGGAAGGGCTGATTCCAAAGCTATCATCTTCCCTATTCACCATCTGAACCTCAGCAACAGATTCATAAGGACTAATGTATGAAGGGTTAATCTGAACAACCAAAATGAGCAAGAATTTAGACTATCCAGCACCGCTTTGAGGAGCAGAAGTGCCCCATGCCATCTGATGAGAATTAAACAGCATGTCACCAAGGAGGAAGGTGGATGTCAAGAAGATAAATTACACACCTGGCCAATGATCACCCAAACCAGTGTAAATTAATAGACACTTCACTTGATCTGACCCTCTAGGCTTCTGTGGTCTGCTCAGTGCCATATTCACAGTTGTTGCTGTCAGAGATCCAGGAGCTTGTAGATAACTTGGGAGTAGCAGAGGTGTTTGATTTCACCTTGTGTGAGATGCTAGGACCACCATGAAATGTGTGAGGGTAAAAATCAGGTCAGAAATAGCATGGCACTCATCCAGCCCTGGTGGTCTTATTCTGAAGTCAGTTTAGGTTATACTGAAAGAGGCTGGGTCACCAGCGCCAGAGACCGATGTTCTCTCTTTGCTCCAAGAAACAACGTGGCAATTTGTGCAGGGTTTCCAAAGATGTCCGGAGCTAATTATCTGTGTCCCTAACATTGCCAGCACCAATGGCCACTTCCCCTTAGCTCACCCTGACATGACTTGGAGGGACCCCCCGGCTGCAGTGAGGGGTTTACAGTCTAGTCTCCAGCCTCATCGATCTTGTAGCCTCTCTCCTGAGGGTTTTAACAGATGTGCCTGTTGTTGTGGTGGTTTGCGGACACTCTGTCCGTGGGAAGGCAAACTGCCCAACTAATTTCAGTTCAGCTACCAAACATTCAGCAGGGGGCAACGCCTGGTCCTGATTTGAACCAGTGACCTGGAAGGGCACAACTAGAAGACTTGCTCCATTGCCACACCCTTGAGACATTCCTTCCTCCCCAAGGAGAACAGAGAAAAAAAACTCAGCTGAATCAAAATCCACACTGGCCTTCACGAAGGGATTGTTCAGAAAAGAACAGAGGTAACTTTTCTGCCTAAGCAAACTTTTCTCTTGGACAGGGTGGGCTCTGAGACTTTGGGATGGGGAGGGAGGGCAGCGATATCGCCTTTCTCCAGTGAACTTTGTTGTTCAAAAGTCGAACCAACCTTTCGTTTTTTAAAGGATGAATACCCGCCTTAGGAACAAACAGAATATATAGTAGGCACTTAGCCCTGGTGCACACTGGGGGTGTGTGTGTGTGTCAACCTAAGATACGCAACTTCAGCTACAACCTAATATCCAACCTAGACCTCCTTCACTGCAACTTGAGACCATTGCTCGGTGTTCTGTCATCTGCCACCACGGAGAACAGCCGAACTCCATCTACCTTGGAACTCCCCTTCGGATAGTTGAAGGCTGCTATCAAATCCCCCATCACTCTTCTCTTCTGCAGACTAAATAAGCCCAATTCCATCAACTTCTCCTCATAAGTCATGTGCCCCTGCCCCCTGGTCATTTTCCTTGCCCTCCGCTGGACTCTCTCCAATTTGTCCACATCCTTTCTGTAGTGGGGGGCCCAAAACCAGACACAATACTCCGCAATGGAAATGCAGCTGCCTTCAGGGGGATTCTGCACCAGCATCATTACTCAAGAGTTTAGGAGAGGAGGGGAAGAATACCAGACCCCTTTAAATGTAAATGACAGGATTCGTTTAGGGTGGTCAGGGTGTAATGACCAGCACCAGCTTTTCAGTGGTGGTTCAAATCTGTAGCCGTTATGCATTAAGGGGGTGGATGCAGATAATAAGGCGGCAAGGCAGATATGGAAGGCAGGATCGCTTCCCGGGCACTGGCCTACTTCAGGTGATTTAGGTCTGTGTGCGCTCCATACAGTGCTCTCATGCAGGTGTGTGGGAAGGCGGGCGCAGGGCTGTGGCCATACCCCCCAGCTCCTCTCGACAATTCCGATTCCTGCAGGCAATGCTAGTGCTCCTGCTCTTTCATCACTGCCTGCAGCCAAATGACAGCTGCCTCCCCTATGGCAGGGCAGGGCAGAGGCCTGGGGAAAATTGCCCCAGCTTGCTCCATTTTTAGAGCATCTAGCCATAATAGTTCCATAGGGGTAACTCAATTGATTCTGGGTCCTTAATGTTAAATAAAACATCACAGAGAATAATATTAATAAAAAAAAAAGGCCAGATCCTCAGCTGGTATAATCGGTGGAGTTTCACTGAGTTCATTCAAACCATACTCACACAAACTGAGCATCTGGTCCAATCTCTTATCATGCAATCATAGAATCATGGGAGATCAGGGTTGGAAGAGACCTCAGGAGGTCATCTAGTCCAGCCCCCTGCTCAAAGCAGGACCAACCCCAACTTTGTCAAGCTGAGCCTTAAAAGCCTCTAAGGAAGAAGATTCCTCCACCTCCCTGGGTAACCTATTCGAGTGCTTCACCACCTTTCTATAGTGTTTCCTAATATCAAACCTAGACCTCCCCCACTGCAACTTGAGACCATTGCTCCTTGTTCTGTCATCTGCCACCACTGAGAACAGCTGAGCTCCATCCTCCTTGGAACCCCCCTTCAGATAGTTGAAGGCTGCTGTCAAATCCCCCCTCACTCTTCCCTTCTGCAGACTAAATAAGACCAGTTCCCTCAGCTTCTCCACATAAGTCATGTGCCCAGCCTCCTGATCATTTCCGTTGCCCTCCGCTGGACTCTCTCCAATTTTTCCACACCCTTTTTGTAGTTGGGGCCCAAAACTGGAAACAATACTCAAGATGTGGCCTCACCAGTGCTGAATAGAGGGGAATAATTATTTCTCTCAATCTTCTGGCAATGCTCCTAAAATGCAGCCCAATATGCCGTTAGCCTCCTTGGCAACAAGGGCACACTGTTGACTCACATCCAGTTTCACATCCACTGTAATTCCCAGGTTGTTTTCTGCAGAACTATCCCAGCCTGTAGCAGTGTATGGGATTCTTCCATCCTAAGTGCAGAACTCTGCACTTGTCCTTGTTGAACCTCTTCAGATTTCTTTTGGCCCAATCCTTCAATGTGCCTAGGTCAATCTGTACCCTACGCCTACCCTTCAGCGTATCTACCTCTCCCTCTATACTGATCTTCCAGCTCAGTCAATGTCCAGCTAGACTTGCTTTCAAGTCCGTGGACGTAGTCATGGGATTAAAGTTAAGCATGTGCTTTAATGCTTTGCTGGAGCAGGACTAGAACACTCAGCTCCTTGCAGGGCTGAGCCCTAAATAACACAGTAAGTTGGTAACTCTCAGAAATCCACAAAAACCCCTATGGACTTCACATCTTTACGTCTGCCTACATCAGTGTATTTTAGATATTTATATGGCCCCACTCGTTACTGTTGTATCTGAGCACCTCACAATATTTTAAATCTATTTATCTTCAGAAAAACTCTATTGGGGTAAGGAAATATTCGCAGTTATGACTGCTATGTAAGCAATTCTCCTGTGTATACAGTTATCAAAAATGCAAGGATAGAGGGATATTTCCAGAGAGCCCTACTAGACTCCTGCAGGTGAACTGTGAGCACTGAGGAAGCACACTGCTTCCTGAATATATAAGTAATTCCAAACAGTGTACTATAGTTCATCAAAATACAGAGCGCGCATCACACGCTTCAGCGATCTTTGCTTTGGAGTATTTTGAACGAGTTCAACCCCTCTCAGATGCTTTACTTCACAGGTGACTGACCAGCCAATGTACCAAAAGCCAAAATGTAATTAAACGTTAAACTCTTTAAGTACCAAGTACCGTTGGGATAACATGTGGGTAAAACACTGTAATTGTTTGTATTTACGCTAAGTCTAGTCAGTCTCATTTTCATGCTCCTGCCTCAAGAGCTAGCTCGGGAAATACAAGCTCCAAGCCCTAGATTGTCCTGGTGGATTTAGGGTCTCCAAGCAGTAATTGACTATTGATGTTGTGTTAGCTCCCTACCGGCCTGCTGTGTAAAATGTTCTGCTGAAAGCTGATTGTGAGGGCTGTTGATGAGTTCTCGCCCATAAATACTGAAGCTTCTGCTAGAAACTTGTCACTTTCACCGTGACCCCCTGCCAGGGCCGGCTCTAGGCACCAGCAGAAGAAACACGTGCTCGGGGTGGCACATTTTAAGGGGTGGCATTCCGGCCATTCTTGGGGCAGCAAATTCTGCCACCTTTTTCTTTTGCTTCGGCAGTTGTGCTCTTGGTGCTTGGGGTGGCAAAAAAGCTAGAGCCGGCCCTCCTCCCTGCAGGGGGCTGTACATTTTCAGAGACATTGGGCGTCTAGCTTGTTCAGACTCGTTTTCTGTGTGTCACACCTTTGAAATGGAGAAAAGTCTCAACTCCTGGAGGCAGCTGCCATCTTGTGTTGAGAGGAGGTCCACACACTATGCTCTCTCCTGGCAACCTGGCCTTTGTTCTTGCTTGTTTTGATGTTCCCTCAACATGGAATAAAGATAACGGTCACAAAGAGAATCAAGTCCCACCTCATAGGAGCACTAAAGACGATAGAACATTTTAAATGGCTTCTAAATTGCACTGGTGAGACTATTGCAACATGGGTTTAGCACTTCCGTGTCTTACAGCAACACATGTTGGATCAGTCACATTCATAATTAACCTTCTGTCCTCAGTTGTGTGGACATGCCTCTGAGTTACTTTAACCACGTGAGTAGTCCCACTGAAATCAATGGGACTTCTATATGCTATATCAAATGCCTTTGACTGCACCACAAGCTCCATGCTGCCTGAGAAGCAGGTTGTGTGAGCCCGCACCTACCCTTTCACTTCTTTGATCTGGTCCTAGCCAGGTCTCGGAAGTGAAAAGGGGCCTAGGAAGGACAAATCAAGGAAAAGATAAATCAGCTAAACTTTCTTGAGCCTTAAAGAAGTTTTACAAAAAACTAGAGTATTTTTACGTGTCAGGGTTTGCACAACTTAGATTTTCACAAAAACACTTTCTGTTAAAGGTGAACCATCACAAAACATTTCCCACTAAGGATAAACCATTGTTTACCAAATGGAAGTATAATGAAAATTACTCAATTGCAGTTCATGCTATGCAAAAAAGAATGGTTCTTGATCTTATAGTCATTGTTGTGGAGCTTCTAGAACATTAAGAAGACTAATGCTATCTGAACAGTAGCCTAGAATTTACATTTTACCAGCACTCTCCAATTTACAGATGATTGCAGATCCATTCTAAATCTAAACCCCATGATTTCGAGAGGGTTCTAAATTTGCAAAAAGCAAGTTCTCTCACTAATATCCATATATCATGTCAAGTATACTGAGAGCTGCCCCTGGTCTGTATCCTCACTTGCAGCTGTTGGATTGACTTTATGGGAATTTACAATAGGAAGCAGGAACATTTTGAAGACCAGACTATTAGCAACAGCTGGTGAAAGATTTCATGCCTGTGTTGCTGCAAACTGAGTCTGTAAAGAGGTTAAATTTTTTTAAAAAACATTGTACTGATTTTTTTGAACCTTTGTGGAGATGCAAAATGAAGTAAGTAAGTTCCCAAGTTAATTCCCAATGCAGGAAGGAATTCCTTGCTACCAGCATGCTCAGTCCTCTTGGCATTTAAAAACATGTCAAGGATGGGGGTCTCTGGTAAACAGAGGAGACACAGCTGGAAGTTGATCTGTGTTGAAGCCTGTTTGCCTCTGTGGCTGTTTTGTTTAATCAATGCCTCCTTAGTTAGAGGGACTGTGATTCCATGACACACAACTCACATAACCTTTCAGTCATAGACAGTATCTTGAATTATTATTAGTTGTTTATGTGAACTCCATAAGGTACTGGGTACTTTGAATACATTCAATAAGCAGTTGCCCAACCCCTGTGGAAAGGTCACAGTTTAAGGACAGACAGACAGGTAGGTAGTTAGAGGAAGCAGACTCCCTTTTTTTTATATCAGTCAACTAAATTCACTGTAGTGAGCATGGCAGAAATGGGTCCTTAAGATGGACTTAAATGTGGACAATTAGGAGCTTTGCACATGAATCAGAGAGATTTTTCCCTACATAAGAACCTTAAACTGAACCCTGCTCAGCTCTAGATGCCATTGTGGTTAAAATGCCAGCAACTGCCAGCAGCTTTTAATTGCCATGTAGACGTACCCCCAGAACCTCAGACTTTCAGTGTCAGCATCACTAAAGCACGGTTTGTGTGGATATGCTGAATTGATTTTGAAAGCAGTTTCACTTTAACATTAAACCATATTATGGAAGCCAGTCTCAACAGGCAGAGTCTGTGTATTCTGCAGGGATTTGAGGAAATAAATCTGCATCAAGAAATGCTCTTAGCTGCCCTGGAAAGCTCATGGAGTGTGGCAGAAAGCATCCCTCTTTGGCGCAGTCTCCATTTAGCTCATTATTCCACTGAAGGCAAAGAAGCCCCAAGTATTCACTAGCGGGTAAGGTGAATTCTTCCAAACAAAACAAGCCCTTTAGAAGTGTAAGCAGGGTCTACTCAATTCTTCCCTGACAGCGAGCTGGAAGTGGGAGAGACTTCAAGAGCAAACTGAACACACCAACTCTGCTTAGCTGTACAGCAGATAGAGCGGTGTTCTGCTCAAAGTGATCATCTTGGGCTGGTGTTGGGTTACAAATCACCTTTGTATTGAATGCAGGGGTAGTGACATGCTGTTACTAATGTTGGCATTAGCATGAATAAAGGGGAGCAGACCTGTGCTTAACCTGTCCCAAATATGGGGGTATCCCTCAGCTGAAAGGACCTCATTAAACCAGGGGCTCGAATGTCAGAGCCCTGTTAAGAGAAGAGGAATGGAGCCAGGTGTACCGGCCAGGAGGTGTGGAACCTTCCTCAAGGGTCCTCCCTGGCTTGGTTTAACCTGTTCCTCTCACCACTGCTCAAAGAAAGAGCTAAATAGGCTTCATTAGGAGCCTCTTTGTTATTTTAAATGCTCAATCAGAGATGAAATCACTTGTGATGGGGCAGTGTCTCTGCCCAGCCTGCAAAGAGCTGAAAATCACTAAGAGACTGATCTCTAGAGGTCACAGCAGAGAGGCAGGTGGCAGTAGAAGTTGATTGACGGTCAGCTGGCAGCAAGCGGCCATCTGGGCAGCTGGCGGAGAGGCGCAGTGAGGGACCAGCAAGGTGGCTGGCAGCAAGGGTCAGAGCAGAGCCCCATAGAGAGGTGTGGCCACCAGCCAGTAGGGTGGTTGGCAGAGAATGGCGGCGAGTAAGTGCCCGAGCAGCGGAGTGAGAAAGGTGCCTGTCTACTTCCCCCTCCACCCAGGGGAAAGGTGAACTCTGCAGATGCACCTCTGAACTCTGGATCTGCACTGCCCCAGGACAGTAACTGTGAGTGTGGTGCAGAGAAGGGACGGGCACGTGGAAGGGGACTTTTGGGTTGCTGGACTTAAGAACCCGAGGGGAAAAGGACACTGCCCAACTTACTTAGGGGTGGGTGTTTTGCTCATGGTTTAGGTTAATGAACCCTGTGCGTGGAGTTTTCCCAAATTAACGCCAAGTTCCCTCCTTTTATTAAAAGTTTCTTTTCTACACTCAGACCTTGTGCTTGCGAGTGGGGCAGTATTACCTCTTAGAGACACCCAAGGGTGGAGTGTAATTGTCCCAGGTCACTGGGTGGGAGCCCAAGCTGCTTCTGTGTTGTATCGATGGATAGGAACCCCTAGACATTGAACCCAGCCCTGGTTGGTGCTGGCTCCACCTGGCAGAAGGGTAACAGAAGCGTTAGCTGAAAAGATGAAGGCCGTCCCTCTAGTTCCCCCTTAACAAGATGGCAGAGGAGCAGCTCATTAATAGCAGGAAGTGGAGCAGATTTGTCCATTTCTCAAATGTCAGGCTCTAGCAAAACGGAGAGAGTGATTTGAGAAACAAGCTGCGGAAACGGGGTCAGACAAGCTGGAGGAAGTGATCTTCTTTCCCAGCACACAGGGGTCTATAGGCTTCCTTCCGCTTGCTTTTATCACCAATGGAAGGGCAAGAAGGTTGTTATTTGGGGGAGCGTATGTAGCCACCGCACCCCGTCTCACAGCCTTGGGGTGTTCTCAGGTGGGCTGGCAATACTGTGGTATCTCTGAGAGTTGCAGCCTCAGGGAGGTGAAGGAGGAAAAATCTGCACGACTCTCTCAGACCCTTCCTTTTCCTCAGCCCAGTCGATCTGCTTTGATCTCTCATGTGTTTGTGATTCGTCCCAGCAGCTCGGCACAAGGCTAAGGCAAACCCAGGCCAGATACCTACCCAGTCAGATTCACACAACACACACCCGCATAAAGCATGGAGAGCAGCAGGTTGAGTAGCAATCAGTGTGCTTGCCTATGGCAGGCACCCATCATGGGTTTCCTGCATTTAGGGAAAGTCTACTCTTCAAATGCTGCTGCACCCCAAGAGGTGGCGGGGGTATCCCATGCTTCCCTCACCCTGCAGCTCAGAATTGCCGCAGTCTGAAGTCCCAGAAGTCTCTGGAAGTCACAGATTCTGTGACTTCTGCAACCTCCATGACTAAATCGTAGCCTTTGATATTACTGATTTATATTAGTGTGCCATCCAACACTGGATTTTACATCCAGACATTTGGATGGCCCAAAACCTTGATAGGCCCCAGACTCTTTGGCCTTGTCTACACTGGTAATGGCGTGTAGGGGGCACCAGAACTAGCTGTGCAGACATGGGTGGCACTACTTGGGCATAGAGAGCTGTGTAGGGTACCGAGCATAAGGTTCTGGCATGTCTTTACTCATCTAAGCAGTGCCTCACTGTCTACACTGCTATTTATATGCATGCTAGGGGATGCCCCTCACTGCCCTAAGTGTAGACAGAGCCATTGTAGTATTCACAAGGAAACAGGGAATAGTCCGTGCATGGCTTTTATTTCACTGCTTCATCAACAGCTTAAGAGATGAGACTCTTACTCACACAGTGTCTAAACTGCGGCTGTCCACATGCCTCTCTTTAGCCTACTTCCTGTTAGATTCCTGCCCACAGGAGGGTGCAGTCTTGCAATCCAATCCTATTGCCATTTAAATCAATGGCACAATTTCCACCAACTTCAGTGTGAGCAGGTTCAGACTCTTCAACTGCTCTTAAATCATCCCCTTTTTATACCTTCAGGATGTATCCTCTGTCTAGATCCACTTTTCTGCTATAGATTAATGGGGACAACCATAACCTGAAAGTTATTTTAAGCTGTTGCTAATAAATTACAGTGAAAATAGTATTGCCTCATTCTAATGAACTAATTTTGAGAGGCGGTTACAGGATTTACATCTACGCAATTAATGCAGAGCAAGCCAGCTATGTCTGTATAACAGAATTCCTGACCTGTGTTCCCAACAGCAGTGTTAGGAAAGGTTCTGCCTCTACCCCATGGTTGGATCTATTATCCCCTAATCCAATGGCTACTGTTACTACTCCCTCTACACTACTAATGTTATTTGTTTCCTAACTGCACATTGCTTTGCAGGCATGGGATCACTTTCTGTTTATAGTCAGTTTCACCTTCCACTAATATGGCGCCTCTTATGCTTCCAACATTGCAGAAAATGATTCCGTTAAAGAAAATCTGCAGTTTTCATTGGCAATTTTGAATGAAGGTTTGGAGTTTTTTTAACTAAGTTTCCTAACCACTTCTCTTTTCTCAAAATCTAAATGATGGGAGGTCTAATCTACATACCAGTGTCCCTTTAAAAACCTTGTTGAAAGAAAATAGTTAAAATATTCTGGGTAGTTCTTGCAATTTCTGATATTATTGAAATGAACCGGAAAAGTTAAGTAGTGTTTTCCTGTGGAGGACGTATCCATTGCCGGGGCTAGAGGGTTATCAAAAAGTCAGTGGCCCAAATGCTGCTCTAAAACCAGGTCTATACTGGAGGGGGCGAGGTCGACCTAAGATATGCAACTTCAGCTATGCGAGCAGCGTAACTGAAGTCAATGTATCTTAGGTCAACTTACCTGGGAGTCCTCACGGAGGCAAGTCAACCGCTGCCACTCCCCCGTTGACTCCGCTTCCGCCTCTCACGGCGGTGGAGTTCCAGAGTCGACAGGACAGCGCTCGGGGATCAATTTATCGCGTCTACACTAGATACGATAAATTGATCCCCGATAGATGGATTACTGCCCGTTGATCCAGTGGGTAGGGTAGACGTACCCTTAGTTATACTCCTGCATACCTATTTTGTTAATACATCTACACTGCTTTGCGACTGGTCCTTTCAATATCTGATCATCTGTGGTTTTGTGTTACTCCCATTCTATCTGTCCAGCCTGAACTGAAAGCTGCCTGGGGCAGAAACCGGTATATACTATCCAGGACTGTGTATTCTCCTTCTATTCGGGAGGTCAGACTAAACCTCCTGGTCCCCTCTGGCCTTAACCTCTATGAATCTATGCCTCTGGTACTCAGTAAATAGAGGCTCCCATCCAGTGCCATATAGTGAATGAGAATCATTTCACCGAAGAGCAGGTGGAAAAATGGTCCCTATATAGTAACCAAAAGCAAGGGCCACATTTTACTCTGATTTATACTCCGTGTCATTTCTTTGACTTCAGTGGGGTTGCGCAAGAGTCTAAGTAAATTTGTGCAGAATTAGGCCTCAAGTCTATATAATATTATAAGGACCAAATTCTACTCAATCCAAAGTCCCTTGAACTCAGTGAGAGGCTGTCCACTGATTTCAGTGGTCACTGGATTGAGCTCCTATATATTTAATAAATAAATAATTAACAATAATTAATAAATAACACCTAGCTTTCCAGCTGGAATTTTCAGCAGTAGATCCCAAAGCACCTTACAAAGGAGGTCAGTATCATTATCCTCATTTTGCAGATGGGGAAACTGAGGCACAGGGCAGGGAAGTGACTTGCCCAAGGTCACACAGCAGGCTGGTGGCAGCGCTGGGAATAAACCCCGAGTCATAGTCTGGATGTAGCCCAGGTGCCTCTCCATCATGATGCTATTTGGGAGGGAAGCTGGGCCAAATCTGAGGGAGTAGTGCAGCGAGGTCGCAAAAAGACTCACGCAGACTTGGCCTGGTGAAAGCAGAGTGGTGTTGTGGTGCTAAATCACAACCCCTAGAGCAGAGAGCTGAGCTCTGCCAGCTCCGAGGGACAGGAACCGCAGCCGTCAGTATGGTATGCACAGAACTTGTTTAGTACTTACTACATTAATGTGTCTATTATATGCCATAGGTCTGATGTTTTTAGTGAACCAGCTGTTTCTTGCGCTGAAGCTATTTACGGGGTTGCGACAGGCCATCAAGGTCTGCAAATGAGCTCTGAGCCCCAGGGGGTTGAGAATCACTGTCCGGAATTCATGATTGGGTAGAGATTCCCAGCTCGTCCCAGTGCCCATGCCAGCCCGGCCCCTGTATTTAAACCAGTTATACAGCAGAAAGAACCGGCTCCTCCCCACCTGACGGAGAAATAAATAGACACTCACCAGCTGTAAAGCAGCGTTCCCCAAACTTTTTCCCTTGGGCTTCCTCTTGTCCCTGTTCGTGCCCCCTCCCGCTACCTCCTAGAGCTAGGCTCCGGGAGGGAGGGATGCAGATAGGGGTAAGGAGGCCAACGCTGGGGCCACAGCTGGGGGCAGGCCTGGAGCCTTGGGCGTGGGGCTGGCAGCTGTACCCCTGGCCGTGGGGCCAGGAGCAGAGCCCTGGGCATGAGGCTGGGAGGAGAGCCCCAGGCGTGTGGCTGGTAGCTGGGACCTGGGTATGGGACCAGGAGCAGAGCCCCGTGTGAAATCTGGAGGTGCTGCACCACCCCTGCACCCTTAGTTCCCATGCCTATGATAAAGGGTGTCAGGATCTCACCCACAATGAAGACAAAACAATCTGTTGCCTCCCTCAGGCTCCCTTTGGGGGAAAAGGTGGGTCAAGATAAGTAGAGAAGTGGGACGCTAAAGGCTCCTTCCTCCTGGAAAGCGGGCTTGCAAAGCTGAATGCGCCACTAACGTTAGGATAAACTACACCCCAACTTTCCCAGGTGAGAATAGAACTTCACAATTTATAGAGTTCATGGTAAACAAACCAACCCACCCCACTTTCTCTCCATCGCTCTCCGTTGTCCACCATCTCCTTTTCATCGGGAGCAAAAGGGCTTCTAAGAATAATACCAAGATTTTTTTTTCTGACTCTGTGATCTTTCTAGTCCGGGCTGCCGGTTCTCCTGATAACTGACCCTGCCTTCGTTTTTATTCATGACAGCGATTCTACCGTAGAGATCCATTAGGCTGATAGCAAGCAGATCAGTCAGGAGACACAACCAGACAAGAACGTCTAATTGGTACACAAGGTTATGAAAACATTTACAATGGGAACTCTCCTGGGAGAGCATTTTCCACTGCGAGAAATGTCTCTTGCTCAACATCTTTATATCTATACACTGACTCCTCCTGGCAGCCCGGCTGCAAATATTTCCCTTTGAGAACAGAAACTAAGATCTTAGCCCTTGCATATATTTTTAGGCTGGTCACAATGTTAGTTTGAGTGGATTAAAAGGGCAAGATTTATCACCCCAGATTTTGTCCTGTTTCTATGATCTTTATTTTTGCAAAGTCCACATCATTCTTAAAATAGGTTCTGTCTCTTCAAATGAACACTATAATTTTTATTCTTGCTTCTTACAAATACACCAGGGTTCTGAAACAGGTATGAAACCAGCGTGTACGGTCCTTGGTTCCTGAACTGACATAAGAAAACAAAGATCACTTCCATTAGATCTACCCATTTAAGAAAAGTCCTTCTCTAGCACCAGATCAGTCTGTCTGGCTATCTTAGCATTGCTTCCCCTCCCTATTTTTAATCGGTGGTAGTTATTTAATATTTAAATTGCTGTAAACACAGAGGTCTCAAGCGGAATTGGGGTCCCATTATGTTAGAAGCTTGCAAACACATAGGAGGCCACTGTTCCAGCCCTGAAGAGTTTACAGTGTGAGTGCAGTGGGAAAAATACCCCATTGGCCTGCATCAGTGACAACTGGGACACAGAAAGGAAGAAAGTGGTGGAATCTCCTTCCTTAGAGGTTTTTAAGGTCAGGCTTGACAAAGCCCTGGCTGGGATGATTGAGTTGGAGGCTGGTCCTGCTTTGAGGAAGGGGTTGGACTAGATGACCTCCTGAGGTCCCTTCCAACCTTGATAGTCTATGATTCTGTGATTCTAAGTCTTACTTGCTTGCTCCTTTCTGTAGGGCAGTGATACTGGTACAAACAGGCCGACCCTTAGTTAGAAGCAAGTTAGGTATCAATCTGACTGATAGTTTAGAGCTCACCTGGGCAGGTATGTAGAGAGGGAGAGACATCCCTGCCTGTTTCCTGCCCCCATTGGGTAGCTAGTGCCGCTGTGGGGACTCGGAGCACAGCTGGGTGGGGAACTGTTTTTCCAGAATACGAGAGTTGTAGATTTTGCAATTTGCCATCTGAAATCAGGATGAAAAGTTGAAATTTCAATAATGTTTGCGAACAGACCAACTGAAAAAGTTCAGATCGGGTCAATCAAAATGGCTTGTTTTGATCATTACAAAAGGTTTCATTTCGATGTCTGTCTTTTTTAAAATGTTAACCTTTGTTTGGTTTCAACACGTAGCCATTCATGAACATTTTGAAACAAAACGTCGTTTTGAACCAGATAATGAAAAATTGTGTCATTCTGAAAATGTCAAAATGGCACTTTTGAGAATTTTGAAAAAAAAAGTCAATTCTTTTTTCAAATCTGGAAATTCATTAAAATCGGCATTTTCTGAAGAATTTTTTTTTTTTAAAAAAAATTCCCAACCAGGCCTAGAAGGGACTTTGTACCCCACAGGTATCAGCAGGGCACAGTCTAAGACCATTGTACCCTTCCCCTACTATGCACCTATGCAGCAAATTGAGCACAATCTGACCCTTAATGTATTTTGTAGCCCACTTCCTACTATCACCCTTGACTGCAGGTTAGCTTTATCTGAGGAGGTTGTCCTGCCGGCTGAATGAAGGAAGTGGAGGTGCTGGTATCCTGACCAAGGGGAGGGATTTCTATTTTCAGGTCAGATTTTCTCCCTCCTCATTGACAAAGGGCTTGTTTATCTGGCTCCCTGTCACTCTCTTCTCTTCTCTCTTCTCCTTTGGCGCTCGACAATTCCTGGTGCATCCAAAACCACACCTGCGTCCATGGGATACTCATGGACCGGCAGCCCCAAGTAGAAGTGGGGCCCAGGCCTACCAAAGGCTTGGAAAGACTAGAGCTGGAAGTGGCTTCCTCCTCCTGCTTCTCTGGCTCTCCTTTGCAGACTTGAGTGGTCTGCTTAACACTTGGTTCTTCAGAGCTTTGACTTCCACTATAAAAGGGAAGGAAAACAAGCAATAGCACCAGACGTGGAGCACTGGGGGAATACTCTTTTGGGGACTCACAAGATTGATCGCCAACCCGCTATGGATGGCAACAATCCCCCACCGCTGACACCGAAGGCATGACTACCTACCAAGGCATGGCACACCCACCGAGACAGCTCAGTAAGACACCACAGCACACGCATGGATTCTTTGAAGAGGCCGTCTTCAGAAAATTACTCAGTGTGTGGTGTGGCCTCAATTGCAATTGAATCCTGGCTCTCATACAGACAGCATGGAGGCTAAGGTCATATTTTCTAGCAAACCTGCTGTGTTTATCGGGGAAGGGGAGGATAGTTTTGAAGGATTTGGAAAATGAGCAGGTGATGACAAGGAGCTTTTCAACATGTGGGATGCATCTGCCTGGTTGTGTTTGTGAAGCAGGGTTTTAAAAAAAGCATTTCTAGTCTTTCCTCTGTGAAAAGCTTCCAATAAAAAAAAATCAATGACAAAAAAGAGGGACAAATTCACAGGAGAAAAAATGACATCAATCCAGAAGTGATGTTGAATATGGGCTTTTGTATCAAGTTTAATGACAAGTCAGACTCAACAGAGCAGAAAAGAGCTGAGCTAATGGGAAAGTAGCAGAGATTTTCCCCTTCATTTCCACATACAGTGCCGCTCAGTTTTCACACAGATTCCATACTAACAGCTGATGGCAAATATCGCCTTTTAAGGGCTGCAGGCAGAATCTTTGCGCTGTATCTTCAACCAGGCAGACAGCATTGGAAATACAGAGTCGCTTCAGGTTCATTTTCTTATTGTTAAGTTAAAATTGCAGTTGAGGGGAGGAGTTTATTTGAGTTGTATGCAGTGTGGCTCGCAAGCACCAAGGTATAGTTGCACAGAATGACTTCACTGCAGACAAATGAAGCTGGCAAACTTTCCCGCCTGCTTTTGAAGTTAAATGCCACAATATTAGACAGGACAAATAAGAATGGTGATGGAGAGGGACATTACTGTCAACCTCTAGTGGTATATTCAGGAACTGAATGAAATTACCTTTACCCAGAGAAGATGCTTGGTGTGAATGAAATGCACAGGAGGGTGTTGATTTTCAGAAGCAGCCTCCGATTTGGTGACTGTGCCATTTTGCGGTTGTAGATAATTGAGGCTGCCTCTTAGCGCTTAGAGACGAACAACACAGCCTTGGCTTTGAAAATAACTAGAGAATGGCTTTGTGTTCAGGGTCTGGCCTGATGTAACCCCCTGCAATGAACCAGAAGGAGCTGCTGGCCAGCAGAGCTGGTGAAATTGGACATATGTCTGTGTGAGCATATATCCACTTCCAGCTCTGTGATCCATGTGACTTGACAGAAGCAACAGAGGGAGCTGTGTAATAATGTTGCCACATGGCCTTCCAGGAGCCCTCCCAGAGAGTAACCTTTTCCAACCCACCCTTGCCAATAAAATCCACAGCAGCTGCTTTAAGTCCCCTTTGTCCCACTGCAGTCATGCAAACGTTACTTACTGGGGGCTGAGGATGTGGCCCTTTATGTTCATTGCCACCAGATGCAAAATCAAAGCAAATGCAAAGGATGAAAACAAAGGGCCTGACTCTATTGCTGTCAGGATTGGCTCCCCACTCTGAACTCTAGGGTACAGATGTGGGGACCCTCATGAAAAAAGAAATAACCCCCCCAAGCTTATTTTACCAGCTTGGGTTAAAATGTTTTTCCCCAGAACACAACTTCTTCTGTGCCTGGAACTAACTGCTGCCACCACCAAACTCAATTTAGGGTAGTTTGGGACCCTTCTTTCCCTTTCCACTAACCCTCCAAACTTCTTCCTTCCCTGGGAAGCTTGAGAGAAAAAAAAAAAAACCTTGCCTGCTCCTGCGAGATGTGCCCGATCCAAAACGAGGATCTTACACAATGGAAAACAAGCAGCCAGATTCTTAAAAGAAAGATTTTAATAAAAGAAAAGAAGAAAAGAATAAATCTCTTATAGCCATCAATAGAACAGCATCTACCATAATCAACAAAAGGATTCAGAAACCAAAGCTCTCCCCCGAGGCAACTTTCTCCCACTGTTGATATCTCTGCTGAATCTTACAATATCAAGAAGCACCCAGCCAACACTCACCACTGAGAACCCTCCAAGTGATAAAAAGAAGGTAAACTTACTGACTACAGTACTTGATAGAATCTTATAGTTACAGTGAAAGACATAGCTGTGTTCATCCCATAGCCGAGGTGAACAGAGAGAGGACCCAGAGAGAAACTGAAACTCAAAATCCTTTGTCTCCTGAGAAATTTCTCATTGGTCAGTTGTCCACCTCTCAGGTTACCTTTAGCTTAACCCCTTACAGGTAAACACTAATTCTAAGCTACTTCACACTTATGACAATTTCCATCAAAGTCAAAAGGAGTTTTGCCATTGACTTCACTTGCCCAGAGGCGCTATCTTGTTAGTTTCCCAGTAGTTCTTGCTACTGTTGAAATTGTTATGCTGCAGTTGTAACGTCCATCGGTATATGATATCAGGGCTCCCAGTGTACAATCGGTACAGTTTGCTGAGCACCATCAGTAAGATGGCAGTGGTACAAAAGTGCAGAAGAAGACACCATGCTGGCTCCTAGAAGCACTTGTTCTGAAATCTGACAGATAATCCTGTTCAAATCTCTGTGGGGCCAGAAGATCAGATGAAGGTTCAGGTTCTTCTTGGGTGTGTGTGCCCTCCTCTCTCTCACTTTATGGTGGATAATTGCCAATGAGGTTTAGGGCTGAATGAGCTTCAATGAGAGACTGAAAGGTGTTTATATCGATTCATTCATAGATGCATCAATTTTCAGCCAGATGTGATCTAGTTCTCACGTAGCACAAGCCTTCAACCTGCCTGGTATTCATTCCAAATTGAATGGGGAGAGGTTGGTCATTTGAAGCACCATCTGGAAGAGCAAGTTATAAATATAAAAGGGGAATGGGGCACTCTAAATGTGTCTGAATGCTCTGGCCAAGTGTATGTGATCTTGGTGTCTGGTCCCAGTGACTGTACTGGAAGGGTCTGTGGTTTTGGTTCTCGGCTCAAGTCCCAGTACTGGCTATGGTGTCTACAGCCAAGGTTTGTTACATGATCATGGTCCATCTTTATGGATTTTTTTGCCTTTATTCTGTTTTGCAATAAAATATAACAATTTTAAAACAACCCCACTCACTAAAAGCTTCTCAGGACAACCAATTACTTCTTCCTCCAGACACCTGCTGGGCAAAACTCAGAGGATCTGGGACACGCCATCTTTATTTTTGATGATCCCATCAAAAACTGTGTTTCTGAACCTGGAGATAAATTTCCTGTCAGTGCTGGGATAGGGCACATATCAGATTAAATAGGTTCTTCTAGTTTATGGGCAGTATATATTCATATACCTCATTAGATTATTTGCTGAAACCATGTTTATTCCTGGAATCAATACCTACAGATATAATGTCCTAATTAGATCAGCTGGTCAGGACAGCCCTCTGCTGGAGTGGGAAGCGTCTGTTTTCACTGTGACCCACAAGATGCAGCACTGAACTCCCATCATTACTAATGAGCCCTGGAGGCTTAATTCTTGATGCAACACACTGAACCGGTGTGTATCAGCTCCATTGTTTTTCTGAATGCTGAGAGTTCCACATCATGCATAATTTAGCATTTGGAACATGATGATCTTCCACTGCCTGTTCTCTGCCTTGTGTACACCTCAGCAGGGCCCTGATCCAACGCCCACTGAAAAGACTCCCACTGACTTCAGTGAGCTTTGGATCAGGTCCCAGAAGTCTGCTGGAGGAAACTGACTGGGCCATTGGGATTTGACAGATATGTTGAGCTGCAGAGGGAGACCAGTTTTACTTAGATTTGTGGCGCATGTTAAGCAACTCCAAGAGGGAGCTAGTAGTGCTGGCAATGGGCCTTGTTTTGGCCTTAAATAATAATACTTTACAATTTCTACGTTGGGATCGTTTATCATATTTCAAAGCGTTTTACAAACCAGATTCATTTCGCCCACCACTGGAATACTACCGCCGCTGGCACGGATCAGGGCAGCTGTTCAATAGCACACAAGCAACCTTACACAGCAACGAAGGAGAGTATCGTCGCCAATGATAACTGCAGAGGAATTTTCAGATAGAATACAATGACGTAGCCTTCAGTTTGGCCAGGAGACTCACGATCCCTTTGAGAAAAATACAATGGACTCTTTAATAATCACAGGTGGATAGTATCTTGAAGCTGCAGAGGCTGGAACTACTATATTACAACAGCTGCAGATTTACACTCTCTTTTGGACCTAGTCAGTACCCATTTTAATGACATTGCAAATGGCTCATCGCACTGGTTTCCTACACTGTAAAAGTGTGTTCATTGCTTGCAACCTATTTGCTTACATCTGGAGCAGATTGTAAATACAGCATGTCCTTCATGTGACCCCCTCTACATTTCAAGTTTGTAGAGCCTAAACTGACAAATTTTGGAAGTTGCAGGTTCAAGCATCTGGAATAAGATTCCTGTTGCATTATAACGTTGTCTGGTTTTATACAGCTTTTGATCTCTCACCTAACAGAGGAAGAACAATTTCAATTCCTTTTCTATGGGCAAGGTTCTAACACTATTCTGGACCAGTGGTGACTCAGGGACTAGTGACACCTATTAAAGTCCAAAACGAGAGTGGGTTAACATGGTTTGCCCCAGAAGTTTTCATGCTGAGATATGGGGTTTTATTGAAATCAACATTTGTGTCAGGAAAATGTCAGTGTCTAGGAAATTTTCTGATTTTTCAATGGGAAAATTCAAAGCAAAACATTTTGTTTCAAATCGACATTTCTGGAATGTTGAGGCCATCGACATTTTTGAAATGAAACATTTTGTTTAAATCAAAAATATCAACTTTTTCCATTTTGATATGCCAAACTAACATTTTTCAGAACTTTGATATTTCTGGTGGTGAAGCATTGGAATGGGATAGCTAGGGAGGTGGAGGAATCTCCTTCCTTAGAGGTTTTTAAGGTCAGGCTTGACAAAGCCCTGGCAGGGATGATTTAGTTGGTGTTGGTCTTGCTTTGAGCAGGGGGTTGGACTAGATGACCTCCTGAGGTCCCTTCCAACCCTGATATTCTATGGTTCTGAACGTTTTTTGTTGTTTTGAACTTTTGGTCTGTTACGGGATGAAAGCAAGTGTTCAAATAACACTTATAATAACACTTATAACACAAATAATATACAAATAGCACTTATAACACAAATAATATTTTTCTGCTAATTGGAAATCCTATTTTCCAAAAAGCTCTAGCCAAGTCTACGTCAAATCTCCCTGCAGATATGCATTCCAAGTACCCTCACACTTAAGTGATCCGATCTAACTGTCTCAACTACTATGTTATTCAACGCTTGAGATCTGCAACCTCTGGAGTTAAAAGCATGAGATGCGGTGGCATGAACTAAAGAGCAAGTCCGGTAAGGTTAGAGCTCTAAATAGATTCACCTCATCTGTGGCTTGGCTTGATGCAACACACTGAGTTACATCACAGGGTCATACAAAGAAGCAGCATAGTAAAGACATCACACTACACCTATTGCAACGGTTGCCCAGTGTCCAATTTCCTCTGTTTAAAAGAAGGCTTTATGAAAGCCTCAATCCGTGCTACCTAATTTTTGAAGAGAGATAGTAACCTCTCTTTCTTGCAGCTCTGGGTGGAAGCCCGAAGAACAAGAAATGTGATTTCGCAGAGGCCATTTCAGATTACTAGGTTGAAAGTGTCTTTGGAATTGGCAGCACAACTAAAATCTAATCAGGTGCGTGTGTGCAACAGACCCAAGAGCAATCGCAATCAGGCCAATTGCTGCAACTGATTATACATGAAAACCCTCAGACCACTTAACGTTTTGCAATTCTTAATAAAATCTGCCCAGCTTACCTGGACTTGCACCAGGCAGCTCTGTTAATATTAAGGGTTCATTGGAGAAAACCAAAATGAAACAGGAATGTAGCAGAGTGACGACTCACTGGCGCGGCGCCTCCTGCTGGTCGTCCAGGGAATTAGCACTCCAGCCCTTGGAGTGCCTGCGTGGCTGGTGTCTTGCCTGCTGCTGGCCCCCATGTCCCTCCTGGATTCCGGTGCCCCTTTGCCCCCTAGCAGTGCCCCCCCACTCTGGGTCTCTCCTCCCAGGGGATCCCCCAACCCGCTCAGTGGGGCAAATTGCAGTCTGTAATGGCCATTCATCATTGGCAAGGGGTTTGGACCGGCTGCCTCTATTTATCTCTGGGCTGCACCTCTGTAGCTCCAGTACATTTTGTAGGCCTTTAACAAAGGCTGCAACCTGGGGAGTGGCCATGCTGGAGCTCCCCAGCTCCTCTGGCCTTTCCCCGGCCCTGCTCCACTCCAGATACCCTTTTCTCCCAGACAGCCAGGTCCTTCTCTCTTCACAGCTAGAGAGAGACCAACCCAGCTGCTGGTTCACAGCCTTTTTATAGGGCCAGCTCTCCCTCAGCTGGAAGTGACTCCAGCTGTGCTAGCTTCCCTGATCAGCCTTTTCTTATTGGCTCTCAGCCCCAGCGCTCCCCAAGGTCTGGCTTTTAACCCTTTCAGGGCTGGAGAGGGGTGATGCCCCGCACCAAGGAGAGAAAACGATATAGGTGAGTTGTTGCCTGACTTACCTGCAGTTTCCTTAAACATAAACAAGTTGGAAGGCAAAGTTTGAAGCTGAATTTGAGCATTGGGGTCAAGTGCTTGGAAACTCCAGTCTGGCCAAACAGCGGTGGGCAGAGGATCAATCGGGGTGGTGTTTCTAGGCTGCACAGTGTCGGGAAACCTTCTCATGGCAACAGGACTAGAATTAGTTTTGAGTCCATGGGACAGAATTTTGAAGAGGGACTCAGGACGGCCTTTTCCGCCAGACAGCACTGCCATTTGTTTTTAATATGCATGGATTTAGTGGTTAATTGTGCACATACACACAAGCACTGACCCTGCCCAATTTACAATCCAGCGCAGACTAAAATTGCTACATGAGCATCCCCCTTTCTCTTATCCAATTTGTCTACGTCTTTTGGCAATATATGTAGAGATAGGACTAAACTCCCGCATTGGAACTTTGACTCTTTGGCCCATTGGGAAGTGATTGTGTGCTATGTGTTCAATCGGCCAGCATTTATTCTTAGTTTCCCGGCTGTAAGCCTGGAGCAACTATACTGGAGCCTGTAGCTCACTGTAGATCTACATCAGAGTAACATAGTTTGACCCTCCTGTATTTCTAGAGTTCCAATTGACTGACTATGAAGGAATTTTGTACTGCTCATAATCATGGAGTCATTTTTGTTTTCATGGACAATTGTTTCTGGACTCTGTTCCATCTGTAAAGATAGCAAGTACATTAGACACCCCAGGGCAGAAACTTTGCCTGTTTAACATTTAATCTAAAGGGAGACTGTCTCCACAACATTTTTTTCTCTTAATTCACTTACTCATTCTATCTCCACAGGCTACTAAAACTGGAGACTGATTTTCAAAAGCCACTGGAGATTTTGTGTGCTTCAGGGTTTCATGCTCAACCTAACACACCTTAAAGGGGTCTGATTTCCCGGGGGCGGGTGCTCAGAACTTTCTGAAAACCAGGTGCCTGGAAGGCATCTCAGCTTTTAAAACCCTTGGAGCTCTGCCACGCACATGACTTTCACTGAAATCAATGGGAGTTTTGCTTGCAGAGAGACTGCAGAATTGAGTGAATCCAATTCACTTTTCACCAGGTACAATGTATTGTTTACATACGTTTTGCTCTTCGCCTAGTTTAGACAATTAAACCACTGGGCAGTTTAGCTATTATCTCTTTTGCAGTATTTGGTATTTTTCTAAAAGTCCCAGCTCCCTAGAGTCAGTGGGACTTAAATGTAAACTTCAGCGAGGCTCAGGAGTGAGTAATGGTCACATCATCAGGTCCCCAAATTCGTTCAACCTTAATAACAAAGGGCAAGATTCAAATGTGAACAATGGTCCCGTGCCCAGCTACGCCAGCACTGTATCTGCTTGTGGTGGTGTGGCTTTGATATGAGGGACAATGTGTTGCCCTGCCAGACCTAAGCGAACCATAGCTCGTATGAACTGGGATAGACCTATTAAAGCAATTGATTTAATCAGGCAGTGATGTCACTAGTGGAATCAGACAACTTTTCCATTTCTACCCTGAGTCCAGCAGATTGACGGGATTCCCACTTCTGCATTTTCATGGGTCTAGAACTTCAGCAGGTGTAAACAGTCCCAGCTCCATGGAGGTGACTGATTTATACCAGCTGGTCCTCTGTGTTGTCTGTGATCCTGCTAAAAAAAAATAGTTCTGTAAAAGTTCTGCCCTTCATTTGACTTTTAGCGGCACTTCCTGTGCACTCAGGCACCGGTTTAAAATGACCGCAACGGTGCTTCAATCTGACTGCCAGGGTTATAAGCGATACTGCTCAGTTTATTCCCAGAATCCATCAAGTGTCACTGTGTTTGTTTATGACAGCCGCGGATGATACATCTCCCCCTCTGCACACCAGAGACTGTAAATCAAACCATCATGCTGACCCTGACCAACAGTTAATACAGTTGAAGTTTGTCAATATCGATAGCAAAATTGCTTGGAACCAAAGCTGCTAAGCTGTCATGATGGCATTTAACTGGGATGCAAAGTTGCATGTAAAACAACCTCTGCCTTTTCTGTGCCCGGGAGCCAATGCACATTGATGCTGTCACTAACAGGGCATGTTCGAATTAAGTTTCATAATTTAGCATTAGAACTTAGAGCCCAAAGGACAGCGTTTCCCACCTGAAGTCGTCTCATTAAGTACAGCAGGGAGAGCAGTAGCAGCATGAGTTGCCATTCGCTGCTCTGTCAATGCATCTCAGCTCAAGTCTGGGAGAGGGTCTGTTTGTTATGGTAATGGAGTATTTAGGCCTGTTTATTTGCCCAAGATCTTCAAAACTGAGTGATTGGGCAACAAAATGGCAAATGAAATTGAATGTGGATAAATGTAAAGTAATGCACATTGGAAAAAATAACCCCAACTATACATACAATATGATGGGGGCTAATTTAGCTACAACTAATCAGGAAAAAGATCTTGGAGTCATCATTGCTAGTTCTCTGAAGACATCCAAACAATGTGCAGCGGCAGTCAAAAAAGCAAACAGGATGTTAGGAATCATTAAAAAAGAGATAGAGAATAAGATGGAGACTATCTTATTGCAATATATAAATCCATGGTGCACCCACACCTTGAATACTGCGTACAGATGTGGTCTCCTCATCTCAGAAAAGACATACTGGCATTAGAAAAGGTTAAGAGAAGGGCAACTAAAATGATTAGGGGTTTGGAACAGGTCACATATGATGAGAGATTAAAGAGGCTAAGACTTTTCAGCTTGGAGACAAAGCAGCAATATGATAGAGGTATATAAAATCATGAGTGGTGTGGAGAAAGTGAATAAGGAAAAGTTATTTACTTGTTTCCATAATATGAAAACTAGGGGCCACCAAATGAAATTAATGAGAAGCAGGTTTAAAACAAAAGGAAGTTCTTCTTCACACAGCGCACAGTCAACCAGTGGAACTCCTTACCTGAGGAAGTTGTGAAGGCTAGGACTAAAACAGGGTTTAAAAGAGAATTAGATAAATTCATGGAGGTTAAGTCCATTAATGGCTATTAGCCAGGATGGGTAAGGAATGGTGTCCCTAGCCTCTGTTTGTCAGAGGGTGGTGATGGATGGTATTGGCAACTGCCGGTAGATAGGATACTGGGTTGGAAGGACTTTTGGTCTGACCCAGTACGGCCATTCTTATGTTCTTATGTTCTTATTAGATAGGATTTTGGGTTTTGTTTGCCCCTTTGAATTTTGAAGCTTTTCAAATACAGTTGTTTGCATCTTATATCCTTACTGACGTATGTAAACAAGGAACAAAGACATAGTGTGTTACTGGATACAGTGAGAGTTCAATATACAAATGTAAAATTGAAGGACAGTTCTGCCTTGATTCCTCTTCCAAGACAAGGTCGAGCAACTAGGTGAGAGAGGCAAAGGGGATGCAGGGGGTGGAGGGGAGGTATCAAAAGCACTAAAAACCAAAGAAAAAAGGTGCCCCTGGCCCAGATACAACCTCACTTCCCACCCCTCCCATGGGGTACAAAATAGGTGGTACTGAAGCCCCCAGACTCAAGACCCTCCAAAATGGGTCCATGACCATAAATTTTAAGGGGTCGTACCAGGGGTGAGCACTACAAATATAATTAAGGCTACTAAGAAGGCGGAGGAAGCTCTACTGGTGTAAAGAGCTGTGGTTACACTTCTTGTTAACCCAAGTAAACATCACATTGCCTGCACTTTGGATTCTGACCTTTTGCTTTCTGTCTGCGGAACATGACCCAACGGAGGATGGGGAGGCCCTAACGGTCTTTCATTTTCAGTCCTAGCTTTCTGCACTGGGACTACCAGGGAAGGTGATGATGTGGACACATGGCCATTGGGCACTGGCCTTTGGGTCAGGGAGTGTCATTTACTGTCTGCTTGTACAGCACTTAGAATGATGAGGCCCCAACCTGGTTGTCCACTTGGTGCTACTGCAACATACATGTTAAATAACAGCAACAAGAATCCAGTTCTTTTGATTTTCAGGCTAACTCTATAAACTTGGTGAATTTATACACTAGACCACATCACCTCCCTAATCTGAATACAAACAGATATGGTACAGACCTCTTTCTCACTTTCACTCCTTGCTGAAACCACTGTACCAAAAGTACAGCTCTGTCACCATTAAAAAGCCTGGTTTTTAAACAAACAAGGTGTGCAAACACAAAACAGATGCACAATTTCCACTATTGTGCGGGGGACCTGCCTCTGCAAATGGCTAATGGAGAGGCCATTCTGTGTTTGCCTTCCATGTTTCATTGCTAACCCCAAGCCCAGATCCCAATGCAAAGGGCAGTGTGTCAGAAAATCAATAGAAATTGATAAATAGGAAGTGTGGGGGTGGATTTCTTCCCCTCCTTTTCTGCTGCAGATGCTTAGCAGATGAGGTAAGAGAGCCATTGAATGGACTTAGTCCGGTAGAGACTCTTACTAATGACTGACAATTCTCACCAGTGCCCTTGGGGATGCCATCATGGTGGGGCTGAGGTGAGCAGCAGCTGACATATCTCTGCCCTACCCTCTGAGAAATTGAACTCTCAAGCATAATAGAGTCTGTCCCTTTGTAGCCAGTTGGGAATCACACTCGTCGTGTGCTTAGTCACCATTTGGTCCCCAACACATGTATCCCAAACGTCCAAAGGATGGGCTAAATGATTAAAGAGATCATTTCTATGCCGGATGCATATGATTTTAGCGGGTAAACAATGACAAGTGAGGGGAACGACTATCCACCTCTCTTATCTGCTCCCATCTCTGAGCAGAGCAAAAAGCGCGTCTGCCTTTGAGAAATGAATCTCTTTGTTGCTGGTCTCTGCCACAGGATTAGTGCACTGGAGTAACACAATTCCCCAGTGGAATATAACCCACTTCAGCGGAGCACGAATCCTTCAATTTGATATTCATGGATGGGCTTTTTGCCCCAAACACCAGGCGTTTTAGCCAGAAGCCAAGTAGTTAAAGTAAAAATAAAACAGTCAAAGCAAAACACCATGCCGAGTACACTTACCAGAGCAGCAACATTCACCCATGGTTAGTGCAATACTGATGCAGTGGTTTTCAACCTTTTATTAATTTGTGGACCCCTAAAAAATTTCAAATGGAGGTGCAGACCCTTTGGGAAATTTAAGATATAGTCTGCAGGCCCCCAGGGTCCACTGATCACAGGTTGAAAAACTGTTCTATGGTAATGACAACCTTCACGGACCCCTTAGGCATAGTCTGGGGACCTCCAGGAGTCTGTGGTTCACAGGTTGAAAACCACTGACCAAGTGCCTTAGAGCCAAGGTGGAAAGAAGAATTCACATCTCAGATGGACCAAAACCCAACACAGGCTAGTCACAAATCAGTGATTTTAGCTAGGAGTTTCCCTAGAAACTCTAAACAAAGGGTATAGAGGACTACCCAGAAATGATCAAGTCGTTTTTACCTCTTCCCTTTATAAAAAAATATAAATAAAACCACAACTTCTACCTTGATGGAGTTCAGTAATGAATACTCTCCAGTGTAAATCATTCACAGAACATTCATTTTTATGCCAGTCAGGGAGAATTAACTGGCATAATCACATTACATGTTCACCGTTACAGGCTGTGCAAAGCTTTGACTGCATTTGGTTTGAGGCTGTTTCATTCAGCCAGACTCTTTTGATATTGCAATGCCTATGTATGCAATTAAAATATTTTTTTTTATTAACCAGTTTTTACATTACACTCAATGGTTCCTTCACACAACTAAATGACCCGTTTAACAAGCATGATAAAATCCTCATTAGGGCCTATTATGGGATTAAGTGGAATCTTCCTGCTTCACTACAGCACCAACCTAATCTAATTAACTCCGGCACTTAATTTCTCCCCTCTTCTTTCTATTTATTGGACTTCTTGTGGAAAACAGATCCAAGGGACACAATTAATGTAATTTATCCTGAAAAAAAAAATCTGCAAACATCAGTGAGCTACCAACGTAATTGGAAAAGGCCTCCCAGAGTTCAAGCTTTGTAGACCATTACTCCAAAAACTGACAACACTGCATATTATTCTGTTATTTCTTATTATACCTTCCCAAGATGATCAAGGAAGTTAGAGTTCTAACCAAGTGCAGTGGAAACAGTAATTAAAGGTCAGCTATGTGTTTGAACAACTTTCATATTCCATTGGAGGAAAAAATTGTACTTTCAAGGATGGAATGCTTGTTTTGTGAGCTCTGGACTGGAACGGCTTTTGTGTTCTGGGGCAAACAGGTGTAAATCCGGAGTAACTCCACTGGAACCAAAGTCTGTGGAGCATTCTACAGTCACATACTTTACAGCGGAATTTACCCACAAGATGCCATTAAACTCTATTTTCCATTCTTGCCAATATGCCCAGGGCATGCACAAAATGCAATGTACGCTGTAAAAAAGCCAAGACTGGGATCGACCAGAAGGAAAGCAAATTAGTGGGCCATCTTCATTTGTGCTTTCATTTAGCAGCCACTTGCATGTGCTCCTTGTCAAGGCAGCAAATTAGAGACAGGTTGGGCTGGAGAAAGGCATGTGTTGCAGAATTTACCTATAAGAGAACTGAATAGCTGCATCTCTCAACTGTGTGTGACATTCAGTTCAGATACTTATCAGAAATTTCCGTTTCGTGATGCCAAGCTGAGTCACATATTTCAGCATTTCCAGTGCGCGGTAGAACTTGGAAGAAATGCTGTGCACCCACAAATTCCACAGTAATCAGGGAGCACTGAGAACCTTCTGAGAAATCGGACCGTAGGTATCACAAGTGGACACCCAGAGACCTTGTTTGAAAATCTTGGCCTAAGTGATTAGGTCAAGGTCACAGAGGAAGCCTGTGGCCAAGCTGGGAATCCCTGTGCTAACCATGCTTTGCTGAATTGGGGCCTAACTCAGATAGCTAGCCACTGCCTGGAATACACCTGAGCTCCCAAGACTTGAAAATAGGATAACAACCAAGCGTGAGAATTAATCATTACAGCAAAGGAAGAAGCTAGATTGGACTGTAGTTCAAGAATCATAGAAGATTAGGGTTGGAAGAGACCTCAGGAGGTCATCTAGTCCAACCCCCTGCTCAAAGCAGGACCAATCCCAACTAAGTCATCCCAGCCAGGGCTTTGTCAAGCCTGACCTTAAAAACCTTCAGGAAGGAGATTCCACCACCTCCCTAGGGAACCCATTCCAGTGCCTCACCGCCCTCCTAGTGAAATAGTTTTTCCTAATATCCAACCTAAACCTCCCCCACTGCTACTTGAGACCATTACTCCTTGTCTTGACATCTGCCATCACTGAGAACAGCCGAGCTCTATCCTCTTTGGAACTCCCTTTCAGGGAGTCAAAGCTTCTATCAAACCCCCCTCATTCTTCTTTTCTGTAGACTAAATCATCCCAGTTCCCTCAGCCTCTCCTCATAAGCCATGTGCTCCCATCCCCCTGATCATTTCTGTTGCCCTCTGATGGACTCTCTCCAATTTGTCCACATGCCTTTACCCTAAATGATACAGGGGATACTCCATCTCTTGAAGTCTTCAAATCAAGACTGGATGCCTGCCTGGGAGATAGGCTTTAGTGAAACACAAATTATTGGGCTCAATACGAGATGAAATTCTCTGGCCAGTGCTGCTATGTATGCAGACTAGCTAATCCGATGGTCTCTTCTGGCTTTAGAAATCTTGGAATTCATGAATCTTTGTTAGTACAAGCTCAGCTCCTATTTAATTGCTAAAACAAGTGGCTAGATTTTCAGAAGAGCCTGCAGGTTGGGTGCATCTTTTGAAAATGTGTCTCTACGTGTCACAGAGGGAGCCGCTGGGTGCTCAGCTCTTTTGAAAATCTGGCGCCAACTGTGGGTGCTGAGGCTGTGGAAACCCGGCCCTTGGATTTGTTTGCTTCGCCCTCTTCTCCATTTATGCAGTGAGATTCCCAGCTCTGTTCAGGCAGTCTGCAGAGAACCTTTCCTCTTAGGTACAGTACAGCCATTTCCCCCTAGCATGGCTTCGTCTGGGGGCATGAAGCCTGAAGAAAGTGACTGGGATGGAGTGGGAATTTTCATAATATTTTGTCTGAATAGTGTGTGTACCACAGTTTCCCCTATCTGGTGAAGGGTTAACAAGATAATGGGAAAAAGGGTCTTTTCTTTACAGAAGAATCCAGGTGGGGCTGATGCTTCCCTGACTGGGGCCTGGGCCCAGACCATGGCTTGGCAATTTATGACCTTGCGACTGGCGATCCTGGCGTGGGCAGGAAGCCGGCCTGTTCTGACCATTCGGAGAACAAAGAACTGAGCGGGGGTCCTATATGTGGGACACTGTATCAGACACATGCTGCTGGACTTGGGTCTCAGGGAAGTCAGTCAGGAGCCAGCTGCTGTAACTTCCTGCTTTCTGCGCTAGCCCAGGATTTTCCATGCTGTGTTCCAGGCAATTAATAAACCCTTTTGCTTTTACAGCTCTAGCCAAGGGTCACGGCTGACTGAGGCCTGAGACGGGAGGTGCATCGCTCCCCTTTCGAGGGTGCACAAGGCTTTCCCAGGGATCCATTCAGGTGGACTCACTGCGGGGAGCTCACGGCGTGAAACAGGGGTGCTGAAGGCTCTGTGGTTAATCCCAGGGAGCCAAGGAGATTTACCCTATTGAGAGTGTGCCCTTATGGGGAAGAGGGTCCTGTCAGAGATTGGTTCGGAGCCATTTGAGAGCACTGAGCCGTTTGAGACCCCAGAGCCCAGAAGCCAAATGCAGAGACATTTGAAAAACCTTCTTGCACTGGACAAGGAAGACACTGTTTTCCTGACACCAATCAACCTCCAACTCAATGGATTTGCAACAATGTGAATCAGGAAAATAAAACCACTGAACAATTATGGTGGGAAAAGTAACCTTCAGTTAGTCTGCAGTGGATCTGAGCAGTCTGACAAATTTACAGCTGCTCTGCAAGTCTCTCAGCACTCAGCGGCAGCCGGTGAAACCTTTATCTGCTTCCTGACAGGGACCTCGTGTCTGAAAAGGTTTGATGAGCAGTGGGAGAGATGCACTGCAAGCTTCTCGGCTCGGAGGAGTCTGTGCAGAAATGGAAAAGGACCATCACTCAAATAGCAGCCTGCCGGGTGGTCTCAGCAAAGAGCCCAGGGATGGAAAGGTCACGGAGAAGAATAGCAATAACACTTAGCACTTTGAGGGCCTGTGCCCAGCTTTTTCCATTGCTTAGCTTGCACAAAGCAGCTGGAATCTAGCTTTAGCTGCCCAGCTCAGAATTCTTCCAGAGCAGGGAGCTCTCAACCTAGGCATGGGTTAAGCTCGGAGCTACCTGCTGGGAGGGGCACAGCTACATCCCATCAATGGTTTAGTTGGGGAATTGGTCTGCCTTTGAGCAGGGGATTGGACGAGGTGACCTCCTGAGGTCCTTTCCAACCCTGATATTGTATAATTCTGTGAATTCTCAGTCAGCATGCACCCCCTTAAGGACCATATGATGTTGGAGTAACTTAGAGCAGCCCGAGCTATAACTGACCCCCTCCACCCATGCCGCCTTTTGTAGTGGAGAGTACCTGGACCACATAGAGATTTTCAAAGATAGATTTCAGTTGGAGGAGGCTGATTGCCTTTTACATAATGGGAAACCGAGGCACGGATGGGGTCATATCTCTTTAGTTGGTCCAAGCAGTGTTCCTTTTAAGGACATTGCATGGACAAGCTCAGACTGACACAGCGTTATGTGCTCTGCTGATAAATAAACCTCAGTCTCTCTGTCTGACCCCCTTCATCAGGAACATACACACCCAGGGCAAACTCGTAGGGCATCTCTTTCCTCCATTCGTGCCACTGGTAACATGCAACTTTAACCAGGAAGGAAACTAGTGTGTCAGAGTTCTTGGACCTCCCCGCAGAATGGTCACTTCAGACATTACCCTCCTGATGGGACCTCCGTGGACAAAGAGGATGCACCAAAAATAAAGGTTTGGCAGTTAGATGATTGACGTATGAGGCTGTCTGCAGCTAATTAACAGGTGCGCTCACCCCACGACAGAACCCTTGCTGATTACGAGCCAAAAGCGTTGTGATGATGGGACTGTGATATTCTGAGTAAGAACGGAGAAAGGCCAGTTCTACTATGGATTAGACTATAGGAGAGAATCCCAGGTAACTGTAAATAAGCAGCTGGTCGCAGCAGGGGTGGATTGGCTGTGCTATGCGGTCTCTCCGAGCTGTACTGTGTCTTTGAGAGCTATCACTTGAGATGTAGGGATACATCTCCACAGCAACTGGCTTGAAAGGCCTGGCGGGGAGCTGATTGCTTCAGAATCAGGAAAACTACAGGAAACTAGCTTGTGGAGAGCGACCAGGGTTCCTTCCCGGTTTGTGCCAAATAGATGCATTAAAAAACCCACAACCCAGCAAAAAAATTAAATCCAGCCAATGCCACTTGATGCCTCAATGGTGGGAATGAAAGCCTGCTATTATGAGCTGCCTCCGGTGGATAATCCTTCAGAGAGAGCCGTCTCATTGCTTTCCAGGGTTCCATTGTGAACTGTCTTTAGAACATGACAGTTATCTGAACGGAGATGCCAGTGAAACTATGCCAAATGAACAAGGCACGGGCAGCTGCCATTTGTGATAATCCTCTGCCAGAGGAGAATGCAGCCTTGCAGACAATGACCCTTTTGGCAAAAGGCCCCCTTCTTCCCCAAACCAGAGGGGAAAGCTGGGGCATTAAGATTTAAAACCTGGTGCAGAATGCAAAGGACTGGATGCATAAGCTTTCGTGGGCTAATACCCACTTCGTCAGATGCATCCGACGAAGTGGGTATTAGCCCATGAAAGCTTATGCTCTAATACTTCATTTAGTCTTTAAGGTGCCACAGGACTCCTTGTCAATTCATGGAGGCTAAGTCCATTAATGGCTATTAGCGAGGCTGGGTAAGGAATGGTGTCCCTAGCCTCTGTTTGTCAGAGGGGGGTGATGGATGGCAGGAGAGAGATCACTTGATCTTTACCTGTTAGGTTCACTCACTCCGGGGCACCTGGCATTGGCCACTGTTGGTAGACAGGATACTGGGCTAGATGGAGCTTTGGTCTGACCCAGTACGGCCTTTCTTATGTTCTTATGTTCTTATTTTTTAAATCGAGTAACAGCTGAAATTTTCTTGCCACTTTAATCAAACTGCAGTGAGAAAAATGTTAATTTTGATCTAATTAACGTTTTTCTTCCACATTACATTTGTTAGCAGGTTTAGGCTTTACTCATTCTATAGTAATGGGCACAGAGCTGCCTGCAATATCACAGGCCGACAGGTGAGCTCTTCTGCAAATGCAGCGTGTGAACAAACAGTCGTGCCTATTGCAAGAGACCTCAGACAAAACTTCATTAGCGAGTAAGTTTTGGGAGGAAAAAAACACCCGCTATTTAAATTCAGGAGTTTGGATTCAGCCAAACTGTGCTGGGCTGAAATCCAACTTCTTGTTCCAATATTTGATGGCTCTACACAGCGTTGAGCAAGGGTGTAATTAAAAAAGAATCAAGACAATTAAAACTAAGAGAGAGCTCCCTTCTGTGTGTACAGAGGCAGGTGATAAGGATATTTTTGAAGACGTTCTTTGGATTGGCAGAGAGAGAGAGAGAGACATCAGCTCCTGGAGAATGCCTTGCTGTGATTTTTAATTTTTTGTCATCACTCTCATTTCTTTAACTGGGTCTTTGTTGTTCCGATGAAAAAGGCATTGATTGGTGAAGGGGTGGGAGCAGGAGAAGGCAATGGGAACAGAGATAGCTAGCCAGCCAGCAGGCCATATTTAAAGGAAAACTCCAGCGTAACATAAAAGATGGTCTAATCCCTGCATCTAATTAGAAGAGGAGACAATTTCTGAGATTGATTTAAAAGAAAAAAAATTAACAAGTAGAATGGTCGAGGGCTGGATTATGCTGTCCTTGTGGATGGGTACATATGAAGAAAAATCCCAGCCCTGTAATGATAATAATCCCTAGCTCTTACACCATGCTTTTCATCAGATCATCTCAAAGAGCTTTACAAGGAGATCTGCATCAGGCAGATTGGGAAACTGAGGAACAGAGAGGAAATGACTTGCCCTCGGTCACCAAAGAGGGTAGTGGGAGAGCCAGGAACAGCACCCAGCTCTCCTGAGTCCCTGTCCAGTGCTCTGTCCATTAGGTCCCGCTGCCTCCTGTGAGCTTCGTGCTGCGGCAGTCAACAAGGTTCTGCGTGGGAGGCAGACAGTTGTCTGTATGGAGCTCTAGAGCAGGAGTGGTACCCAAGGTACCCCTTCAAGGTGAGGAAGGATGGCAGGCTCTTGTCCTGAACAAGAAGCTGCTGTCTTGATGTATACTGGCAAACTGCAAAGCAAGAAATGCATTGGAATGCCTGGAAAAAAGCAGAGCTTTCAAACCGGCATGCTAAGGATTGATTTTGTTTATTCTTAACTGTTAAATTAATCTCCTGTGGACTAAAACTAGCCTTACAAGAGGGCAGGAAAAGAGAGTCTTCCCATGTAGACTATTTACTAGATTCATGGGTTTTAAGGTCAGGAGAGAGCATTAGATCATCTAGTCCGACCCCCTACATATCACAGGTCACTACATTTCACCCCTGTGTTGAACCCTGTAACTTGTGTTTGGCTGAAGCATCTTCAGAAAGGCATCCAGTTTTGCTCTGAAGATGTCAAGATATGGAGAATCCACCACTTCCTTGGCCAGTTTGTTGCCATGGTTGATCAGCCTCACTCTTAACAAATTATACTTTATAGTATTTCTAATCTGAATTTGTCTGGCTTTGTCTTTCATTCTTTTTCTACCTTTCTCTTCTGGATGAGTCTTTAAGTGCCTGTACTTTCTCCTGTGAAGGTGTTAATACACCTCTTTAAATTGATAAACTCCGTAAGTCTCTCACTGTAAGTCATTTTTTCCAGCACTCACATACTTTCTGTGGCTCTTTCCTGCACCCACATGAGATGGCGAGATGTATCTCAGTTTATTTCCCAACAACAGTCAAATGTCAAACAAATGGCTTCATTCATGAAGAGAGACACTGGAACCAGACAGACTGATTGAGATAGTGAATCAGTGAGAAGTATCGCTAATCCAGCCTCATGTGGTCTGAGGTAGTGGCTCTAGCATCAATCTTTCAAAGGTCCGAGATAAGATTGTGCATTCGAACGGGAGCTGGCTGTGGATGGTTATATGCTGAAAGTGGAAGGGGGTGAGCTGTGGCAGTAAAGAGTCTGAGGGTGTGTTTGGTCATTACAACATTTGGGTGGTAAATCCCATGAATTGGGTTTGGTTGCAGTATATGCTAATAGTGCTTGAGTCTGAAGTTTCCTCACTTCGTAGTGTTTGTTTTGTACAGACAGATGCTTTTGCAACCTCAACTAGAAAATAATACAAGCAGAATTTTAATATACATGGACATTAGTATTTATTAATTGTAATTAGTCACCTTAGTTGGTACAGTTATTTTAACTAATTCGCTAACTATCTGTGGCAGTGCAGTTAGTTGCCTGCTAAACTTCCAAGACCTCTATGGAGATTCCATAGGCAAAGATGGGGTAGAATAAGCACATACTTGATTGTTAAGCCAGGGATCACTTTAAGCATGTAAGATGTTATTATTTTATGTTACCCATATTATTTTATGTTAGGCCCAAAAATTAATCCAGGGGATTCTGGGTAGTCCCTGAGCAGAGTTGCAGATGAATCTGCGCTCTTGCCGACCATGAGAGAGAGCTGCATTCTAAACATCTTTTACCAAATGTCCTTCACTCCCTGTTAAGTGGAGCCTTAATGTCAACACTCCCTGTTTTGTCCTTCACTCCCTGTTTTTTTGTTTTTTTGCTGTTGTTAGATTATCTATCTTTCCTGTCTCCTGGCACTAGTCAAATGTGTTGATAAGAAAATACTGAGACAGCATGTATTGCTTTAACTTGTAATGAAATACTAGAAGTTTCTTACTAACGAAGGAGGGAGGTGGGTTGCTTGAATGAATAATGTGTGACGTAATGAAACTGTCTATAAAAATTTACTAGTTGTTAGAATGGGCAGCTGGTTCTCTTGGGAGACGGGCTGCTCTCTATTGTTGTGTGCACTCTTCAGTAAAGAGCCTATTATCGGACTTTGCTGGTGTTGCCTGTCTCTTTGCGGTCAGACAACGAACCGGGCCAGTCTGGGTTAGAGTCCCTGACACTACTGACACCATGACTTCCTATCTTAAGCTCCACAACTCCAGTGGACCTGCTGCAGAGAAGAATCTTGATTCCTTAAGCCTTCTACTTGGAAGGCAGATTAGATTTTTGGGGAGCTGCCTTTCACCCATTGTCTCACTCTTTGGGAACTCAGGAACTTCTCCTTCCACGTTGGTTGTTTCCCATGTTCTCTGTTCTATGGTGGTGGGCAGCCCACAGGGCAGATCTGGAAACACGCAAAGCCCCTCCAGCGTTTAATTACAGTCGCTTTTTCCCAAGGTGGTGGAGGTCATCGGCGTCTCACTGTTCAGTTAGTTCAATACCTGATTGGGATGTGGGCATTAAATACAGAAATGGCGGCACACAAATCCCCATTAGCTCAGGTAGCTCTCTGTCCTGCTGCTGGATTGTTCCCTGCTTCTTCTAATGCTGTGTCCAGACCAGCTTTAAATATCTAAAAACCGAAACTTCCTCCCTTCTCACTGCCTAGGAGAGCTCTCTTTAAAAAAATGTCCCCTTTGATCAATTCTCCACAGTGACCTGCCTTTGACAGGGGAACCCACGTGGAAGTCATCTAAAAAATCAGTCGATTTTGCAACCAATCCATGCTCCATTCCAAACTCAAGCCAAGTGAAGAGAGTTGGAAGTCAGAATCAGATAAACAATGAACAAAGGAGTCCAGGGGCATCTCCTTCCATAGCAGGCAAAGCCTAAAAACCAAGAGAAAGAGAGAGATGGGGGCATTAAAGGGACAATTCAAAACTGAGGCAAGCTGCAACCTTAGAGAAGCTCTGAAAGTGCTGTTGAATATCAGCAGAGGAGTGGAAAGAAATCTACAAGTTGCACAGGACTAAACAAACAGGGGGAAAAAAGAGCAAAATACTGTGATTGCTGCCTTTGAAAGAGGGCAAGCCAGGTAATGAAGGCAGGACTTCAGGGGACGAATCGCAATCAGAGGCTGGTCATGGAAGCAGAGTCACCAGAGCCGCCAGTAGCGAAGGGAAACCGAGTAATAAAAAGCAGACCTACAGCGGGAGGCCCGCTCCCTGCCAGTGACGGAACGAGGTCTCCCGGCTTGTGACGCAGGACGGTGGGGCAGAGAGACTCACCCACTGCTGAGCAAGGGCACCCACGCAGGTAAGCAGTGCTCCAGGAGATGCTCTTAGATGAAGGGGAATGGAGGCAAACCCCAGTGTCTTCCCAGCTACAAGCAAGCAGGGTGCAGTGGAGTGACTCACAAAAGCACTGACCTGGGTGCTTACAAATTCCAGCTTGTAACATTAGAGTGAGTGAATCAAAGTCTCCTCAGCATGCAGGGAAGACTTCAGAGAGAGAGAAAGAGCTCTGAGCCAGGAGAGAAGTCAGGAAAACTGTCCAGAAAAAGACTTGTGTTTGAAACTTTATGTGTAATGCAGCTCTGCCCCTCTCTTGAGAGGGTGCGTCTTTTTCAACCATGGCTCCTTTGATCCTGGGCTTTTTCCCATCCAATTATTCTCTCTTTATAGATCTCAAGTTTGCTGAGAAGGGGCTTATCTCACAACAGTGAATATCAGGGTTTGAAGGGACCTTAGGAGGTCACCTTGTCCAACCCCCTGCTCAATGCAGGACCAATCCCTAATTAAATCATCCAAGAGATTTTTGCCCCATATCCCTAAATGGCCCCCTCAAGAATTGAGCTCACAACCCAGGGTTTAGTAGGCCAGAGCTCAAACCACTGAACTATCCCTTTCCTGCTTGTTTGTTTTTACTGTTCATACAGTAAAGATGCCAATCACCAGGTCAGCGTACAGGCTTCAGAAATGATTACAGAGCCATCGCCGAGTCACGCGAGTGCTCTCGATAAACGGGCACTTAGTATGCAAGGCCACCGAAGAGTTCAGTAATTTTGAAAATGCCCTGAATAGTGATACGGAAGCAGGCTTTGATTGAACTGGAAGTGCAATTTTCAGTTAAGAACGTCTTGCTTACATTAGCGTCTAATTAGCTTTCAGGAAGACAAGACGCCGCAGCAGCTCCAGGCCCCACATCAGTGTGCACCATATGGCGCCCGGTTTCCACTGTAAAGCCCGGATTAATTGGCTCACATTAAGTTGAACCCTAGTGGAGGTGCTTCGCCCGTGAGTTGATTAATGGGCTAAACAGCAGCAAGGAAAGGCTGGTTGTTTTCCGGCATTTGTTATACGGTAACGAGGTTAGTCAACAGCATCAGGGCACCCTAGCGTACTCATTGTTACCCTGGAGCATGCAGCAGAGGGTCTCAGCCAGGAGCGCACGTACCACTGAGGGTACGCAGAGATCTTCCCGGGGGGAGATCAACTCATCTAGACAGTTGCCTAGTTTTACAACGGAAGAAGCACTAGCAAAGTCAGTACAAACTAAAATGTCATACAGACAACTTGTTTATACTGCTCTGTATATTGCACGCTGAATGTAAGTACAGTATTTATATCCCGATTGATAGATTTTATAATTATGTGGTAAAACTGAGAAAGGAAATCATTTTTCAATGACAGTGGGCTGTGGCACGTTTGTATGTTTATGTCTGATTTTGTAAGCGGGTCGTTTTTAAGCAGGGTGAAACTTGGGGGTAGGCGAGGCAAATCAGACTCCTGAAAGGGCTACAGTCGTCTGGAAAGGCTGGCGTGCAAAATGCATAAGCAAAGGGAACAGCTTTCTCTGAGCAATGGGTGGGGATCATGGGCACCGCTGCTAAGATTAAATCACGCCGTCCCCATTCACCTGCACTTTGCTTTCTCTGCAATGTCGACTGTATGGTATTTCTAATGCACTTCTCACCATGGGATTTTGTTTATGCTCTGGATTGCTTTAATATAGGACCGGTCGACTTTTTTTTTAAACTACTTTTTGATAAAAACTGGGGTTTCTTTTTCAATACAAACTTTTTCAAGACCATTTTTTGTTCCATTTGAAATTTTCCAGTTTTTCAGTGAAAAAATAAAAGATTTCGGTTTCTAGGAGTTTTTCCTTTCTCCTCCCTCCGTTTTCTGGTTTCAGTTTTGCCAAAATGGTGGGGAAGGCAGGGCTGAAGGGGAATGAAGAACTAAACAAGAAAAGGAAAACTTTGGTTTCACAGAAAATTTAGGACAAAACCCACGATTTTTAATTTTTCCCCCACAAACGACAATCTGTTCGGATCAGCTCTTCTTGAATCAGAATATTGCTTAGTAGCCACCTTGCATTCAAGGATCTCAGGGTGTGTTAAAAAAAGGCGAAGCATTATACTGATTATTTGACCGATGGGAAAACGAGGAGCATGAAGTGACCGACTCTTCCAAGCTCTGCCTCTGAGCCAGGGGCAGAATTAAAGGTAGCCCCTCATTCTCAAATCCCAGCCCCCTGGTGTAAGCCCGTATTCCACTCCATACAAGTGATAAAGCCACAGTCTTTGGGGTGTGGGCCTCAAGTCAACAGGAATTTCGCCATTGACTTCAGCGAGAGCAGGATTCCTGCTTACTTTTCTCGATCTAGCCGGAGAATAATTATCTCCCCCATGGGTCCCTCTCCTTTTTTTCCTGTGGCCCCCTCATTTCCAGCAGTGCCCCCAGGTCCCGGAGTGTGTGGGGGCTTTGCCCCCATACCTCTTTTTTCTACTGCCACCTCTGATAAGAGCCTTGTCAAAAGGCTTAATCAAAAGTGATACAAGCTATACAAGTGAGTTCTTGGAAGTGTGTGTTGCTGTTTTCATAAGGTAATAAAAATACTGTCACGATAAAGAATAATTAATAAGTGATGCGCAATAAGCGTGTCATAAAACAATTTGTATATTTCCAAGATCACTGCTTTTGTCATTTAAGCTGAGATAAGGGAGCAAATCCCTGGAAATTTTCATTTTTAGGAGGGGGATCGTGAGACTTGACGTTTTAGTGAAAGGGGTTCATGGGTTGTTAAAGTTTGGAAACCACTGGTCTATAACAACGAGATGCTATCAGAAAGGGATTCAGGTGCTATATGCCAAAGCCCAGTGTAACAGGTCCCTGCAGGGCCCTCCTGCCCCCACTGGGTTGAGAAAGTCATACCAAGACCTCTAGTGCAGTGTTCACTGGGTGCTTATATTTACAGGTTGTGCTCCCACCACCTTTCCACCATACACATAGTCCCCTTCTTACAGTCCACCAGCAGGAGACAGGGGGGAAGCGATCTCTCTCTGCTTCCCCTCTCTGCCTGTCCTCTACTGCAGCTTCCCTCTTTCCAGATCCTTCCTCTGGCTTCCTTCCCCTGGGGCTTTTATCCAGCCCCAGCCTGACGAGACAGCAGCTGGTCCGGCTTCCCCAGTCAGGACCAGGTGATCTACTCAGCTCCAAGTCACCTCCCTTAATTGGAGCTGGAGTGACAGAGGGTTGGCTAAGCAGTTTTCTTGTCCCAGGTAACAGTTTCCCAGGTAAAAGCAGTGAGGAGTTATGCCGAGACATGGTGAGACACTTACTTACACATACCGCATAAAGGCCAAACTCCAAGGCCAGAAGAATGGGATTGTTTGAATATCCCTTGCTGAATGGCGAGCATGATTGAGCCAGCCGCGTTTGAGTCTGCTGGACTCAACCCAAATGTCCCAGGACAGATCCTCAGCTGATGAACATTGGTGTAGCCCCTTTGCAGCCAACAGAGCTGCACTGATTTACACCTCTGAGGGTCTGGGATGTGCGCAGTAGGCAGGTACCTACTGGGTGGGTGGGTTTTTATGAATAGATGGATTACTAGATGACAGATGAATGGACAGACATGAATAGATCGATATGCTGGACAGGTGCAAGGAGCAAATTGCCTTGGCCTTAGCCAGCCATTGAGCAGACAGGCGCTGTGTCAACGTCCCCCCATGCGACTCTGCAAGTGCACCTCAGTCATGGCTTGCAAGTCAACACACTCCGCTATTCCCGTCTTACCCAGGCTTCCAGCAGAGCCAATGTATCTCAGTGCCATCTGCCCCTTAGCCACCTCTCCTTGTCAACGCATCCCGAGAACCCTGCCTCTTCCAACCCCCTCTCTCTTCTGAGGACAGGTGGCCCACAAGGCTGAAATGCAGGATGGTTTTGTTGTGTCCTCAAATGGAGGACAAGGATCTATTTTAGGATGAGATGCACCAGCCTCAATAGGTCAAATCTAGTTCTGGTGTAAGTGGCTGTAAGCCTATGGAAATCAACGATTATCCACATTACGGCAAGGGAAAAACATCTTAGCTCCTATGCTCAGCAATTCACAGCATCATCAGAGGAGCAGTAGTAGTGAGTTGTCAGTATTCAATTTTTTAGGTAAGTCATATTTTTTAGCCCCTTTCTATGAAGTCCCACGTTAGAAGGACAAAAGATCAAATTCATCTATGGTAATTTCTCATAGCTTCAGTGGATTTACACAGAGGATAAATTCATGCTCTGAAAACCTGGCTCCTGTACACCTGCATATTACCAGGGAACGTACACAATGCCAGCAAAACGATGATGTTTCCTGTTTTGAAATGGCTCGAGCATTTGCTTCAAGTTTATTTGGACTGTGCAATGGTTTGGTTCAGAGGGAAACATTGAAAAGACAGCCCAAGAAGGGTGAAAATGGATAGTGTGTTAGCTGCAGTTGATAAAGCAGAAAGCCTTGTGATAGAAGGTGAAATGCATTGTAGGGTGACCAGATAGCAAGTGTGAAAAAATGGGATAGGGGGTGGAGGATATAGGTGCCTATATAAGAAAAAGTCCCCAAAAATGGGACTGTCCCTTTAAAAACGAGACATCTGGTCACCCTAATACATTGTCACCTCCCCACAAATCTCAGCTCTTCAGGTCACTTCTGCAGGTGGTCCAGCTATTCTCAGGTGTCAACATAAATGCTATTGTGAAGCAGGCTGGGAATCTCAGTTCTATTCCTAGAAGACAGGTGTCCGCATTACGAATCACCACTGCATTTGTCAGTCTCAGCTGGGAGGCCATGGGCAGAAACCATTGCCACAGATGACCCAAGGTGAAAGATCCTTGGTAACTGGGCAACGCAAATAATAGTCTTTGGTGACGCTGGATTAAGAAGAGCAGACTGAGAAATCAACGAAGGACACAAGGACAACAAGATGGTGTGTTGGCTCCCTGCAGCAAACCGCAGGAGATGTAACACCAAGACTAGACAGGACTGTGAAGGTATCTGACAAGTCTCTGCCAGTGAGGAGACACATTGCAACCAGTGACACAGAATCACATGGAACTACACAGATTATAGGGATTTCGCAAGGGAGTTGAAAAGAGGAAAGTCCATGTGATATTCTTGGGGATCCTTCCAGTCTCACAAAGGGAGAAAGTACTAATGGTGAAATATGGGCTGCCTGACTGGTGTGAAGCTGATGGTTTGGGTTGTGTGGAGGTCACATTCCAGTGGGAGATGGGGCTGCACAAATGGGATGGCTTGTATCTACATGCAGTGGGGCTGTCTTTTCAGCTGGAGACTTGCTGGATCAACCCAGAGGACACTGAACTAACAGTGCAAGGGCTGGAGGCCAAAATGGCAAATGCGGTAGCCACTCAAACTCAGCATGTCAAACCAATTGAACCATCAAAGAAGGTGAAGGGAAGAAAAATTTCAATTGCTTATCCACTGTGGCTCGGAGTCTGGATAACGAGCGAGGGGAATCGGAAATTCTCTCTGATGAGAAGAAAATTGATATCACTGGCATTACTGAAACCTGGTGGGATGAGACGTGTGACTGGAATGTTAAATCCACTGCTTATAATTGCCAAACTCTCCTGCCCAGTCTCAGGGCAGACTGTTAGGAAGCAGGGCACAAACCTCACATTGGCTGTGAGTGCTATAGTTAGATTTCGCCAACCAGTTATCAAGTGTCAACTCCTCAGGCACTGTAACAGTCTTAACATGGAGTCCCAGACAGTCCCCTGGGGTAATCTGATCTATCTTGTCACCTAGGCAAGCCTGCCTTTGTGATAGATGGTCCCTTACACCAAGTATCGCAGCAATATTCAGGTTACTCCCCATCCCAAAGGGCTAGTCTCTTACCTCAGGTCAATTGAACTTCAGATCTCACCTCAAAGGCAACGCTTGTAGCCAATGCTATAATAAACGATCTAAATATTTGCTATGTAGAGCAGTGGTGGGCAAACTGTGGTCCGCGGGCTGCAACGGCTCATCAGAGTAAGCTGACTGTGGACGTTTTGCAGATGTTGACTGTCTGCAGGCATGGCCCCCCACAGCTCCCGCTGGTCGCGGTTCACCATTCCCGGCCAATGGGAGCTGTGAGACGCGGCACGTGTTTTGATTCCTTTCCCCACTTCTGCTTTGTGCTGCAAACTCAGCTGAGGGGAGGAATTCTCTTGCAAGACTCATCTTCATGGTGGTGGGGGAAATAAACAACGAAGTCTTCTGTTCTCTTTAATGTTCCCCTCCAGTCCGTCTGGTGTCGACAGGTCTTCCTTGTCAGGCGGGTCATAACCGCTTCTGCTGGAGACCAGCATGTCACACTGGTTAATGTCTCCCCCGCCTTTGGTGATTTCCACATTTACAGCGGCTCACAATGCAAACACTCGAGGATTACTGTGCAGTATGGGAGATGGATGTGACCAGTGAGATGAATGCAGTCAGCAACTCACAAGCATTCCAGAAAATCTAAACACGGAACACGTTCTTATAATTCGAATACCTATTTTAACAATACTAACACGCTGGCGTATTTGTTAGTGCTCAACTGAGGCTTGGGGACCTTTGTATGAGCTGGCAGCTGTTCTGCCAGCATCCCAATAACCTGTTTAGGAAAGTTACAGAGGGTAATGGAGATGGGAGGAGGGGTGGCATTCTATAGTAAAGACACCATTACCTGTTTTAGAGTGATTGGTAACTCAGAAGAGCAGGATCCTGGATGCATATGGATCAATGTTCCTAACTAACAGAGCCCAGGACAGGGGAGGATCTGTTACAGACCAGCAAATCAAAGTTGAGCACAGGTTGAGTTTTAAGCACCTGTCTAATGTGTGGAAATTAAAAATGTGTTGTCATGGGGACCTCACTTTGGGAGACACATGCTAGAGGTCCCCGGCAGCCAGTAGTACAGCATCATTAGAGTTTATAAAAACGTATAGATGATAATTTTCTAAAAGTAAAGGTATTGCATCCAACCCAAGGGAAATGTTTTGGGCCTCTTTATGATGGATAAAGATGAGTTAATCACTGGATTGGAAGTTGCCTCAAGACCAGTCATGGTGACCTGAGTCTGAGAAGAGTTGGCTGAGAAGATCTCTGGCCCATTGATGTTCATTTTAAATAAATCTTGGAAAACCAGGGACATTTCAGAAAACTGGAAGAGTGCAAACATTGGGCCAATATTCAAAAAGGGCAAATGGGATGACCCAGGTACTGATAGATTGGTCAGCCTGACATCAATCCCACGGAAAACAATATAAAAATGGGATTCAAGTGATAGAAAACTAAACAATAGGAAAATTATGAATGCCACTCAACGTGGTTGAATGGAAAATAGGTTCTGTCAAACAAACCTGATTTCATTCGTTGATGAGATCACAAGTTTGGTTGATAAAGGTAATTGAGTGGATGTAATATACGTAGACTTTTGTAAGGTGTTTGATTTAGTACCGCACGATGTTCTTATTAAAAAAATAGCACTATATGATATCAATAAAGCACATGTTAAATGGATAAGTGACAGATCTCAAGATCTAGCTGTCAATGGGAAATATTCATCAAATGCAGGTGTTTCTAGTGGGGTTGTGAGGGGATTGGTGCCTGGCCGTACACTGGTCAACGTATTCTTCAGTGACATGGAAGTAAATATAAAATCACTGCTGATAAAATGTGCAGATGATACACAGATTGGCGGAGAAAGACAGAACAAAAACCAATGGCTGAAAGTTAAAGCCAGACAAATTCAAATAGGAAATAAGGCACAAATATTTACCAGTGAGGATGGTTAGCGATTGGAACAAGCCAGCAAGGAAGTGGAGGATTCTGCGTCTCCTGATGTCTTCAGAGCAAGACTGAGATGCCTTTCTGGATGAAGTGCTTTAGTCAGACAAGTTACGGGGCTCAATACAGGGTGACGGGGCGAAACGTAAGGGCCTGTGATAGACAGGAGGCCAGACTGGAGGCTCTAATGGTCTCTTTGGCCTTTAACTCTCTGAATCTATGCCTAATGAATAACGGACTTCAGGGAGTCCCAACCGGGGGTTACGATCACCCAGTCCCTTTCATGTTGATAAATGGTTGGGGGTTGGGGGAAGGGATCCCAGCTAGATAAGAGACACATGTCAGGTGTCCCGGTCTGCTTTCACTCTATCTAGGTTTTTATCCAAGCTCATTATGGCATCAGGACCCTTAATAAACCATGGAGATTGAAGTGCTTTCTGACCACAAGACATCCGACCGACAGTGGCAAGGGGTGATTTGGAGGCAGCTGCCAATGCTGGGGCCCACGATATACCTGCTGGGTGGGTAAACACAGCACTACATGATCCAGAGCTGTCCATCCAGGCCCAGCTACATTTGCTTCTCTTCCTTCCTGAGTTTCCCCAGGCAACTGTCGCAGCCAGGTTTGATTTTAAGCAAGCGGCTTTAATAATCTCGCATTGATTCAGGTCTGCAGGAGAACGAGAAGTTGTAATAACTTTCTACTGGCGTTTCTCTTGCGGCGACGCTTTGGGGTGAATTTTCAGCCCGGGAGGGTCACCAGGGGTACGTGCGAGTGGGTGGGAGAGAGACAGAGAAGCGCTGTTTTTTCAAATCCAAAGCCCCAGAGGATGAGTTACCATGAACAGAAATGGTTAGGCTGAGTTTGTGGCACTGTAGAAATCTACGTGGCTGTGGACGGACTTTCAGCCTCCCTATGTACCTGGAATATTTCTCTGCTGAGTGGCCTCCTCCCACATCCGCCTCCTGGCTTACTGCCATCCCCGGAACCCCTTTTCCTGACCCGGCCTGATGTGCTTTCACCCTCTCCTGCTTCTAGTCTCCCCTCAAAGAACCCGACTGTGACAGACCTTGTGCTTCCACCTGGCTGTTGATCACCTTCCCTCATACAGCCCCTCTTAGTTCAGCTTGGCCTAACTACTAGTTCATACTCACCCACCTCATGGACTAAGCCCCGTGTCATCCCTTTGAGCTAGGTACCGCCATAGAGATGGGCAAACCGAGGCAGGGACTGACTTGCCCAGAGTTGAAGACCTGGGCCCCAAACCCCAGATATGGGTAACCTTGTAGTCAGGCCTGAACTCTCCAGCTAGCCAGCAGTTCTCTCTGTACTGAGAATACCCAGTATGTGGATCACTGGGACATTTGGATCTGAAGTCTGTCGCTTGGGTCCTTCTCTGTTCAAGAATGAGTGATGGAGCTGGGAGCAGAATCGAAAGCCTGACTCAGAGTTCCCTGGTGTAACCACTGGGCCATGCTCCCTCTCTAATAGATACGATGCGTTCCGCACTAGGTAGGAGTCAGATCTAGTCCTGGCTTGGCTGAATCACACCCCTGCTCTGCCTGTAAATACTCAGGATCTGGGGCTAGCATCACGGCACCACTGCTGCGCACCATGACAGCAGTTCAGGTATCGCCGCAGAGATTCAGGTCTCTGTGTCCCAGAGGAGCAAACACCAGGCAGGACTCATACCTGACACCTTTGGAGGGGAGTGTGGACAGAGGCCAGCAGGACTTTTGGAGTATTTCCTCCCCCGTGGTTCTGGCAGAGGGGAAGATTTAGCATGGAAAGTGCAGCTGTGTCAAGTGACGAGACTGCGGATGTAGCCGGCAGTAGCAAAGCCCAGCACTAGCTACTTGCAAAGCTGTGCTGAGTGCGTGACATTGCTGGATTGAGACTCATTGCCTGATGTTGTCAGGATTCGTGTAGAATAAAAATGACTCCCCCATCCACTCAAGGCCTGTATAATACTGTACGTTCCCTGCTCCTGCCAGTCTATTGTACGGGGTGTGTAATACAGCGTATATCCCAGCAGGCGGTCTAGTGAAGACTGCAAAGCATTTCCACTGCAATCTCTTAACAAACACATGCTGTTGTGGGGTGCGGGTTTTGTGTTTTGCTGTGTTGAACGTCTGAGCCTGGACATTACTTTGAAGTCAGTGAACGTCAATGAATGGTGGGACTGAAGTGGAAAACAACCAGTCAAGCCCACTCAGTTGAGCCTGGAGCCTCTCTGCCCTGGTGTGATTGTCCCTGTATGAGGACTGGTGGGAAACAGATACACCAGAGAAGTTAAAAAAAGAAACGAATTCATGGCAGTGATGTGGGGGAGGCAGGGAATCAGGCTACGATATGAAACCCAGGAAAAGCTTTTTGAGTATTGGCTTAAACTCCTCCCAGCATGAATTTTACAGGGGATGGTGGAGGTAGGGAAGGGAGACAGCAGCTTAGGCCCTTTAGGGAGAAATCAGTAAGGAGGCCGATTAGCAAGTGTTGGGGTTTGCTACAATATTTGAAGAACTCCATCGATAACCTCCTCCCTAGCTAGGTGCAACGGCCTAAAATTAGGCAGCTGATGAAGGGAAGCTGCAGATCGATCTCAGCCCAGGTCTGGTTGGTAATGAGGACCATGGCTACACCTCTGAATGGATGATGCATCTGATACCAGGAAGTGGGGAGAAATTGAACAGGCAGTATTGCATTTTCAACACAGCGGCTACCTTTCCGCCTCTTCAAGCATCTAAATATGATTAGCAGAGGGGCTCTCTGGCAAAAGAAGGAGCTTCACCGGGGAGGTCCAAGGACAGGGTTTTTTTTTTGCCCACTCTGTTTATCTGCCACCGACTGCAGAACCTGTGTCCCGCACCATTTCAAACCCATCCGCCAATTTGAAAAACGCTGGAGGAAAAACGCTGACGGAATCATGCAGACATGGGCATTCACCCCTTTGCGGTGCGGAGCCATCCTCACCATAACGGGCACTGTTTGGGCTTAAAAACGCACCCTCTTTTCCTTGAGAAATGGGCCCATTATCAGAGGAAGTAGGGCCATCTCACTTCTCCAGGAAAGGAGTTTTAAGGTCAGCCCATGAACAAAGGCTGGGCCTGTTTCAAGGAAATCCACAGGAGTCCCTGACTCGAGGAAAGAAATCCCTCCTTGAGATTCCAGGTTTCTTTTAGAGGATCTTTGTGGCACCCAAAGGAAACAAACTAAACCTCCTCCCTGTAGCCGGCCGCATTCCCTGTCTGTAGCTTAAAGCTTTCAGCTCTGCAAAACCCAGCCCCATTTAAACAGCAGCTACCCTACACCAGCAGCCCGTCTGAGTGTAGAGCTCTCTCTATTCTGCATCTAACAGCCAGCCCTGCCTCCCCCAGGGGAACTTTGAAAAGTTCTGAGCCTAACTTAGCCCAGCTGCACCTGATCTCTTCCTTCAGGATGCTTGCTGGGGTTTAAACCCCCCCAGATCCACTGCCCTGGCTGGCTTGCTGGGCCCTATTAGGATAACATTAGGGTGGGTTCTATTTCATGGCTGCTGGGCTTCCCTTCACTGTGGAGCACCAAGAGATCCTTATGATTCAGCCTGGGCCACCATTATGGAAGTACAGCTGCAACTGCCTTGTGTTCATGGAACAAAGGGCAAAGGCTAGAAGCAGGTGGGATATAAGTTGAGACATCTCCATTCCAGCCAGTTCTCTCTGATTGGAGTTTTTCCCTCGTTGCTAGAGCTGGGTGAAATATTTTTGACCAGTTCACTGAAAAATGCAGTTTGGTTGACCTGGAATTATTCACGAATGTGACATGAATTTGCTGAATAGTTTTGGGCAAAAACAAAACAGGGGTGGGGGAGAGGAGGGGACGGAACGGGAGGGGAGATGAAGGGGAAACTGTGATACTATTGCCAGAGTAGCCTAAGGAGGTAAAGGTAACTTCAAGCTCAGTAATTAGGCATATCAACTGGGATGTGGGAGACCCATGTTGAAGTCCCTGCTCTCCCTGATGTGGCAAAAGGAGTTTCAACTTGGCCCTGTGATAGGAGAGTATATTTTTCCTGGTCTTTGGAAATATTAGAGATTTCATAAAAGTTTCTGTTCCATATTGGGGGCAAATCTTTCAATATTTTTCATGAAAAACAACAAGAAGAAAGAGCGAGAGGCAGGGGGAGAGAGCGTGTATGCAATAAATCAGAAAGTGTAACACTCCCCTGAGATGTTTGAAACAGAGGTTCAAGTCTCTGTCCTAGCAAAAGTTTTGGTTTTTCTGAATCAGCATTTTCTGATGGGGAAAAAACAACATTTTGAAAAATTCCTGACCCACTCCAGTTCTGAGCAGCCACAAATCAGTGGAATAGTCAGTGCCGGTTGAGTCTTTCCATTGGATCTTTTCAGGCTGAATAACTCATCATTCATGAGGGGAAAGGAGAAAGGATTGATGTGAAATTGCTACAGACTGCTACAGCTAGGGACTGAATGGCTAGGCAGCAATTCTGCAGAAAAGAACCTAGGGGTTACAGTGGATGAGAAGTTGGATATGAGTCAAAAGTGTGCCCTTGTTGCCAAGAAGGCTAATGGCATTTTGGGTTGTATAAGTAGGAGCATTTCCAGCAGACTGAGGGATGTAATAGTTCCCCTCTATCCGACATTGGTGAGGCCTCATCTGGAGTACTGTGTCCAGTTTTGGGGCCCACATTACAAGAGGGATGTGGAAAAAGTCCAATGGAGGGCAACAAAAATGATTAGGAGGCTGGAGCACATGACTTATGAGGAGAGGTGGAGGGAACTGGGAATGTTTAGTCTGCAGAAGAGAAAAATGAGGGTGGATTTGGTAGCTGATTTCAACTACCTGAAAGGGGGTTCCAAAGAGGATGGATCTAGACTGTTCTCTGTGGCAGTAGATGACAGAACAAGGAGTAATGGTCTCAAGTTGCAGTGGGGAGGTCTAGGTTGGATATTAGGAAAAACTTTTTCACTGGAAGGGTGGTGAAGCACTGGAATGGGTTCTCTAGGGAGGTGGTGGAATCTCTTTCCTTAGAGGTTTTTAAGGTCAGGCTTGACAGAGCCCTGGCTGGGATGATTTAGTTGGGGATTGGTCCTGCTTTGAGCAAGGGGTTGGATGAGATGAGGTCCCTGAGGTCCCTTCCAACCCTGATATTCTATGATTCTAGCTCCAAGCGTAGACGTAGCCTTTGTCCCACTACCGTGGAAAGCTGAATGGGGATCGAATTCAAACTTTTCATTTCTGAATGCTGGGGAGGGACAGCCAACAGCCTTTGCCACGAAAGCATGAATATCTTAGGAGGCACAGCCTCTCACTGAACATCTTGCTTTTTACTTTTACTTTGTAAGTGGCAAAGTTCCCCAATGACTAACGTTTAACTGACGATCAGAGGGAATAAAGCAGAACTAAAGTGTCAAGAACATTAGGTAGAAATCTTGACGCCCTATGCACCTTGACAGTTTTCCTATATGGAAGAGTTTCTGCATGCCTCTGGAAAGGTTTTAATGTATTTTGGAGAGGAGGCTTGATTTAGTGTGGGATGGAGAAAAACCAACCACTGCCTGGGCCGTGATGGGCAGGAGCATGTACTGTGGCAGACAGCGTGCTCTGTTGCAGGTGTGGTGTGAAATGGGCAAGGAGACGGGAAGTGTGAGGCTGGTGGCGGAGTGCACGGTGAAGGAGGTTAGAGGGAGCGTGTGCTGTGATAGGAAGGAGCACGTGCTGTGATGGAACAAGAACTTGGATGGAGGATGCTCACGCTGTGAAAGGAGATAGCCTTTCATGCCCCAGTTCCTTTAATGCATATCGCACAATCAGCAGCACATTTGATTTCTTCCCTTTAATGCCTGGGTGCAGCGCGAATTGGCCTGTGAAATGAGGGTGGGATTCCTGCAGCGAAGACCTAATGGCCTTGTCTTGTTTTTAACAAGGCAGCCTTTGGAAATGTGAAGCAGCCCAAGAGATGTTGGCAGGATACGATGCCAAGCAAGCCGAAGCTATTGATGGAGGAAATGATATGCAGGAGAACTGAAAACCGCCGGTTGTGTGTCATCGCTGTTACAGTCTGTATGACAATTCCCCGGGCAGGGTCCAAGCCCCATTGTGGTAGGGGCTGGATGGACACAGAGTAAGAGAAAACCTCCAAAATGCCTATAATCTAAATGAGCAAGACATACAAATGGTGGGAGGGAAAACAGACCCAGAGAGAAGAAGCAACTGGACCAGAGGCACACACAGTAGAGGGTAACAGCAGAGGTGAGGTTAAAAACTCAGCTTTCCTGACTCCATCATGATGCTCCATCTACCATCATAGAATCATAGAAGATTAAGGTTGGAAGGGACCTCAGGAGGTCATCTAGTTCAACCCCCTGCTCAAAGCAGGACCAACCCCAACTGTACCACACTGCCTTTCAGTCTGGTTCATGCATGTCCCGGCTGTATTTTCTAGATGCCTTAAGTCACTTGGTAGGCCCCAGTGTGAAAACTTTTAATAATGTGGGAGGTTAGCCTCTCTAACGTTCCTAAAGTTCTCCCCCTGCCAGTTTCTGAAGTGATGGGTTCACATTCATCAAAGTGCGTTAACAGCAGGAGGGAGATTCGAGGCCCCAGATCTGTGAGCGATGTGGTTCGGGATACAGGGTGTGAGATACATGTGGGTCTGCTATGAGCACTGTTACTGGGAGTGAGCAGCAGCTGAGAGAGGTCACCCTCTGGCTCCAAAACCCTTGCAGAGAGACAAAAGGGCATTGTTAAAAATGCTAGCCCCTGGGACACATTTCTGAACAAACACGCAGATAAACCTGGTTACTTTCATTCCCTTCCCTCCCTGATATAATGAGACTGCCTCTCACCTCTAAACTACATTATTATAAGTACTTTGTATAAACACGTGAGATGTGCCTGCAGAGAGGTCTTGGCACAGAACTATGAGAAATTCTGTCCCGCAGCTGCTAGGGAAACAGCTCCTGGAGCAGATTTTTCAGCCAATTAGTGCCTTGATGAATAAGAAGTGCTTAACAAACACTCATGTCAATGCACGGAGAGAGCTGGAGTCTCTCTGGGTTCATCCAGTTGGACAATCTGTGGCGCTTCAGATTAGTCTGCGGGTCACAGAACTCCTCCCTGGTGGGATGTGACCCCGCTAATGTCTTTTAGCCTCCTGCCCCCGTTCTTTCCCCATATCAATGTTTCTAGGTAGAGCACAGATGCTTGTAGGCAGGTGACTAGCTGATACAATTTGCACATAGCAGGCACCTTTTGAGCCAGGATTCTGAAATTTGCAAGACTCATTCCACATGGGTCTGTGAGTTCAGAAAAAGAAAATCCCACATTTGACCTTCCCAGATGGGGTCATTGTAAGGACATAAGTCGTTTCAATGGGATTTCTGCAATCCTGCAGAAACAACATTCATTTTCCCCAGAACCCTGTCATGTTGAGTACAAGGTCTCTAGCTTGGAGGAAAGAAGGTCATCTGTCTGTTAGCTGGATTTTAGATAACTTCATAGAATCCTAGAACATCAGGGTTGGAAGGGACCTCAGGAGGTCATCTAGTCCAACCCCCTTCTCAGAGCAGGACCAATTTCCAAATGGGGCAAATTGAGCCTTAAGGCTTCCAAGAAGCCATTTGAAATGTTGGTAACTCGGAACATGTGCCAGGCCAAGTATTTTATTCAAATACAATTGTATCAGGCTTTTTCAGTGGCTCTTTTATAATGTCACAAAGATCCATTGATGGGACCAAAAGAACACAGCGCCTCCTCATCTCCTGGTGTCAAAGTTCCTGTGCAGTAGAAAATGTAATGACCAAATTCCCTGTTATTTCAGATCAGACTTGGCTCCCCGATGTGCTCAGGGCCTTGAGTCAGCAAAGCTTTGGAGCACATACTTAACCTTAAGCCTGTTAATAGTCCCATTGACATCAGTGGGACTTCGATACATGCTTAAGTGCTTTAGTGAATTGGAAAGTTGATGCATCACAGTGATGAATGCTTTACAGATGAATGGACAGATAAATAGGGTTTGGGTTTGGATTTTCCTATCTCTGTCTAAGATTTGCTGAAATTGCTGGGGAACCTATAAACATGATGCTATTTGTAACAGCAACTGATGTGTGGGTGAATGTGGGAGGAGGATGTGACCTTCTGAAAATACTCGCTGAAATTTCCAGCTCGGTAAGACCTGCCTTTCTCGGTGTTGTTTCCTTCCTCTCTGCACGGAGAGCACATTCCTGCCCTGCCATTTCCTTTTTCCAACTTGAGGCACTGTCAGAACCGGTTGCACTTTTTTGTTTTCGGCTGTCACCGGGTCTCGCTGCCGTTGGAATTGAATTTATCAGTGGTGTCACGGCGATGGCGCTACAGAAAGAACCGCAAATAGAAAAGGCTTTGTGCGGCAGGGCCAGCAGCTAATGACTGGCCAGGGCGGCTGTGAGGAACGGCACTCCGCTGACAGCCAGAAGGAATTACAAAGCCAGAGAGTGGCATCGGTTAACCTTCCCGTCCCCTTGGAAAAATACAGCTTCCCTCTTTTTTGGCAAGTGAATACAATGCTGTGATAGGAGCCATCTTGACAACACTGGAAATGGAAGGCGTGCAGAATAGCTACAGGGCAACCAGTGACACATCTGACTTGCTGGCCTTGCTGCCTCCGCTGTGACTCAGTCCAGGGATGGGAGAGAACTAGCTCTGAGGATGGGAGACGCATTCGGTCTCCAGGTCCCATTCATCCCATGGCCTCTCTGCTGAGACTCCCAAACAAGGGGACCATGGAGCCTGTGGCTCTTCCCAGTAAAACATGCAGACCTTGGAGGTGACCATGAAGCTATTTTGTTTTAAATATGACCAGATCTCGTGCAGTCCCCAGATCTGTAGGCTGCCTCTACCAGGAACTAGACTGACACCACAACTCATTTCCCATTGCAGCTTGAACGGCCACTCACGTGATGGCCCTATGGAGAAGGCTGACTGAATATATACACAGGAGTTTACTTCAATGGCCCATGTTATGCAGGAGCTCAGAGAATATGATCATAATGGTCCCTTCTGGCCTATGAATATAGCTGGGATGAAACCAACAGCTTCCAATAGATATTACTCTAAAAAACCGAGGATAAAATTCTGAGCTCTGGGTCTTAAATGTGCAGCACAGAAGTCACAGTCCAGGCTCTGGTGGCTTTATACCCCCTTTGCACTCTACCGATACTGGGCGTACACAGCTCTAGGGTCCTGTCTATGTTACAGCAGTTTCCTGAGGTTACCCTGTAGGCCCCAGGAATCTCTGTAGCCCTGCCTCTCGATTGGTTCATGTCCCCTCAACTTGGCCCTTCTGCCTATGTCCCTCCCTTGACATGCCCTCTATGTGGGTCCTCGAAGGGGTTCCTCAGAGCTTCTGCAGTGCCTGCTCCAAGAGACTCTTTCCTTGGCTGGAGTTGGGGCTTTTAGGGCCCCTGGATGCTATTCCATCCCTTTTTCCTTACATCAAGCAGCTGGAACCGGGGTGCGGATCTCAGCTTTCCAGGGGATGAGATGATTACCACAAAATTTTTAAAGCAACCTATTTAATTTCACTAACAGAGAATGACTTCTTGCTGTGGAATTCTATAGGTTGGACTCAAAATCCCATAGAAAGCATCTCTTTCTTTACTAAATTCTATAGGAATTTTCTATTAGGGAACAACTGATGGCTGCTAACTCCCCTGAAACGTGCGATTCCAGGTCTGTGACCTTTCTCAGCCTGAAAGCTGATGGCTCCCTGCCCCGCTGTATGAACATGAGAACGGCCATACCAGGTCAAACCAATGGTCCACCTAGCCAAGTATACTGTCTTCTGACATTGGTTAATATCAGGTGCCCCAGAGGGAATGAACAGAACAGAAAATCACCGAGTGATCCATCCCCTGTCGTCCAATCCTACCGTCTGGCAATCAGAGGGTGGGGACATACAGGGCATGGGGTTGCATCCCTGACCCTCTTGGCTAATAGCCGTTGATGGACCTATGTTGCAAGAAAGATCATGCTGGGATATCTGACTTACCATACGCTTGTGCAGAGAAGAGAGCTCTGCTGATCCCATCAGAATGTTTGATGCTCAGTGTAAGGCACAAATCTTTGTGTGTGTGTGTGTGTGTGTGTGTGTGTGTAACTTGCACAAATCCCAACAAACCACCCATGGAAGTAAATCCCGCCCCCCTTTCTCTTTCACCTAAATGCAGTTGCATAGAGGAATGGAATAAAAAAGGGGTGTCACTGTGGATAAAGCATGACACCAGAAAAAAAACAACGGATAATTTCATTGCTTTTAAAAGGAGCTACCACTGCATTATACAAGGAATGCGAGTAACGCTCCTGACAGGGAACATTTCTTTCAAAGGCTGTGCTAATGTGCCTGCCATAATGCTGTAACTACTGCTCCTCTTATGACGCTATCAGCCTTCCGACAGCTCTGCATGGCTTACATTTGTCTTTAATAGCACCAAGCTTTTTACTTAGCGATAAGCTGATCACAGCTGTTGCACTCTGGGCTGTAAGTTTGTCAGATCTCATAAGCAAAGCAGAGACGGCTCTTGGATGGGAGACTTGAAAGCCATTGAACGCGGTGCGACTGATTCAGTGTGTAGAGCTGCAACTGAGCCAAGCCTACGGAATGGCAGTTGAAGGCGTTATGTTGCAAAGTTACGATTTTACAAGGCTAGCTATGGGATCTGGTGACCAGTTCCCATTCATTTTGAATACTGGTCGACGCACACCAAATTATTTTGCATGGGAGATGTTGACACATTTTTGTTTTTGTTTAAATGGCACGTGAAAATGTTTCAGTTTTTGAAAACTGTTTCCAACTCCCCCACACCCTCTGTCAAAAAACATAAGAAAAGACCAAACCCCCAAAGAGTTTTACCAGGAAATGTTCACATTCTGGGGTTTGTTTTTCATTAAAAAACAACAACCCAACAACCCAATTTAAGCAAAAAGTGAGAATTTTCATAAAAGAAGTTGCTTGAAAAAGATTCCAGCCCGCGATGTTAATTTCTGATTGGAACTGGGAGTCAAACCTCTGACAAGTGAGATTTTCAAAGCTGCGATCTCAGACTCAAGTCCTGATCATTTGTGGTCATTAGCTTGTAGCACTTTTCACAACTTTACAGGTGTTGGCTCCAGGCACAGAGTCCCAAAATGGGAGCCAGAAGATTTTAATTTGCTATTATTTATTTGTGCTGTGGAAGCACCTGGGAGCCCCAGTCACAGCTGGGTCCCCATTGTGCTAGGTGCTGGACAAACACAGAACAAGGCGGCAATCTGCAGCTTGGTCTCCCCTTAAAAGTTAGGTCAATGTAGCTATGGTAGCTATGCCAACCTCACCTATGGGGCAGACCTGGCTAGATCGATGTAGCCATTGCTCAGGGTGGTGGGTGACCACAGAGTTGGAAAAAATCCTTCTGTCTTTGCAGGAAGCATTTCCACGGGCATAGGTACAGCACCGAAATTGTGCCGCTGTCGCTCCTGCAGTGTAGACATGGCCTATGGGAGTCTCCTGAAAGTCAGCTCAGCCTGGCCTTAGAAGTGCTGAGTGCCCAGCAGTCGGGATTGGTGATTGCCTTGCCTGACTCTCCAGGGCAATGCAGTTTTTATTGTCAGCGGATGAGGCAGGAGATCAGCTGCCAGCCCAGGGGTGGGGAAAGATCTACCGGCACAGCAAGAGCAAAGGGAAACTCTTGGTGCTCCCTGCCTAGGGGATATTTTTCAGGTTAAAGCCAATTTTCAAAACAAACAAAATCCCGCTTGCATTGGCCTCTGGGGAGACAGGCTGGGTGGTCTCAGAGCCCTTCCCTGTCTCTCATTCCAACATGACTAGTATTAACCATTTTATTTTATTTTATTTGGCATTTCCGGAGGCTGGGAATTCAGTGAAAACCCCACTCCTCGGCTGAAGCTCCCACTGGGGGCAAAGTACCAGCGACAATGCGGCCCATAAAAGCAGAGGAAAAGACACGGGTGCTGTTCCCGTCCTTCCATTTTGCCTGGGTTTACATATCAACACTTTCTAATGAGTCCATTTATATACGCGACGACGGAAAGCATCAGGGAGGCTTTTTTAAAAGACTTTTGGGGGCAGCTCAGTTAGACTTCATCACAGCAGGAGACGGAGTGGGAAATACAAGGCTGTAAACCTTCCCCTCCCCCCGTACGTTTAAATGGCTAAATAGAGTGGTTCCCACCTTTTACAAGCCCTGGAAGAATGACTGGCTGCTGCTGAAGATGGAGGGCCAGACAAGAGAGCTGCTTGTTTTGATTAAAGCATAACACAGGCAATTCTCTTGCATTCACTTGCTCCGTCAGGGGACTGATTGGCTAAGGTGACTTTCTCCTCTAGAGGTTTCAGTCTAGCCCAGGTTGGCGGGATTGAGACATTATGGGAGCTGACTCTCCTTTCCCTGACACAGGTTCAAACTCAGGAGCAACTCCCCAGAAGTCAACAGAGCTACGCTAATGTCAGGTCACCGGGAGCTAGATGAGAATCAGGCCCATGAGCTGAAAACTATGCTGTGGACTATGGGAAAAGAATTGCTAGTCTTGGTGTCATTCCTATTGGACACTTGGCTTGATCCCCCGCAAATGCTGAGTGGTTCCAGCAGAGAGGCCAAGACCAGGATGGGCCATGGAGACAGGGACCTCTAGGGGTGTTTGTTCCAACCCAGGGTACGGCAGGGTTGGATTGCTGATGCCAGTTCTATATCAACTGCGTAGCTAGAGGACTTCAGTCTCGATCGCTATCAAACCAGCACCTAACACCACTACCTCCCACGTGCTTTGCACTTGTCTAACACCTTGCCTCCAAGGATCTCAAAGTGCTTTACAAACGCCAATGAATGCCTTGGAAGAGACTGAAGCATGTGCTTTGCTAATTAGGAATGGATGTAAGTGAGTCCTTAAAGTTAAGAACGTGCTTAAGTGATTAGGACCTTACACTGCAAGATTTCCATCCAATCTCTTGCTCTCTATATGCTCAGCAAAAAGCACAACAGGGCCCTTTCTCTGTTGGAGCATCTAAGTAGAATCCTAATATTGTTAATTAACTCTCTCTGTTTACCTTACATTCCACTTAAGCTACAGCCAGCTAAATCTGGTGTAAAGAAAAAAACCAGGCTTTCCTGGGTACATTTGCTAAAAGTGGAACATTTGAGCTGTGTTATGCAGATTACAAACAAATTTTATAGCTCCCTCTTTCACCTCTGAACAGCAAGCAGAGTTCTGTAAATCTCACACTGTGCTGATTGTTCCCATACAAATTACGTGCAACCAGCAAAATAAAATAACCTTCAAAACAGATTTTGGGTTTTTTCCAGATCTTGTTCACCTTGAAAAATCTCATATTTTTTGGCATACTGTAGAAATAAATAGAAAAGGGAAGGGAAAGTGGTGATGAGTATTAAAGTTAAACCATAGCTCTTGATAGGCTGGATGTTGAGACATGGACAAAGCTACTTGGTCCAGCCGAGCCATTTCAAATGAAGACTTGGCAAAGGAAAAGCCTATTTAGGGAAAACAGATTCATGTGCAATGGTGCAATGTGCCAATTATGATCATAGTACACTCCGATCTACCTTTCTACTTTGTAGCAATGATCACCGTCCTGGACTCCATCATAGTGGACTGTTCATCACTTAGTTATCTCTGGGTACTGCTTGGCATGTCTCACGCTTCCAGACTGGGGAATTTGCTGCAAATTTTGTAGAGTCACCTATTTCAAGAAACGGAACTGAGGCCAATAGGTCATGGCAGATGTCTATCAGAGCCGTCCCTTGGGCCTCCATCTTAGTGGCATGCGGCTTATAGAACTACTCAAATTCAGGAGGGGGAAATTAGCAAAATGTTTCCCAATCTGAAAAAAAAAAGCTTTACCAGTGTTTGTTGTTGGCCAATAAAATAATAATAATAATTAATAATAATTAACAAATAATTAATAACTGGGTGGTGGGGTATGTGTGTGTTTGTGGGGGGAATTTACAAGCAATTCATTGATTTTTTTTCCTGATTTAAAATACAAGCTTGAAATTTCAGACAAATTCCATGAGCACTGTTTGAGTGATCCAGGGCCACATTGAAAGATGCAGTGGTCACGGAGGCTGTGCTTTCATATACTTCCAGGAGGACCTCCATGGAGTTTTCCTCTTAACTTCGGCAGCATTGTTCTATGGAATGCATAGTGCAGAGAGCAAAGATGTCCCAGGACAGAAAACCGTTCTGTAATGCAAGGTGCGCTGCATTTAGGACTGCCAGCTACATGGCAAACTACATGTGCTACCCAGGGCAGGTTTTAACTTACAGTATTGCTACTATGCTTTGGAAACCTTTCATAACTACCAAGGTCATGTTATTTGGTCCTGGTTGATCTCTTCATCTGTTACCCTGCAGCATATAAAGTGAAGTGGCAATATAGATATCTCCCACACTGGAATAACCGAGAATGTGACAGATGTAACTATTTGTGGTTCTAGGGTTAACGGTATCAACCAATTACACTGAGAAATCATTTCTATCCATGCTGCCCTTGTCCTACCTCTCTCTGATGCTTTTGTACAAACCATTAAGCCTCTTATTTTGTGGTTCCCCTCGAGGGCTGTCCCTCCACAATCGGAGACAGTCCCATTTGTCCTGGGTTTGTACACCATAGGTAGCCACGTGGCAAGCCAGGGATGCAGAAGAGTTAGAGTCCTCCATTTTGGGGGGCATTGCAGCATGAGGACACACCATGGCAGGAAGGTGTACCGTCCATCACATGCGGTGCCATGATCTGATGCTTCAAACGGTGCAGTGCCAGGACACAGCATGGCGAAATGATTAGTTTTGTCCTGCAACGCAACAGTGGAGAGTTGGCAACCCTGCTCCAGACTCTGCATCTTCTATCTCTTCCCACTCCTCCGCTCCCCCTTCCCCTCTGGGTTCACACTCTTCCAAAGCTTTCCCTTTCCACTTCAGTGTGACGTGTGCGCACTGGAGGCAGGGCTGACTTTCCGAGAAATCAAAATTCTCAGAGTTCCGGTTTTGGAATCTTTTATGCTCAACTGATGCTTTACTTTTATTTGCCTGTCTCTCCCCTCCCAATGGGCAATTTATGGCCACTTATATATTTCGGAACAAAGAGGAAACTCAATAACATACTTTTCCGATACTTTTTTATTGGCTCCCCATTGAATTAAACAATATTTATTTTTTATTAACAGTTATTTTCTTTTTTTCCTGAGCAGAGGAGATGCTGGCAACTCTGGCCATAAATCAGCCGGAGTGTGCCTGCAGGAATGTCATGGACACACTGGGTTTCTTTCCCCGGTCCCTCTCCTTCGGTATGTCACCTTCACGCCACAGATACCAGCTTTCAATCATGGCCCAAGACAGAGTTCAGAGTGCACTTGCAGCGCCGTATGTCTTCCTCTTGGCAGTCCAAGATGTGGGAGTGTTCTTGGGGAAGAGTCCCACAGCTTTTCTCCATCCTCTCAGCTCAGACCTGTTCATAAGCCACAGTCCTTTGTCCCTTTAAAACATGAGCGCTTCAGTTGGCATATGTTAGTAGCTCAGCTTGTTCGACATCACTCTTTGCTTTATGACAGGTTTCAGAGGGGTAGCTGTGTTAGTCTGTATCCGCAAAAAGAACAAGGAGTCCTTGTGGCACCATAGAGACTCACACATTTATTTGGGCATAACCTTTCATGGGCTAAACCCCACTTCATTAGATATATGTTCCACTCTATACATCTAATGAGGTGGGTTTTAGTCCACCAAAGCTTATGCCCAAATAAATGTGTTAGTCTCTAAGGTCCTACAAGGACTCCTCGTTCTCTTTGCCTTGTGCTTAGCCTCATATTCACTGGTCTTACTTCCCTATAGACCTTCATATCAACAAAACCTGGATCTTTTTGTAAAGTCTCCCCCATTAACTATGAAAGGGTAGCTATTCAGCTGGTGTAAATCAGCATTGTTCCACTGACTTCAGTGCAATTCTGGCAAATGACCCCAGTTGAAGTTTTGGCCCATAGAGATGGTCTTGTGGTTAAAGGATTGGGCCAGTCTTCAAGAGACATTGGGCAATGTTCTGCCACAGACTCTGAAGTGACCATGGACAAGATCCGTGAAGGTTTTAGGTGCCAAACTACCACTGACATCAATGAGAATTAGGCACCTAAATACCTTTGTGGATCTGGATCTTGGCACCTCAGTTCCCCATCTGGGAAATGAGATAATAATGATTCCTTTCTCTTTCTCTATTTTCATCTGGTCTATTTAGAGTGTAAATGCTTCAGGGAAAAGGCAGTCTTTCACTCTGTGCATGTATAGCACCTAGCATGGTAGGGCCCCATCTCAATGCACAGTGTTTCATTTAGAGAGACCCACCTTTCGCATTCTAGGTATTCCAGAGAAAATGGAGCCCTATAATAGATATAAAGTACCGAATTTTAATCACTTTACCAGAGTTGAACCAAATCGGTCTCACATACTGTTCCTTCATGATTTTTTGTTCATTTTCTCATAAAAGTGTACAGAATAAGAACACAAACTTAATTCCCACTTGCAAAGATTCTTGGTGTATGTGTGTATGTGTGTGTGTGTGTATGGGTGTGGCCACCAGGCTTTGTTCGTTGGCTCCACAGCTGGGGTGCTGTGACCACTGCTTTTTAAATTGATCATAAGCAATGCACAATTACCTTGTGCCTCCTGCCAATGTATTATATCTACTTGTTGTCTCTCGTCTTTTGCTTAGCTCACAAATTCTTTGGGATAGGAACAACCTTTTTGTTATGTGTATGGGCAGTGCCTCTCATGGTCCCAGAGAAGTCCTCTGGGTGCTACCTTACTGCAATTAACAGTTAATAATAATGTAATTGCCTTCACTGGAATTTGGCCAGGACTCCAGGATGAAGACTCCTACCATGAGGGAAAGACCCATGGCCACTTTAATGAGTTCAAGTCCGGTGGTTGGTTTCACTTGGCATCAAAGACCCTTCTCCAGAAAAGTGGCCCCTGTGACAATGATGATCTTCATAGTCTGTCACTCCCAAAACCACAGCCACGGCCTGGGATATCACTTATCTCAAATAGTTCCTTAGAGGTACAGGTTGTTGACAGGGGTGGGCACCACATTAGGCAATGTTCAGCTGTTTGCTATGCGTTCCACCTTCACATTTGGGGTCATTCTTCAGCTTCCACTTGGTCACATGGTCACCCGCCTTTGCCATACCAGCTCTTGCTCGATTTGGAAAACACCAGTGTTTTCATTCAAGGTCAGAGCCTGGGAGGAATTGTTCTGAAGGAGCCAGGTTCTCCAAGAACATCGGCATTTCCCACCATTTTGTTACTCTGTGGCCTTCCGCAGTGGTATATTGAGGGAAGGGATTTTGACAGGCAAAGCTCTTTCTGGTGGAATGAGTTCATGGAGCGAATGCCTTGGAGCGTGCATCTGCTTTTGTCTCTCCTTTTTACTATTGGCACCTCCATCCCCAGGAGGCAGTCTAGCAATAATGTAGGACCATAGAATTGTAGGACTGGAAGGGACCTCAAAAAGTCACCTAATCCACCCCCTGCATGCATGGCACCAGTCTGTTTCAAAGTCCTTGAGATCACCCTACAGGATTGATTGAGTCAGTGTCCGTTTTGTTGTGTCGTTTGAGCATGTGACGAGATATCAGTTCAGGGAGAATAGTGCTGCCTCTTGTATCACAACATGCTTTCATGCATCCCCATCCAAGTACTGATCCACTCTTATCCTGCTTAGTTTGTGAGTTTTAACCAGGCTCCTTCACAAACCAGCTTTCTGCAGGTATGTATGGGGCAAGTACAACCTTAGCTGCATTAAGATCTATTAAACAGGTAAGTCTTTCCCTCTCATTATGGGAACTCCTTCCCACACCTTTTGTAAAAGTTGCAATATTCCTCAGATTGTTATTTCTCAATAATTTGGGTGGCTTTTGCCTCGGCACTAAAAGAGACATTCACATTACATCTTGGCAGGAAATCAATATCCAGTATTAGTCTTGTGTTAATAATACAGAGGGCTAAATCCAAGGTGAATTGATTTCCTGAAGCTGAATCGGCGTTCATACAGAAGCAGCTTCAGTCAATGTATGGACCTTTCAATTTAGTTCTGCTACCATCGGTGTAAATAAAATCACTCATGAAGCAAATTGCAGCCGGTTATTGTCTGCACTCAAAACCATCGAGTTATTCGAAAATGATAATTTATGTTAGAAACAGGATTCTGCGAAAATATGTCAAGCAAATGCAGAACACAATTTACCTTGAAGGTCAGGTGAGTGTTATAACCGGTGCGTATAGGTAGCTGTTATGCAGCCAAGATGGTGCAGGGAAAAGAATGATATTCATGAACTGTTACAAAAACACAGATCTCTAATTAGCTAATAAGGATTAAAGAAAAGGTCTTACAGGCTATTAAACTGTCTGACAGTGAATGTGTAGATTTGACGTTTCAGTGTAATTAGCTGGTTTGTGGGGTGCGGTGTTCCGACACTTGACAACAGAACCACAAAAGAATGAGAATGAGGAGAGCTTTCCTTATTTTGCTGTCACATAAGCAGTGGCTTGATTGGCATTTCTGATTTCTGGAACAGGGAGCAGACAAATGTGAAGATGCAGGAATGTCAGTTTCTATGGAGTTTTGGGCACACATTGTTTTTCTGGTTTGTGCGGTGTATAGAAAGGTGTGCTAAAATTATAGGCCATCACTTTACATTCTGAGGGGGATTCCTGGTTCTGCTTGCGGGCTAAGGGGATCAGTAAGAAAGCGTTGCCATGTGAATTTTTAGGAGTTAGTCTGAGAAGAGCCAGCCTAGTGTAGGGAAGGGTAACTTATGCCTGGCTATTCTAGAGAGCAGCCTGCTTTCTCTCTCTCTGTTTTTGGTTCTTGTGCATTAAGGTTCTGGATTTTACGAAATAAGGTAGTGTTACCTTGCAGCTCTCCAGCAAGAGTATTTTATGTTTTATCTGACTTGTATGTTTGTATGCCATGGACATAACAGCTCACATTTTTTGGTAATAATATGTCTTCATTGTAACTCTACTCTAAGAAACTAAGGACACATTGGTTGAACTGAATTTCCTTCATCAGGCACACCACTGTGTCCTCTATCTCTTACAAAGAGAACCTACAAAGGCCTGACTCTCTATTGGTCTGCACCTTGTTCAATCATTAAATTAGTGCAAAGTGAATGTCAAATGCTACCATTCATTAACCTCACTATACAGGTGTCTGTGACTATGCAGTGTGGAGGATAATGGAGAATCAGGGCCATTCAGCCTTCATGCGCAGTGACTACTCCACATTTCAGCCAGATGTTCTCAGATCAGGTTGTAAGGAAGGTGGTCTGTATTGCATGAGTCCCCAGATCTGTGCCTCATTATTTGCAAGCTAGTGCAGAAACATTCTAGCAGCGGCTCAGCCAGGAGGAGAACAGTATCAAGGACTATGTACGGGTTTTTTGTGCATTTAGATTATACTCTGGTGCTCATGCAAGGTACCAGTCTAGCTATCCTTGGAAAATGAAGACCTCCCTTTAGTTACGCATTCACAAGAACCGCTATTGATAGGACAGCAGCAGTACAAGCTCCAGTTCCCTGGTGCCCATCCCCAGAGTCCTTTAGAAGCACAAATTCCTAGTCTGGACTAGATGACCTCTCATGGTCCCTTCCAGTCCCACGATTCTATGATTGTGAAGCATTGGGATAGAAAGACTAGGCTAATGGCCCTCTCACACCCATGAAGGTGCTAGATGTGAGGAAGTTTATCCCATCAGCTGGAATTCTGGAGGAAGGAAATCAAACCAGCGGACAGAAAAATTCTTCCGCTCTTTGCTGTTTGATGTCTCACAAGGCGGGAGACTAGGAAACAAGAACAGAGATCCCCAAGATCAACCTGGGCGAGTCCCAAAGGACATTTGGTGCTGATTGGTTTACTACATCTCTGTCACCTTTTGGAACCATAGAATGTAACTCGTTTGTGCTTACATGTTGCCAGGTCTAACCTTCAATAACCCTCTAATGGGGCGCACACCGTGCCCCTCTGGTTTGACCCTTCTCCCCCTATTCTCAGAGACTCAGGGGTCCTTCAGGCTGGTGCAACACCCATGCTCCTTATTTGTGATCAAGTCCCCACCACCAGATTCCAACGTTATACAGGCTTTTTGGAACTGCTCGGCCTACCACAAGCCTGGCCAGCAACAGACTAGGAGATCTCCCACCTGAGCGTCCTGGTCTCCACCCCCACACCTCTTGCTCTCACTTCCTCTCAGCCTTATAGCTCCTGCTAATGAGGCTGGGAGATGTGGCCATTTACCAGGCAAGCATCAGGCTATCCACCCAGCCCCAATCCAATCCCCCTGATGGCGGCTGGAGTGGCAGGAGCTAATTAAGGCCTCTCTAGCAGCACCCTGCCACAAACCCTCTCATTTCTTTCCCTAGTTAATAAGTACTTGATTAGTTACTATAGGATTGGCTACCAGCATTGCCTTTGCTGTAAGATCTAAGGTACAAATTGACTTTGAGCAAGTGACTGGTTTCCTGGGACTGGGAGCAACCTGAATATTTTGTGATCTTTGGTGTAAGTGCCCATTTACCACTAAGTCCATCTTGCCCGGGTGGCAAGATAGACTGGAATGCCCAACGGGCCTGTCTGTGACTCCATGGGAAGACTGTTACAGAGATCCAGGACTTCACATTTGTTGCTGTGTTGATGAAATCTAATTATCGAACATGCCACCAGTTTTCAAGATGCAGAGCAATGGTAAATTGGGCCCGTGGTGAGGAAGATGGAAGGCCCATCCTAGGGACATTATGTGTCCTATCAGGAGAAATATCACAACGATCTTACACGCCAAAGGACTCACCTAATACCAAAGCAATGGAGCCAGATATTACCAAAGCCTATCAGTGGTGCCACATTCAGTGTTGCAGGGAAAGGGAAGGGACTATTTGCCAGGAACCCGATGCAGAGCCGGGCTAGCTTTTTTGCATCTGAGCACGCAGCAGGTGTCGGAATGGGAATGAGCATACAGGGATTAAAAGATCCAATGGACTATCAGCGAATGTCATTTTTAATGGCCTTGTCCCTAATGAAGTTTTACTTTCTTTTCCTGTTGGAAAGATTCCTCCTTCTGACCGTTATTGTCAGTCAATCTCAGCCCATCAACCCAGCACTACACAACTCCCCCAGGAAGCTGGGCAAAGTCTCTTCTTTTTATTTCCTCTTAATTAAGCCCTGCTGCATGCTGTTCACTCGCTAGGACTACAGAGGTGCTTCAAACAAAGCGTCGGAGAAGGACATTAAAGCAGCTCCCATACAGTGCTTATTTAAAAATGTCCCAAGGCTATTGGTAAGCTACTGTACAGGCAGAATCCGAGAAAACGGGACATTACCTGATCTGCACTGGCCACCTGATACCTATTACTACCAAACTCCCATTGCAATGAACGAAATCTTTTGTTACAATTAGTAGGGATCAGAGCACATTTAAAGAGAGGCCTGCCGGAGTGGAGCAGTGTATAGCACAGTAGTAAAATCATTATAGCAACAAGCCACAGCCACACAAAGTGTACAAAGCAGAAGGGAAGAATATGAAATCAGGTGAGTTGGAGCTAGAAAAGGCTTAGCGGGACCATCACCATCGTGTCTCTATCTTTAGTCAACAGGACCACTTCCAGGGACCAGCAGGTAGCTGAGTCTCCATGGCCCTTTCTATTCTTGGCCTCTTATCCAGAAGTGCCCACCAGGGGGCCAATCAGTGCAACGGTGAGGGTAGCTGTGTGTCTAGTTCAGTAGTTCTCAAACTGTGGGTCAGGACCCCCAAGGGAGTTGTAACTCTGTTTTCATAGGGTTGCCAGGACTGGCGTTAGCCTGTGTGGCGCTCAGGGCTGAAGACAAAGCCCGAGCCCCACCGCCCAGGCCCTGGGTGGCAGGGTTCAGGTTATTGGCTCCCCCAACCTGGGCCTGAAGCCCTGGAGCTTCAGCTTTGGCCCCTCTGTCCCGGGCATGGGGTTTGGGCTTGGCTTTGCCCCTCTACCTGGAGCGGCTGCTCAGGCAGGCTCAGTCCTCCCTTCCTGGGGTCAAGGAGTCGTTTTTGTTGTCAGAAGGGGGTCGCAGTGCAATGCAGTTTGAGAACCCCCGGTCTAGATCTTAGCTGTCATGTGGATGTGCTAGGAACTGAACTGACACCACCAGCTCATTTGACGTAGGTCACCAAACCGTATAACAGGGGTCGGCAACCTTTCAGAAGTGGTGTGCCGAGTCTTCATTTATTCACTCTCATTTGAGGTTTCACTTGCCAGTGATACATGGTAACATTTTTAGAAGGTCTCTTTCTATAAGTCTATAAGATAGAACTAAACTATTGTTATATGTAAAGTGAATAAGGTTTTTAAAATGTTCAAGAAGCTTCATTTAAAATGAAATTAAAATGCAGAGCCCACTTCTTCCCCTCCCCCGCCCCCCGGACAGGTGGCCAGGACCTGGGCAGTATGAGTGCCACTGAAAATCAGCTTGTGTGCCGCCTTCGGCACATGTTCCATAGGTTTCCTACCCCTGCCATATAAGTTTCTTTCCTTATCAAGCACCTTGGAGGGCACTCTTCAGTCAGTGAATGGGAACTGCTCTCCTGTGTGATGATCTTCTCCCTTAGAACCCATTGCTTCTGGCAGTGAACACTGTGGCTTTCAGCTCATTGCTGTAGCTGGATTCTAGCTCTCCCTCCTTTCCCCTCAAAGGTACTGAATTTAGCAGCCAGTAGCAAGGTAGGAGACTATTAGCCAGTGGTGTCTCTACAAACCAGACTGGTTGAAACTCCCAGTGCAGCCTAGCATGGGAAGCTCTAAAGCAGGGAAGAATTCTGAATTCTAAGGGCAGTGAAGGTGGGCAGAGACGAATCATTACCATCAGCAGCTGCTAATTATGAAGAAAGATGGATTGCTGCTGTAGGTCAGCGTCCGGTGGGGAACGGCCCGCGACCGATGAAGTTATTATTCATGCTGTGCTGTTCATATAAATCAATGGAACTTCCATCAGCACCAGGCACTGTTCTTGTTTTGCTCGGTTGATGGATGGGCTGTGCCTATGGTCCTCTTCTGCAGATCCCCTTTGCTGTGTTCCTAATAGATGCATACGACCTAATCGGAAACCTCCGAATGCCTCCTTGAGCCCATAGGTTTATCAGTCATTGCAGCTAGAGTCCAGCTATACTGTGCAGCCTCCATCTGCGTGACATTTGTGCTTCTCTATTTTAAATCTTGGCAACCCAACTACTGTGTCAGTTAGTGGTCTTTTGCTTTAGCTATATGTATATAAGCCATTGCCTGATCATGTGATCTTGATTGTGTTAAATGACAGGTTCCCAGGGATGCCTTTCCGGTGAAATGGTGACATACTCTAGTTTATGGTGGTGATGGAGCAACCAATGGGTGGTTGCATGGGACAGGGAGTCAAGGGGTCTGGGCTCAGTGCCCAGTTTTGCTAAAGGTTTTCTGTATGACCTCGGACAAGTCACTTCATGTCTCTTTCCCGGTGTTCCTCATCTGTGAAATGGAGATTCAATTATTTCATTTCTTCCACTGTTTGTCTGTTTAGACTGTAAGTTCTTCAGAGCTGGGACTGTCTTACAGTGTGTACGCACAGCACCTAAGATGTAGCCACCTCAATCTCAGTTGGGGTATCCAGCTTTACAGTAATACCAACAATAAGTGATACAGTAAGATTCCAGTAAGATGGAAGAAATGAGTCTCCATGAATATTAGAAGGATCTGAACCTCAAGGCTGAAGACAAATTCTTGAAGGTGGTGCAGTGGAATATAGCCAGAAGTAATTGGGCTGTCAAAGGAGAATTTTGCCTGAACAGCCTCGAACATTTGAAACAGTCTCCCAAGAGAAGAGGTAAATTTCCATCAGTTGGGACCTTTCAAACTAGACTTGAAAAAAAGACGCAGTAGGGAACAACCTTGCACTGCCTGGGACGAGACCTGGACAACCTCCTATCTAGAGTTTCAGAACCAAGTCTCCATTTTCAGAAGCACAATTTTAGCAGAACTATAAGCACAACTTATTTAGCACAATAAGCACAACTTATTTTCAAGGACAATGTACATTATTTGTTGGGTCCCGGCTTACTACACATCAGATACTTCGATGTCCAAATGGCCTAACTTGTGCCTGCTAAGAATTGTGCAAAGTTGCAACTACAGCTACTTGTACCCAAAATGTTGCAGGTGCCAAAATGGAGGCCAGGCATGACTAGTTGACTGAAAGATAACCCTGATAGGGTGACTAGACAGCAAGTGTGAAAAATTGGGACAGGTGTGGGGGGTAATAGGAGCCTATATAAGAAAAAGACCCAAAAATGAGGACTGCCTCTATAAAATTGGGACATCTGGTCACCCTAACCCTGTAAGATACAGCAACGGATGTGTTAAGTGCTGATGTTCTGGAAACTGTGCAGCAATACACCGGAAAATATGTTGCAATGTGCCGATTAATACTGCAAGATGCGTGAGAGTAACATTTCTGGGGATTCTTTGACAAATTCAGGTTGCTGTGGTAACTTATTGGGATGTAAATGAGAATAAGGGGACAGCCAATGAGAAAGGGGCAGCCCTGAATGTGGGTTGCGGATGGATGGGTAAGGAAAAAGGGGTTGGAACCCTTATGCATTTGCGTGAGCCCGAGTAGACATAAACAGAACTCAGGATAAAAGGTGTTGCCAGCCCTGTCTACTGCGGGGGAAGCACATGGGGTGTGTGTG